>JAYESA010000016.1:111979989-112347489 GCA_036927795.1 Iris macrosiphon | reverse complement strand
GACCCAAAATTTACTCACGAGTTCTAATCAATATCTAGAATCTTATAAAAATGCTAACTCTCCGATTTTAGGTCTATGGCAAAATTCCACATACATGTGGAACCCATGTCGAAGGAAAACCCCTAAATCATCCGAAATGCCCAAATCTTCACGATACGACCTCACGTGTCCGAACAGGGACACGTATCTATCCTTAAGACACCCAAGCACGTCTACTTAGGTCCGTCTAACCTAGGACAACACCCAAAATTGGGCCAATCTCAGATTTTACCCAAAATTGACACAAAACCTAATGTCAAAGTCTCCAAACAATTTCCAACTTCCTCCCATGGGTAGCCCTAAGGTGTAGGAAGGTTCTAAACTACTAATTATACTATATTAGAGTAATCACTAAGAGGAAAGTTAGGGTTTACCTCTTGGGAGTTGAAATTCCAAGGCCAAAGTCTCCAAAATCTCCCAAATGCACCACACCAAACCTCCAAGCCTCCAAACTAAGCTCCTACACTAAATCTAGGCTCTACACACCTAGTTTAGAGGAAAATGAAAGGTTAGGGTTTGGATTTAAGAGAGAAATAAATGAAGGAAGAGAAAGAGGGTGAAAAACTTACTTGAAATGGAAGAAAAAAAATGGAAGAAGTGAAGAAAGAGAGTGGAGAGGAGAAAATGAAGAAGAAGAATGAAAATAAAAGGGAGGGGGTTCGGCCATGACATGGAGAAGTAGGGTTAGGGTTTGTGTTAGGGTTACAAAGTCTAAAATGCTCTTAAATTAAGTCATCCACACTAGGGTTTGGGTTTGGGGTTCCAAATGCACTCTAATTAATTCCTAATCACTCCAACTAACTAATTAAAATATAAATAACTATTCTAAACTAATAAATGAGTCTGAAAAAGGTGTTGGTTGGGTCTGGCAAGGGTCCACTAGGGGCTGACATTGGTCCAGACTAGCCAAAACCCTAAAATAACTAATAAAAATAATTACAACCAACTAATTAAAATATTAATACAAATATTTATGATCAATACATAATTTACTAAATAAATAAATAAAAATATACCCTGCCCTGGAAATGGGGTAGTGACAAGCCTATCCTCCATAGAAAATTTTGTCCTCGAAATTTAAAGTCGATCGCACTTCTTCTAGGTCAAACCCCCAACAATCACAGTTAAGAAATTCTACCTAAACAACATGCAAGATCATAGTCCTACTGGCCGTGTTATCACAGTCTCAATCAGGGTCACTACACTATCTACCACAGCACAAAAGAAAAGTCTAACAGGTACTAATGAAGCACACCACAAGAAATGGAAAAGGACAGGAAAAAGAACAAAAAGAAACAGACCTGCTAACCCGACACCCGTAGCATCGGCCTCCTTGACCGTCAACGCAAAAGCCCTGCCCTGTTGGGGTATCTCCCTCTGCTGGTGCGGGGCATGATGCTGTGCCACAGGTGGCCTAGCTCCAACTCTCCGATCCTGTACTCTACCAAATGGAGGTGCAGTGGGGCAATCTCGCATCTGGTGAGCAGCGGATCCACAGAACAAACACACCTTCAGCCTCCTCCTACAAACATCTCAAATGTGTCATGCCTTCCTGCAGTAGGCACAAGTGGGCACTCTCTGATCCTGACCCTACTGTGCTGGCTGATGTGCTGTCTTCTGCACATAGGGACGCTTAACCTGTCCCACACTACCACTTGCACTGCCTGAGTCATCCCTGCCTCTCTTGGACTTGAGCTCCAAGTCATCCTCTACCCTCTGAGCGTCCCCTACGATCTGCTCGAAAGTTGCCTCGAGGTCACTCCTAGTCAAATACTTGACCGCCATGACCAAGCCCTTGTAAAACTTCCTCGCCTTTGCTGCCTCACTCAAGCCCTCCATAAATCTGCCCAGACGGCAGAACTATGTTGCATACTCGTCCACTAGCATGCTCCCCTGGATGAGTGCCTTAAACTGGCTCTCCAAGGCACTGAGCGTCACATCTGGGAAAAACTTCTCCTTAAAAAGTCTCTTGAAAGCCTCCCAAGTAAGCCCTGGTGCCGCGATCCTCGTATCAGTACGATACCACGTCAAAGCGAGGTCGAACATCTAACTGCCCGCTGCCTCTATCTGTCACGACCCAATTTCGTAGAATTGCTGGGGCGTCCCTCGAATCGTGATGCCGTGACATAGTGGTATCAGAGCACAGATTCAAGTTCCTTAGACTCTCGTGCTGGAAAAGTTCCTTTAACGATCAAATTTCTGTGCGAACTCTTGAACTCGGTAGGCCAAAATGAGATACGTTCATGCAATAAGTCCATAATACATTATGATTCTAATATAATTTACCTTCTTTTGAAGGGATGGCTCCAGCGCAATCTGCAGCGCAAGCACCGAACAAAACACAAGAAAGTAGTTCGGGCACTTCGGGAAGCCCTCAGAGCCAGTGCGGCATATCTCAAGTCGATCCGCTTGAGCGGGTAATGCAAATGTTAGAATCGCAACGACAAAGAGATGATGCTCGCCAAGCCAAGTTCGAAAGCAATTTAGAGACCCGATTCTCAGTCCAACAGAAGCAGGTAGATACCCTGCAACAGATCGTTCAGACTTTGGCTGCCAACCATTCTGCCGCAACAACAACGACTCCGGTGGAACAGCCCGTGCTTGAAGTAGAGACGCCACAAATTCCAAGGCCGAAGGACGTGACTGCCTTCAACTTGGGCCACTTCAAGAAAGTCTGCAATACCCCATTCAACGGGACTGAGGACCCAGTGGTAGCTCTAGATTGGCTAGCCGAGCTTGAAGATCATTTCGCTCTGCTAGAGGTCCCCGAAGAGAAGCACGTCGCCTACGTACAACTTCAGCTCTGCCTCAACGCGCACGATTGGTGGAACGTGCATCGACGATCTCTCCAATTTGATCACGGAGAGGAGGCGATCTCGTGGACGACTTTTTGTGCCGCGTTCGAAGAGGAGTTTATATCTCCTCCAGTACAACGTCAAATGGAGAATGATTTCGTGCAGCTGCGGCAGGGCAGCATGACAGTGAAGCAATACTCCGCCGAATTCAACCGACTCTCCAAATTCGCTAGGGCCTATTTACCTGATGTAGCGAGTCGAGCTAGAAGGTTTGAAGGCGGTCTGCGCCCTGCCATCCATGCGCACGTGGTCAATAATCAGTACGGGATAATGCGTGAAGTCATGAATCACGCCCTATCTCTTGAACCGCAGTATCCTCACGTTTCCACCTGCGCTGTGCATACCTACAATCACAAACGCCAAGGCAACGATAGAGGAAACAACGCTACAAAGCGTCACAATGACGGCGGGAAGCAGAAGGCAAATTCCAACCAAACATGTAACTTCTGTAGGAAGCCAGGGCACCTGTTCAGGGATTGTCGTAAGCGACTCGGGAATTGCCTCCGTTGTGGTGATCCAACCAATCGAGTTGATGCTTGTCCTGTACCGGATCGTCATCCTCAACATAATGCTCCCTAACGGTAGGCCCTATTCTTAAGTTTCGGGACGAAACTTCCAATTGGTTGGGTAGGATGTAGCGTCCCGTTCTCCCAGTGCGGAGAGCGCGGCTAAGAAACACAAGACGGTATCGTTCGATCGGGATAGATTGAATTAAGAACTCGTCCTCGTTATGGATTTGTTTCTTCGGAATCGATTCCCATATTCAGTGGACCGTGCCCCAAGGATCGGCTTAGCGGCAGAGTCAGGAGGGACCTTTTCGCTGCTATCTTTTATTGCCTCAGTTTTCGATGTCGCTTGTTGCTTTCGTGCTTTGAGTTGGTTTTGGGATTTGCTTGTTTTCCTTGAACGGTTTTGATGGTTTTCATTATTTTCGTTCATTGAACTGCACTTCAATTTCGAGATTGGAAAGAGAGGAAAAAAATATTGATCGAGCTGTTCGTGTTGCAGGTGAACGAGCAGTAGGCGGCTTACGAGCGGAGTCGTGAAGCGCCTCTTTCCTTCTCCCTTCCAACAATCTAAGTGAGTGGCTACCATCCCGATTAGCTAGCCCTGCTTCCAAGTCTTCACACAAAAACTCTTGCATTCTTGTTGCCCCGATCAGACGATACCAAATAATAATAAAAGAAACCAAGATAAAAGAGAATAGACTTGGATAATACTGCTTGTCAATTAAACTTGGGAACGATTACTTACCTGCATGCTTGTTCATTTGGGACATTTATCATATGCATAAATACAAGTTAGAATGTTTGTTCTTCTTTAAAATTGCGCTATGAAATATACTGAATCGAGAGGCTATGCAACTGAATCATAATACTGCTTGTCCTGAACTGGCATTGCCTCAACTGCATGAACTGTTAACTTAATAAAAACAATACCGATTCGATCACGGACAACTTGTGCACAAGGTCACTGGTTCCTACGGACGGTCGCTAGGGCACTGGCACCGATCCGATCCGGACGGAACTCACTGTAGTCTACTGCATCTGAACGGGATGGTTTGTAGCCACTACCGAATCTTTGCTGCATTCCATCCTCGTTCAAGACTAAACGGTCCATTATGGCATCCTAGCTAGTGATCCACTGTATATTTAAACCTGTTGCAAACTAACTTGTGTCTTCGTGGCAGGAAAGGCATGGAAAGTATTGTGCAGGTGATTCAGACGGGCAGGTAAAATCCACCGAACGGTGGCACGTTCATTTCAGTAAATTCTATATGCTGCTTACTTGTAAATGAACTAAGGCAAGATAGAAACCCACAAATATGCATGCTTCATTAAAACAACGTATTGATTGGTATAGTTCGGTTAGCTCGCCTTCACCAGTATGTTTCGACATGCTGACCCTCGTTGAAATTTTTATGTCACGACCCGATTCCGTAGAATCGCTGGGGCGTCCCCCGAATTGTGATGCTGTGACACTATCTGCATGTTGTCTGAAATCTGTGCAAGCCTGAAGATTCCCTCGATCTGCTCTATCTAGTCATCCGCGTACATGATCCCTTATGTACCCCGGAACTCCTTAGGCCGTATCCTCTAGAAGTCAATGATGTTGCCAGGCCTCTGGTGCTGAGTCTGATCTGCCTGTGGCTGGGTCTGAGCCACTCTGTCCACTGCCGTCATGGCCACCTGGTGGGCATTCTGAATGCCCAGCCTCATCACATCCACCTGACGGTGCTGCGCGTCCATAATCTCCCTGAAGAATGCAAATAACTGCGCGGCGTCTACTGGTACAGGAGGTGGTGGAGGCACCACCGGAACGACTGGGGTAGTCCTCGGATCGACAGGTGGAGGAGAATCTCCGAGAGAAACAGATGCTCCCTCAACCGCAGGAGTGGTGAGTGGAGCGGTAGCAGCTGCCTGAAGTCGAGCAGGACGAAAGGTAGCAGACCTCTCGATGACACCTGCTGGGACGGTACGACGGGATCGTGTCTTCAAAGGCATCCTGAACACAGATCAAAAGAAGTCAATACGGCGCAAGATACGATAACATCAAAGAAGGACAGTAATATTTCAAAAGAAAGCAATTTCAGAATAATTAGAATAGATTAGAATTGTTCCTAGTCGTGATTGAGTACACTCTCATCCTAGATCCTATATCCTAGAGCAGGCTCGCAGCAGTACAACTAAATCATTGTACTACCATGATATCGTACTAATTACGAAGCTCGAGACCTGCGTGGGCCGCCACAAAAAACGTGTCATGACTCGCACCCAAAAAATTGGGCATGAGTCATGGGTACGTCCAGCCTACGCCGCAACATCGATGGTAGAATGCTGTCTAGGTCTACTATCTCTAACAATCTCACACAACAATATAAGTACCTGCCAAGATCTCAACTCCAAACGGAGGAACAATATGATAAAGGTAACACAAGTACTCAATCACGATCTAAGCACGATAAGATAACAAGGAAGTCTAACAACTATAAAGTCTAAACAACAACTACTACTAAAGACAACAACAACAATAATAATAATAACAACAACAATATCCTGAAATCAAATACAATACAAAGTCTCAAACCAAAAGTCGGGGACAAATCCGGTACCAAAAGCTAATAAATACAACTGAGGTCCTAGTGATCCCGGCTACCAACCCAAAAATCACTCCTGAACTAGGGGATCCCTGTCTGCACCATCGACAGGCTGAGGTCCATAAAATATCGGACACCAATCTTCTGGATCCTCTGAAAAATATATCCAGTCAGGATTGGAGCAAGTACACCTCTAACAGCTGTTCCAGTTAAATGATAAAAACTATAAAACAGTTGTAGCAAGTAGCACACGGTGAAGGAAATAAAGTATGAACAAGAAAATATATATATCTAAACAACTGGTGCATAAAGGTAAAGATGTTTGAAAATCAAAAGCAAGATAATAATGACTGCATGATACAAGAAATATAAACTAAGATCAAGTGTGTACACAATGACGGGAAGTGAGTCCAGCAAGAATAAATATAATGAGTCCAGTCCAGAAAGTATAAGTGAGACCAGTCAAGAAATGCAAGAGAGTCCAGACTAGAAAGAATAAACTCGTGTCGCTGAAATACCTGTTTTGACATGTAAACGGCTAGAGTTAAGTACGCCTCACTTCACACTGGGTGTGCGGCTGCTATCATTCCAGATTAGACCAGAGGGAGTGATTCCAGTGATTCCAGATTTGGGAATATTTACATGTCTACTCGAGTATTTTCCCGCCTCGACTAGTACAAGTGAATCCAAGATCCGACACGCAAATCAAGTATGAGTCCAGCCAGATATATGAGTGATGCCTGTAGTGAGTCCTGATGTGATGCCAGTAGGTGAATCCAGAAATAGAGGCCAGAAACATGAATTATACGTGTCGCAAGCGAATGAATCCATAAATACTAGTCAGTATCGTGACAGAAAATTAGATAGTACTATATTAGAAGCTGAATCATAATAATCATTAGATAATAGAAACTATCAGAGAATGTACTCGCCTGACGTCCTGAGCAACTGGCGAGGAACGAGGTCCGAACTGGCGTCGCGAAGACCTAATATGGAAATCCAAGGTTACTTGGTGCTCTAGAGAGATAAACACATTTAAATAAACTAAAAACAAGCTTCTAGGCATTTTCTAAGTCAAACGGGTCAAACCGATAAAATTTGGGTCAAAAAGTCAACTCTGGTTCCAAAAAGTCAACTATAGGTCAAAACTAGGTCAAAAGTTAACTTTGGCGGTCAACCGGGTCAACTACGGTCAACTCTAGGTCAAAACTAGCTCATTAAGCTAGTAAACCCACAAACTCGCCTCTTTGAGATAACGGGATATCCTCGGTATCCGATATCTCAACCTACGCTATATACCCCGCATATACCCTCTAATATATATCCTAGCACGTATATATATATATATATATATATATATATATATATATATATATATATATATATATATATATATATATAAAAGCAACTCTAACTCCATACCTAGGCATAAGCCCAATACCTCGCCCCGATACCCAATACCTTGAGTATCTCAAGGTATTGCGATACCTCGCCTTACCCCTCTCTACTCTAACTAGCTAGCTATATATATATATATATATATATATATATATATAACCTAGTATTTACGCTATACCTCAATACCTCATCTCCAATACATCACTACCTTCAATACCTTGATATCTCAAGGTATTGAGATACCTTACCCTTCTCTCCGTATCTCACTATCTAACATCTAACTATATATATATATATATATATATATATATATATATATATATATATATATATATATATATATATATATATATATATCCATACATATATATATATCCATACATATATATATATACTTATATATCTACATATATATATATATATATATATATATATATATATGGGGCGAGCTAGCTGCTGCTGCTGCTGACTAATGCTGCTGCTGCTGCTCCTACTGCTAGCTGCTGCTGCTGGCACTGCCTGAGGAAGGAGGAGCCGCCGGAGGGAGGAGGATGTCAGATGGAGGAGGGGAGCCGAAGAAAGGAGGAGCTGACGGAGGAAGGAGCACCCCGGAGGGGGGAGGACGCGGTCGGAGGGGGGTCGCTGAGGTGGGGCGTCGGGATGGGGGGGTTTTAAATTTTGGATATATCGAAGAAAATTGGGGGAAGAGAAATTCGTCAAACCCTATATGAAATAAATTAGCGACGTCTGTCCAGACGTCTCTAACCGTCACGGATATAATAATATACTGCGACTTAAATACATAAATATCGGTAAACATCGCTAAAATTAAAAAGTTAGCGACGTTAAGCAACTACCTAGCGACATTTTATATTATTATAATAATTATAGTCGCTAAACGTCGCTATCACCGACGTATTGCAACGTTTTATATGGACGTCGCTAAATCCCTATAATTCAGCGACGTTTTATTTGGATGTCGCTAAAACCGTCGCTATTTGGACATTTTTTTGTAGTGAGTCCAATATGTACTAGGCCCATTAGACCCATTTTCTCTAATTAATTATGAGAATTAGACTAATTTGTATTAGATTTGAAGCTTTCCAATTTAGCCCTTCCCTAATCCTCTCCATAACTAACAAATAGGGGCATGGTAGTCATTTGATGTGACTTGGAGAAGGGATAGAGGAGGACCGGCCACATATAAGCCTCTTCTCTCTCTCTCCTCTTCATTCACACTTCCATTTTAGATCCCCAAATTCTATATCCCCAATTTCTTTTTTCCTCCATCAATCTCTCCCAATTCATATGCATTTCTCTCATTTTTATTAATCAAGGAGCTTTGGAGCTTGGAGATGCACGGAGCACAAGGAGTAAGAGCTTTGGCAAGGAGGTCGTGTCTGGATCGTGTCCATTGTGCATTTTATTGGAAATCCATCTCCCAATTGATAAATTCTGAATTCACCTTTCTTTTAGCTTCCAAATCATGCATTTGACTCTTAGGAACACCCCAATGACCTAGGGCTACCTATAGGAATAAGTTCTAGGCTATATTGGTGGTGTATTATGATTTTTACATGATAATTTGTGTATATTTTGGAAGAATTACGGGATTGCCACATCAAGTGTGTGTCATGAGACCAATTTGGTCTAATTAGACTTAGATCGGGGTTGTGGGACTAGATACGTGTCCACAATTGGATACGAGTAGGCTGTATCGCGATACGGTGTGATACTTTACTATACAGAGCTTATTTTGGATGTTTTGTGCAATTACTCCTTAATTCTCATCGTAGCAAGTTACTTTAGTAATATTATGATGTATTTGATATATAGGAATATTTATTATGGTAAAATTTGGGTTTTGGTTTCTCAATTGAGTGTGTATCATGGTGTACTAGAGATTGCTCACATAGTGTTTGGTTTATGGCAAATAGGAAGTTACTGTGGGTTGGAATACCATGTTGCAGAACTGTGACAACAAGTTGCTATTTGCTACTATGGTATTGGCTTACTGACAGCTACCTGCTATGGCTATGGGTAATACAGTCGGAGTTGGAGCTGTGTAGGTGGCTGTGGTGCAGGTGTATGCAGTGACTGGAGATGGTCTCCACCTGTAGGAGATTTAGGGGAGGGGTAGAGCTACTGCAGCAACAAAGGGGTGTGACAGTGCACTGTGTGCACTGTCAGTTGGGCACATCAGCAATAGCTGTATATTGGATCCCAGCAGTAGCTGGGAAAGCATGTCATGGAGTTTTGTGTGTGTATCAGTTACTGATACTGATGGGGGATCGAGCATTAGATAAGAGTATTGATTGGGTAAAGAAGAAGAGGGATCTGGTTGGTTGCTAGAGGGTTAACAACAAGTTGTTGTTGTAATTGTTGACTGTTGCACCTTGTATGCAAGGTGTTGTGAGTGATTGATGTCTTAAGTATCAGGTTGGCAACCTCAGTATCTATAATTGATATGGTGTATCAGTCCTACACTGGTGGTGTCAAGATGTGTACTGATATAGGTATTAGTTAGTAAATTAGTGTTAATTATTAATTAGATAGTTGGTTGGCAAGTTATGATTACTATCATTAGTATAAGATTCAGTTAGTAGTTAATATATATATAGAGAGAGAGAGAAAGTTGTGTCAGTTAGAGGGGTGAGTTAGTTAGTGTATTAAGAATTAGTGATATGTTACAATCACTTTTATGTTAGTATTTGTATTGGCTGCTTTGAACAACATGAAATGAGGATTCCAAGTCTGATTCAAAGACCTGAGTGTAAGAACTTGGGTATCAGCTAGTGAGTAAGGGGAAGTTGAACTAGGGCATGGGCATTAGCAGTAGAGTGGTTTAAGATGTAAGGAATATATATTAGTTATATACAGGAGAAGCAGTTGGATATCAATTAGTTGGTATATATATCTATATCAGTTATATGTTAACTAATAGTAGAATGTTAAATAGTTAAGTAAGTTAGTGTTAGTGTCAGTTAATAACAGTTAGTAATTTAAGTTCAATTAGATAATTAGCTACTGTTATTAGCTAAGATTATGACCTTATATAGCTATTACAAGCTAGTATTGACTAATTGGTGACCAATATAGACTTATAACCGTAGTTTGGACCTAGAAAATCGTATTTGATGCATGTTGGCATATTTATTACGTTATTACACCCAATTTGACGTGCCATTCATATCTAGGTGTGTGTGACACCAGCTCGGACACCGAGTGACATCTTTTGCTCAGGACCAGAGATGAGTACGTTCTCTGCTAGTTTTCTTATTTGACAGTCTCTATGTTACATGTATTTAGTATTGAGATATTTGATTCCTGACACGATGGTTACACGGATTGGTATACGTGGATCATTGTCATGAGATGTTATTGTCGTTATTACTCAGTGATCGTCGTGTCATATTTCGTGATTACTCAATGATTATCGTAATATCTTCATGATTATATAGACCGTGATTATAGTGCATGATATTATAGAACGTGCATTATGATATACGTGTTATAACGTATCGTGATATGGATCCGTGTACTAGTCGGAGGATAGGGAGATATTAGTTGATATGTGATCATCCCTTATAGCCTGTGTTTAGTATAGCCCGTGATGGCTACAAGATCATGCAACTCAAGTATGGTCACGCTAGCTACCCTTTTTATATATAGCCCGTGTTAGGCCCAAGTCGATCACATATTTTGCTAATATTTTAAGGCACAAACTATTATTTTATTTTTTTACTTCCAGTTCATTACAGTGATATTCTATATTATATTGTTCTCAGTTTATTTTTATTGTTTACCATGATTCTCTTTCTGTGATAGTCTAGTAAGTTACTTCCATCATTTATTTTCATTACTATTGATATTTCATAGTTTTTGTCAATTATTGGAACTGCTATTAGGGTTGTACTTCGCTCCTATCCTGATTGGATATATTTTTCAGATGATTCATTAGAGGATTGGTGTCCCACGCACTACGGGCCACAGGATGGCGAGACAGTTGAGCCAGCACCCGTAGAGCCTCTTGAGATAGTACCACCAGCTGGAGAGACTTAGACTTTTCATTATGAGTTGTATTTGTTTTTAGTAGACCTTATGGCATGTATTATATATTGTGAGCTTTGTAGAGATTTAGACTTTGGACTTGTATTGTATTTGACTCTTGTACTGCTTTCCTTTTATTTCATATCGTGCCTTTCGTTCTCTAGTTTGATATTGTGATTGAGTATTGAGTTCATTATCATATATTATATTGTTCCTCCAATTAGAGTTGAGATGACATGACAGGTACCTTATATATATTGTGTAAGATGTGTAGATAGTTATGTTGATCCAGACAGCGTTCTACCGTCGATGCTGCAGCATAGGCTGGGCGTTGTTCACCACTTGTGCCTTATTCCGAGTGTGGGTCATGACACTCGGTGTCTATGTGGACGATATTGTGATCATAGGGGACGACAATCAGGGCATTGCAGAACTAAAGAAGTTTTTAGGAGAACAATTTCAAACCAAAGATTTGGGATCTTTGAGCTATTTTTTGGGCGTAGAAGTCACACGGGGTAAGTGGAACATTGTAATGTCTCAGAAAAAATATGTGCTTGGCATTCTAAATGATGCAGAAATAATGCAAGTTAAGGGAGCAACCTCGTCCATGGACCCATGGATAAAGTTACTTCCTGACGAGGGGACACTGATGACCGATCCAGATCAATATCTTCGAGTAGTTGGAAAACTCAACTACTTGGCCGTTACGATCCGTTCAGGCATTTCTTTTGCCGTCAGTGTTGCAAGTAGATTCATGTCTTCACCACGAGTTTCACATTGGGAGGCAGTCCTCAGAATTATGCGTTATCTAGTTCAGTATCTGAAAAAAATTCGGATGTAGAATAAGGGGCATACTTATGTTGAGTGCTTTATTGATGCTGACTTGGGTGCCAGTCTTACGGATAGACGGTCTACATCTGGCTACTCGGTCTTCATTGGCGGAAACTTGGTATCATGGAAGAGTAAGAAGCAGAGTGTGATCGCACGATCAAGCTCGAAAGCAGAATATCGTACAATTGCTCATGGAACAGAAGAGGTGTTATATCTACAGAATCTTCTACAGGAACTGAAAGAATAAGCAGGATATAAAGCAGCAGATATGTGGTGTGATAACCAGTTTGCTATTCATATTGCTACTAATCCTGTATTTCATGAAATGATAAAGCACATTGAAATCGACATTCACTTTGTCCGTGATGAGTATCAGAAAGGAATTACAAAGTTTCACCATGTGAGTACCGAGATCAGATAGCTGATATATTTACAAAATCTCTTCTAGGTCCTCAGGTTTAATTTCTCTATAATAAGCTGGGCATGATTGACATCTATACTCCAACTTGAAGAAGAGTGTTGAATTATGTGTTAAGTTTAGTTTAGTCTCATATCGGGTAGACTAATAGAGTTAGGGATTAGTGTAACGACCCGTTCCGTTCAAGCGGACAGTCGATTCAAATAACGCAAGTGCAATGACCCGACCCACTTTGCTCAGCGAGAAGACTCGTTTGAGGTAAAGGATTTTCAGACTTGGTCCTTCAGGAGTTCAGACTTAGACTGTCAAAGGTTCGCTCGGAGTATCGCTCGACCGAGGCAAATTATCACTAAGGTGGGTGGCTACGATGAACTTATCTTTGCTTAGCCAGTACACTTAAAATATGGACGATACATGCTAGTCGCTAGGTGAATCACCCCCTGCATGCTAATAAAGAATCCAACGCACCTAGCTAAGAAAATAATCGTAACTTGTATTGCTTGTGTTAGAACATAGAAATAAAACTTTGCTTATAAATGAAACTCGTATGCTACCTTTGCCTTGTGGAAGTAGACCCCGCTATGCCTCAAGTAGATCGTTGTATACTTTTTGTAGTGCATTACTTCACTTGCTACACTGCACGCCCATAGACTATGTCGCTCGATATATCCCTGTATGGCTTCACTCGTCGCACTACCCTTTAGACCCGTGCAAAACATAAAGGTTATATTATATGTTTCCTTATGCTTATGTTCAAACAAATGAAATACTTGTCTGCTTAGATGCTAACTTGTACTCGTTGCCTCGATTTAATGTTTGTCACTTATATGCATGCCACAATTCATCAACTTCATAATGTGATTCACTCAGTTGAGGCAGAAAGGCTATCAAGATAGTCGTTCTTAGCCAAGTATAGAACATTGAAAGTATTCGGGACCGTTAGGTCGCCAAGGCATTTCTCGAACTAGGGGACTACATCAATGAACAGTTAAGCAAGATAACATCACAACACCTCTGGAAATCAATACTCGTCCTGGACTGAATCTGACGGCTCAGGGAGTCGATAATGTACTGATTGAATCTGAATATGTAACTGTATCTGTACCTACGAGAATCTGGAAAACTTAAGGATACGCATGGTCACGTACAACTTGTGTACAAGGTAAATTTTTGAATCCAGTTCTGCAGACAGTCGCCGGGGCACTGGGGCCGATCTGATCTAGACGAAACTATCTGGTAGTCATCTGTTATCGGCGAGATGGATGCAATGCCGTCTGTATTATATTTTGCTTGTACTCCATCTTCAACCTTGAGACTACATCGTCCACTATGGAAGTCATGCCAGTGACCTTCTGTCATATAGATTAAGTTGACTCGATTGCGGCAACCCGTGTGCGAGTTATTGTATTATAGGCAAATACTTTGTATAACACACAAGTACCTATAACTGCATCTGAAATACCAGAATGGATATGAATATGGCACACTAGTACATAATTTGAGCATTTGAACATCTTCTGTAATACACCGGATAATCCGTGTAACTCGTGCACCCGAAACATAATCTCGCTCACAACACTTGTATTTGCATATGTTATTGCCCCTGGATTTCATTATATAAATACTTGTGCTTGGTTTAACTTAGTTTTTCTTGGACAGAGAAGGACGAATGGTAAGTTGGTAAGTCTCGTCTTGTTCTCTTATATCGCACGGCGCACTGCCACACGAGTTAGGCTATCTATTTTGCCATGAAACTGATCCTAAGGCAAGATTAGAAAGATAACTTAATAGATGGTGCACGGAACCTATATAACATGTTTGGATTTGTCGAGCGGACGAGAAGCCTCTCCACCAGTGCATTCATGTACTAATAACCCACCAGTTTGCTTGAAGGGTGCGAAAAAACCCTCGTTCGGTGCGTATGCCCCTTCATGCGTGCTAAGGCACGGAGTTCATTCTGGAGCCTTGGAGCGTTGCGTCCGGAACAGAAGCACATATACATGACATAATGTTGGAACATCGCCTATGTATCATTCCATAAGTGTAGTCACTTGGCACGCTTTTACTATTACAGAGAGAGAGAGAGGTTTGAGCGACTTATAATCTTGGCCTAGCGCCGCTTGTAACACTTATTCAATATCAATAAAGAGCTTGTTTTACTTCTATACTTGTGTTATTCAATGCTTCCGCTATTGATGACTCTGTGAACTTGTTACCAATCGCCTATGTGTTTCTTATTCCACAGCACTCGGACTATTTGTGCGACTCTGTGGCTTAGACATCTTACCGACTGTTCAAATCTTGGCCTTGCACGGGCGCGACTTACGCTCGTGCGACATCACGTTCAGATAGGGAACGATCGTCCCGCGGGAGCGCTGGTACAGTGATTCGCGTCCAGCGTGGACGGCCGATTACCTACGGGAGATCGGGACATGATAATTAGCCTCTCATATATAATGTACTCCCATCTCCTCTTAATGAATTAATCTATCATTCCTATTCTACAGAACCTATATACAGGGGAGAGCAAAGAGGCTTCGGACATTCTGAGGCCAACTATACAATGTATGTAAGCATGTCCAGAGTCCATATATATGGTTATTAATTTCACCAGATAATCTGGGTTATATATCAACTAACTTAGAAAAGTTAATCAACTTAGAAGTAGTCAAGAGTTACTGCGTTAAGAAGATTTGAAGTACATTGTCCAAAGTTGTTACTTTACCTTAAAAGTAAATTTTTTACAGTAGGATATCCGTTAGTATGTAGAAATAGGGATGATTTTGCACATGGAGAATAGCTAGCCTTGGTGGAAAGCAAAGTTTGCACTCTGCAGTATCACCGAATATTGAAATTGCTGAAACTACTGACACCAGCTGATTCAGAACGACTGAAATCCCCTAAAAATGATACTCATTGGAAGGATACAAAACCGATACTGCAAACCTTTGTAATTCATATATAAATTCTTCAGCAGGATTTCAACAATTTTTAGATATCCGGTAATGTAATTATTGAGAGTATGAAAGGGACTTTAGTCCCACATCGGACAGAATTGAAGAGAGAGGGGTTGGCCCCTCCTATAAATATGTAGATCCTCACATCAATAAAGTCAAGCAAAATATTCTACCATATTTTAACTTGGTATCAGAGCCAAACCCATCTCTTTCCCCCTCTCCTTCTCCAAACCCTAACCCTAATCCCCCCTCTCCCACAGCCACCCCCCCTCCTCCGCCCCCTTCCTTCTCCCCCGACCTCCGCCCCCTTCCCTTCCCCTCCCTCCCCTCCGCCCCCTTATGGACGGCTTCTGCTACTACTTGTCGGGCGGCTGCTGCTGCTGCTACTGTGGCTGTTGTTGCGGCTATTTCGAGGCTGCTCGCTGCCGTCGTAGGTGCTATCGTGACTGCTCGGCGATCCGGCAACCTCGATCGACCTCAATTTGGATCTCGACGATCTTTTTCTTCTTCTTCTTTTTTTGAAGTTTGTAACTCGGTTTTGTCCGCATGTGTCACGCCCCAGTCCCAAAATACACGGGACCAGGCCACGTGGCAATGACCAGCTAATACGACTCCGTGGGATAACCTAATTTAATGGACTCGACGAAGCGTACTACGTTGTCCTAAAATGCTAACAAGTCTAATATGCTAACATGCAGCAGATAAATGTCTAATCTTATCCACAAAATACAATATAATAAGACTGAAGCAAGTACTGGTAAATTAAATACAAAGAGTCTGAATATCCATAATACATTTGAAAAGTCTGATGGGGACAAACCTACTGAAATACAACAATAGGATAAAATTATAGAAAGAAGTAAGATAACTAGACTAGAGTATCAACTAGCTAGATAAGAATACTCTAGTCCGAAACAGTTGCGTACCCAAATTCACGGGAACTCCTCTGGAAATGCCTCAAAGTCCTCAGTCACGAATCATGTCTCTACTCATGCTCCATAGATGGTCGGGTACAAGTTCTCGTCCGGATCTGGAAGAGAACCAGGTCCTCAGAGGGACGTAACAAGATACAAAAATATATGCCATAAAGTAAATACTGTGTAAACTCAAGGGTGATCTAACCAGCTAAGTAAAATACATTTGAAGACAACCTTGGTACGTATGGATAGGTGAAAGGTATAAAGCGTAGCGTCAAGCCAGAGGCTAAGTACCTGGCATTAGCTGTAAACTGGATGCCAGGAGTATATGCTGACTACATCACCGATCATGATAGCGCGCAGCTAGTAACCTCTGTCGGATGTATCGACAAGCATATACGCCCATAACCGGGTAACACTGAGGCTCACGACCCCGTAGTTTACTCTGAAACTATGGTAGCCAAATGTCTGTCCAATACGCCTATTAATTGTCTCTCCCTCCCAATGCCAATGTACAAGTCGTGAACACGATGTGGACATCTCGTACTATAATGCAAGTCACTAAAGAAATATACCACTAAGCTAAATACCGTCACACGTGTTGCTCATACTGATGGCCAGTCAGTCATGAAGCACGCGTCCCTACATGAACTCACTCTGTGACGTACAATGATATGTGTCACGGCCTGGGGAGTCATACTGATAACTCCACAACTTCAAGTGCGTCCAGTAGACACTACGTCAAACACAAGTTCTAACGTCAACGCCTTCGTTGACTGCATCCGAGTCTTTCTCGGATATCACAGTTGTATAATATTAAAATAAATAAATATGCAACTAAATAATATCTAAATTTAAACAGTACAACAAGGCAAGGTATACTTGCCTGGAACTCTGGTGTGCACAAGTAAGGATCCGGAACTCGCAACCAAGGTAGAATCGTCTTGGATGCCTACGAATAAATAACAATAAATATTAATCACTACATTAAATGATGTTAATCACGTACACAAGTACAACTTACGCAACGTCATGAGTTACGCATATACTAAACCAAATAAACGTTCTAATTAAATACGTTGGCTAGAGTTGACTAGTCACGAAGGGGTTAGGGGTACACTTAGTCTACTAGTTCCCACTGCATTTTATAAGTCATCCTAAAGTATCAATTCTCACATGTTACAATCACGGTCACAACTAGGATTCAGGTAGGTACTAAGTTGTACCTCTGACACAGGGGTACTAGGTATTTCTATGCACTAAGATTTCCAGGACACGTCTGATATGGGTAACCATCTAGGTCTCCATGCACGGGTACGTCATGTCCTCAGATACCGTGCACAACGAGAACACAACTTACCAAAATACGTTACAAAACCCAATAACGTATAATACAAAAATACAAGTCCTAGCTAACATGGTAATGCATAAAGCCAGTTTGTCTAAACCCTTAGGTCAACATAAGTATAACACATTAATAATCAAGTTCTATGAGGTATATTCTAACACTAATTTCTATCCTAAAATATGCACACACAAACACATTACATTAGGGTTCACATTACATGTGTCCATTGAACAATACATGAAGAAGGAAGTACGAAGGTATACCTAGTCGTGATCGTGTCCGGGGGGGTGTCTGCGACTCTTTGGCGGCCTGCCTCCGGCGAGGGAGGGAGGTGCTCCGGCGAGCACAGCACGCAGCGGCAGCAGCTCCGACAGCAGTTGCGGCAAAGGCATCAGCTTACAGCAGCAGCGGCGGCATCTGGGTCGGCGGTGGCAGGTTGTTGGCGGTGGAGGAATGGCCGTAGGAGGACGGTGGTGGAGATGGCCGGGGTCGACGGTGGCTAAGGTGGTGGAGATGAGCGAAGGGGGAGTCGGGTCGAAGGGTGCTGCGAGTTGGTGATGATGGTGTTGTTGTTGGTGGTCGTGTCAATGATGTCGGTGGTGATGGTGACGACGGTGGCGAGGAGAGTTGATGGTGGTTGAGGGAGCAGGCGGCTAGCAGTGCTGTGGCGGCGGGTTGACCGATGTCGGGGTCAAGGTCGAGGGGCAGTTGGCTGTGGTGGCAGTGGAGGAAGGCGGTCGTTGCGGTGGTGGGTTTGTTGCAGGAGGGGGTCGGGTTGAAGGGAGAGGGAGGTGGCCGGGGAAGAAAGTATAGTATGGCTAGGTTTTGTTTAGGGTTTGGTTTGATGATGATGTTGTGGGTGTTTGGAGAGAGAGAGTAGGTGTATATGTAGGAGAGAGGGAGGGGGCTCTCCTAGGGATTAGGGCCGGCTGTGGGTATTTTTCTAGGGATGAGGGAAACCTCTACATGAAGGAATGGAGGGTGGAGATGGCTTTGGTGATGGGGTTTGAAATGGAGGGTGGAGATGTAAGCAGATAAAGTTGTATGAAGTACAACAAAATAGGTGAATTTTTTTTGGGTGGACCGGTCAAAGAGGGGGGAAGATTTCTTTATGGAGTAGATCCAATGAGGGGTGGACACCTCATTGCATTTTTCCATAAATGTCCCTAACAATTAGGAAATTGTACAAATAATGGGCTTTGGGATTGGATGAGACAAAACACCATGTTTGGTGTGATGTAGTGGGTTAAAATAGTGTGTGGTGTTTAGTATGAACCTTGAGGGTGTGAGTGGGGGTTGGAGTTGGGTCTAGTTTTGGGTGAGGTTGGATCCTTACACCAATTTAATTAAAATTAGTGTAAATGGTGCTCTTTAATTAATTAGAAATATATAGGGTTAAAATTGGGTGGGACACAAGTGTCATGGATGTTGTAGGCTTAGAATAGAATATTGTTATAAATTGGGTTACACAAAACGGATTGAGGTTGTGTCTCCAATTTTGATTGGAATGGACAAAGATGCAAAGTTGGATTTATTTGAATTTAAGAATGGACGTTTGTAACAAATATTGTGCGACAAAAATGAAGCACAAGAGAGAGTATTTATAAGTTACACAAGGGTCAGAATGGAAGGTTATCATATCTAGGAAAAGTGTATAAAATTTGTTTGAAGGTAAATGCTAGTATAGCGCTCCAAATATCGAAGCAACGGTAAGGTGCACTAAGTGATACAAATATTGCACAATAAATCTAAAATACTGTGTTCTAATTCTAATTGGTTTTAAACTAACCCTAGTCTCTCTATCTAAGCTAAATAGACCTAAAATTTGGTCGAGGGGGTTTACAATCTACCCAACTTATAAGAATTTTGTCCTCGAAATTAAAATAAACACATAATAAGCTATAAATTATCAAGCAATGCTACGGACGTACCTAGGACCAGTGGAGCTGGCCTTTGCACTATCTGCTGGGCTCTATTGACATACTGGGAACACTTCTAAGCTTGATGTTGGTTTGATCCGTACCTCAAATACAGTCCTAATCTTCTTCTGCAATCTTTCTGAACATGTCCCTTCTTTCTACAAAAATGACATGTCGGTAGCTCTCTCTCTGCTGATACGGCACAATCCTCTGTTGCATCTGCACTCCTGGATGACGGATCGGTCCTCCTGCTCCTGGTTGTGCCTTAGCTAGTGTAGCTACACTGGAACGCTTTGATCCTCTACCAATAGCCTCCTGGATCCTAGCCTCTGACAAAACCTCCTCGTAAGAGATCCTCGCCTGGGTGGTAGTATACCTCTGTAGCTCATATCCATGATAGAATCTCCTGGCCTTCTCCAGATCATTGAGTATCAGGGAGGCACCAAATCTACCAAGTCGACTAAACTCTATGTCATATGCGTCTACGGTCATGTTCCCTTGCTCCAGGTGCAGGAACTGAGAGTATAGTGAGTTCCTGACCGTAGCTGGAAAGTACTTCGCATTGAAATACTCTAAAAACTGCTCCCATGTCTGATTCTTGCTGACGCTGCGCTCTATGGAGTCCCACCAGTGATGGGCGTTGCCTTTCAGTTGGGCCCGCACTACAGTCATTCAAAGGTCCGGATGTAGCTGAGAAGCCTCCAGTAACATCTCCGTGTTGGCGACCCAATCGGAGATCTCTTCTGCGGTCTCGCTGCCCGAAAAGGTATTCGGGCCCATCTGACAAAACCCTCGTACAGTACCAGCTGTCTGAACAAGTGTAGGCGCTGGTACGGGTGCTGGGGCAGGTGTCCTCTCCAGAACTGCCATCAAGCTCTATCTCATAGTCTTGGTCTGATGCCACTGCGCCTGCATCATGGCCTGGAAAAACTGGAACATCTGCGGTTGTCCCTCTGGATGTGGCATCTGAGGTGGAAAGGGCGGAGATGGTGGCAATATGACCTCCGGCTGCGCTGTAGGTGTCTCCTCGGATGTCGGCCTCTCGGGCTGCGGCATCGGCGTGGCTCTCGAAGTCTGACCCTCGATGTGTTGTGTTGGGATCGTCTGTGAAGTCTGTCCCTCGTGCTGCTGCGTCGGATCACCCTGAGAAGTCTCACGCCAATGTATCAATGAGGCCTATGGTATCACCGGGGCCTATGGTGGGGGCTGCTCTCCAGGTGGTCCAAGGGGTGCATCCTCTCTCTGCGCGGTGGCGGATGGCACAATGGCACCGTATGCCTCGCATCCGCTATGCAAGTTCATCTCGCTGCAATAGATAGAACTACATTAAAAGAGTACGTGAATAACAAACAAGATGCAGATATTCAAATAATCAAATGCGAAGGAGGTTCAAGGGCGGTAATCAAGGTGGGTGAGATCTAATAATTTTTATCCTATCGCAGGCTCGCTGGGCATGATACCATACCACAAGCGATAAACAAAGACCTGCATGGGCCACCACTAAAACCATGTCATGCTCTAGTCCCAAAATACACGGGACCAGGCCACGTGGCAATGGCCAGCTAATACTACTCCGTGGGATTATCCAATTTAATGGACCCAACGAAGCGTACTACGCTGTCCTAAAATGCTAACAAGTCTAATATGCTAACATGCAGCAGGTAAATGTCTAAACTCATCCATATAATACAATATAATAAGAATGAAGAAAGTACTGGTAAATAAATTACAAAGAGTCTGAATATCCATAATACATCTAAAAAGTCTGATGGGCACAAATCCACTGAAATACAGCAATGGGATAAAAGTGCAGAAAGAAGTAAGATAACTAGACTAGAGTATCAACTAGCTAGATAAGAATACTCTAGTCCAAAATAGCTGTGTACCCAAATTCACGGGAACTCCTCTGGAAATGCCTCAAAGTCCTCAGTCACGAATCCAGTCTCTACTTCTGCTCCGTAGATGGTCGGGTACAAGTGCTCGTCCGGATCTGGAAGGAAACCAGGTCCTCAGAGGGACGTAACAAGATACAAAAATATATGCCATAAAGTAAATACTGTGTAAACTCGAGGGTAATCTTACCAGCTAAGTGAATGCATTTGAAGACAACCTTGGTACGTATGGGTAGGTGAAAGGTATAAAGCGTAGCGTCGAGCCAGAGGCTAAGTACCTGGCATTAGCTGTAAACTGGATGCCAGGAGTATATGCTGACTATATCACCGATCATGATAGTGCGCAGCTAGTAACCTCTGTCGGATGTATCGGTAAGCATATACGCCCATAACCGGGTAACACATAGCCCATAACCGGGTAACACTGAGGCTCACGACCCCGTAGTTTACTCTGAAACTACAGTATCCAAATGTCTGTCCCATACGCTGACTAATTGTTCTCCCCGCCCAATGCCAATGTACAAGTTGCAAACACGACGTGGATATCGTACTATAATGCAAGTCACTAAAGAAATATACCACTAAGCTAAATATCATCATATGTACTGCTCATACTGATAGCCAGTCAATCATGAAGCACGTGTCCCTATATAAACTCACTCTATGACGTGCAATGATACATGTCACGGCCTGGGGACTTATACTGATAACTCTACAACTTCAGGTGCGTCCACTAGATACTAGGTCAAACACAAGTCCTAACGTTAACGCCTTCGTTGACTGCACCCGAGTCTTTCTCGGACACGCACGGTTGTATAATATTAAAACAAATAAACATGCAACTAAATAATATATGAATTTAAACAGTATAACAAGGCAAGGTATACTTGCCTGGAACTCTGGTGTGCACAAGTAAGGATCCGAAACTCGCAGTCAAGGTAGAATCGTCTTGGATGCCTACGAATAAATAACAATAAATATTAAGCACTATATTACACGGTGCTAATTATGTACACAAGTACAACTTACGCAACGTCATGAGTTATGCAGATACTAAACCAAATAAACGTTCTAATTAAATACGTTGGCTAGGGTTGACTAGTCACGGATCAAGGGGTTAGGGGTACACTTAGTCTACTAGTTCCTACTGCATTTTATAAGTTATCCTAAAGTATCAATTCTCACATGTTACAATCACGGTCACAGCTAGGATTCGGGTAGGTGCTAAGTTGCACCTCTGACACAGGGGTACTAGGTATTTCTATGCACTAAGATTTCCAGGACACGTCTGATATGGGTAACCATCTAGGTCTCCATGCACGGGTATGTCATGTCCGCAGATACTGTGCACAACGAGAACACGACTTACCAAAATACGTTACAAAACCCAATAACGTATAATACAAAAATATAGTCCTAGCTAACATGGTAATGCATAAAGCCAATTTGTCTAAAACCTTAGGTCAACATAAGTATAACACATTAATAATCAAGTTCTATGAGGTATATTCTAACACTAATTTCTATCCTAAAATATGCACACACAAACACATTGCATTAGGGTTCACATTACACATGTCCATTCAACAATACATGAAGAAGGAAGTGTGAAGGTATACCTAGTCGTGATCGTGTCCAGGAGGGGTGTCTGCGGCTCGTCTGCGGCCTGCCTCCGGCGAGGGAGGGCTGTGCTCCAGCGAGCACAGCACGCAGCAGCAGCAGCTCCGACAGCAGTTACGGCAAAGGCAGCAGCTTGCAGCGACAGCGGGGGAACAGCCGTGAAAGGTTATTGGCAGTGGGGGAATGGCCGTGGGAGGATGGTGGTGGAGATAGCCGGGGTCGATGGTGGCTAAGGTGGTGGAGATGAGCGGAGGGGGAGTCGGGTGGAAGGGTGCTACGGGTTGGTGATGATGGTGTTGTTGATGGTGGTCGTGCCGATGATGTCGGTGGTGACGGTGACGACAGTGGCGGTGGAGATGGTGATAACGGTGGCCGTGGAGGTGGTTTCCTGTGGTGGCGGTGGGGATGACTAGGGAAGGAGGAGTCGAGTTGAGGGTGGTGCGGTTTGGTGAAGAAGTCGGGTGAGGAGAGTTGATGGTGGTTGAGGGAGCAGGCGGCTGGCGGTGTTATGGCGGCGGGTTAGCCGAGGTCGGGGTCGAGGTCGAGGGGTAGTTGGCTATGGTGGCGGTGGATGAAGGCGGTCGTTACGGCGGAGGGTTTGCTGTAGGAGGGGGTCTGGTTGAAGGGAGAGGGAGGTGGCCGGGGAAAAAAGTATAGTCTGGCTAGGTTTTGTTTAGGGTTTGGTTTGATGATGATGATGTTGTGGGTGTTTGGAGAGAGAGAGAGAGTAGGTGTAATTGTAGGAGAGGGAGAGGGAGAGGCGGGGGGATCTCCTTGGGATTAGGACTGGCTGTGGATATTTTTCTAGGGATGAGAAAAACCTCTACATGAAGGAATGGAGGGTGGAGATGGCTTTGGTGATGGGGGTTTGAAATAGAGGGTGGAGATGTAAGGAGATAAAGTTGTATGAAGTACAACAAAATGGGGGAAAATTTCTTGGGTGGACCGGTCAAAGAGGGGGGATGATATCTTCATGGAGTGGATCCAATGAGGGGTGGACACCTCATTGCATTTTTATATAAAGGTCCCTAACAATTAGAAAATTGCACAAATAATAGGCTTTGGGATTGGATGAGGCAAAACACCATGTTTGGTGTGACATAGTGGGTTAAAATGGTGTGTGGTGTTTAGTATGAACCTTGAGGGTGTGAGTGGGGGTTTGGGTTAGAGTTGGGTCTAGTTTTGGGTGAGGTTTGGTCCTTACACCAATTTAATTAAAATTAGTGTAAGTGGTGCTCTTTAATTAATTGAAAATACATAGGGTTAAAATTGGGTGGGACACAAGTGTCATGGACGTAGTAGGCTCAGAATAGAATATTTTCATAAATTGGGTTGCACAAAACGGGTTGAGATTGTGTCTCCAATTTCTATTGGAACGGACAAAGATGCAAAGTTAGATTTATTTGAATTTAAGAATGGACGTTTGTAACGAATATTGTGCGACTAAAATGAAGCGCAAGAGAGAGTATTTATAAGTTACATAAGGGTCAGAATGGAAGGTTGGCATGTCTAGGAAAAGTGTATAAAATTTGTTTGAAGGTAAATGCTAGTGTAGGGCTCCAAATATCGAAGCAACGGTAAGGTGCACTAAGTGATATAAATATCGAACAATAAATCTAAAACACTGTGTTATAATTCTAATTGGTTTCAAACTAACATAGTCTCGCTATCTAAGCTAAGTAGACCTAAAATTTGGTTGAGGGGGTTTACAGCATGCAACTGCGATTGCAGGAAAGAACGAAAAAATTGGTTTTTTGATTATTATTTTTTACAAGTCAGTTATAATCGGGATATTAATTATATAGTTGTTGGATCGAGGTATACCAGTGAAGGAATATTTGTGTGACCCCTGATCTCGACTACAACTGTCATCTCATGAGGTCATGCGGCATCGGGTTGAAGTCTTGTACGGGACATGAGCAGCAACTCTCAGGGACACCGCTGCAGCTGAAGGAAGATCAGTAGACGAAGAGAGGTCGGAGATCAGAGGTAGAGATGACTTAGATCGACTGCTGCCTCACTGATGACAAAGAACAAGAAGAAGACAATGGAGACGATCTATGGCAAGCTGACAGCCCAAGAGATGAAGGCTTTGGTAGGCGATCTCTTCTCCAAGAGGTTGACCGAGACTAGCGCCCATACTGCACACGCTGATGTGGATCCTTCACCGTACAAGATAGGAAAGTTGAAGAAACTGGAGGTAAAGTTGGAGGACACTTCCAACTACTTGAAGTGGTCGCGTCAGGCGATGCGAACTCTGAAAGGAAGAGGCTTGGTGGGCTATGTGAATGGCCAAACCAAGGCACCTAAAGATCACTCCTCACGGGAGTTTGCTGTGTGGAAAATTGTCAACAATGTGGTAGTTTGATGGTTGACAGCTTCATTGACCGACCAAGTATCGAACAATATGGAAGCGATGGAGGGTGCTGATGACATTTGGAGGATGCAAAAAGATATGTGCTCAGGGTCGGGCAACCCTATGAGCCAACTACAAGATGAACTTGATAAGGTGGTCCAAGAAGATCACACCATCTCTGAGTACCTGGCTCTGCTAAAGAAGTATTGGTCAGATCTCGACCATTATGATCCTATTGGCATGAAGGATGAGCAAGTAGAACCGGTATTTGCAAAATATTATAAGAAGTTCTTGGAGTATGTTTCACGACAGAGGATAATAAAGTTCCTAAAGGGACTCAACCCAGCATTTGAGCAGAGGAGGAATGTCATACTTGTATAACCCAGGTTGCCATTACTGGAGGAGGCCATAGCTGCTATGGCACAAGAAGAGGCACGATTGGAGCTGATGCATAGCACCACTAATTCTCCGAAAGAAAAATTAACCCTAGCGATTTTTAACCCAAATTCTTCCGGAGGGGGAGGGTGCTACAACTGTGGAGACCCTGAGCATTTTATCAGATTCTGTAAGAAACCCCTGAGAGGCCAGTTCAGCGGCCACGGATACGGCCTTGGAGGGCGTAGGGGTGGCAGAGGAGGCTATACTGGTGGCAAAAATAATCATTCTGGAGGGCACAAGGCAAATATGGCAGAAGAGGGAAGTGAAAATTAGTCACCCGGAATAACCCTAGTGAGAGGAAAATGCTAGAGATGTGGAGGAGCATGAGGCTTGGATCCGACGACAGTCAAGCCACTACCCCTGGGGCATCGATTCCAACCATCTCTAGGGGTAACATCACCTACTATGCCCAAACAAGCACAAGTATACCTGCTTATGCCCTTGCATCTATCCACCAGCCAGGTTGGATAATTTACTCTGGGACATCTCACCATGTCACGGGTTCCCATGGTGAGTTCCAAGAATACACTCACCTGACAACGCCTGAAAGCATTCAGACTGTTGATGGTACTTCCAGACCCATTCTGGGTAAAGGCAGGGTTGAATGCACCCCTTCTATGACCCTTACTGATGTCTTGCATGCTCAATCTTTTCATGTTAATCTTTTGTCCATTAGTGCCATTGTTCTTCAACTTAATTGTATTGTTTTCTTTGAAATTCCTAAGGTGACTTTTCTGGAGAAGGGAACAGGGAGACGGATGGGGACTGTCACTTGGTATAAGGGGATATGGTACTTGGACAGGGGTGGACTGGACGCAACAGTAGCGTCACTAGTGGAGGAAGCACAACCGGAGGAGCCACGAAGAACTGTAGAAGCATAATTATTACTTCAACATCAGCGCATGGGACACTCTTCATTCAGTCTACTGAATCGGATGTATCCATCTATGTATCAAAAGGTTAATAAATAAAAGTTGGTTTGTGATGCTTGTGAGCTTGGAAAATATACCAGAAGCTCTTATGTGAGTTCTGGAAATAGAAGTTTAGCTGCTTTTGATATGATACACTCAGATGTGTGGGGGCCTTGTCCTACAACTGGTGTTAATGGTTTTAAATGGTTTGTCACCTTTATTGACTATTACACTTGTGTCACCCGGGTATACCTAATGAAGAGTAAGAGTGACGTCTTTGCATGCTTTTAATATTTTTATCGCAGAGTTACAACCCAGTATAATGCTAAAGTAAAGATTTTGAGATCTGACAATAGGACAAAATATACAAACAAGAGTATTGAAGAGTACTTATCAACCCATGGGATACAGCATCAGACTTCGTGTGCCTACACCAGCACAGAATGGCGTGGCATAATGGAAGAACATGAACCTGTTGGAAGTAGCACGGACAATAATGTTTTCCATGAATGTTCCTAAACACTTGTGGGGGCATGTTGTGTCACGCCCCAGTCCCATAGGGGTTTTACATGCTGTGTTGACGGCTGCATATCTCATCAATATGATGCTCTCTCAGGTGTTGGGATGGAAGACACCATTTGAGATGCTTACAGAAAAAAATAAGTACATTATTCCCCCAAAGGTATTTGGGTATGTATGCTTTGTGAAAGATAACAGGCCTGCGGTGAAAAAGTTGGACCCTCGAGCGTTGAAGTGCATCTTTGTTGGCTACTCAGGGACTCAGAAGGGATACTCTAGTTGGAGTCCGGTGGAGCGGAGGCTCTTTGTGAGCATGGACGTTACATTCATAGAGATGGAACCATAGTACCACAATGGTTCAGGTGAAGGGTCTGCATTTGGTGACACACCTAACGCATGAGATGTTAGGAGTGAGAGGGAGATGGGCCCAAGTGTGATTGTCGGGTCAGTTCCATGTCCAATGATGAAAGCTGGTATAAGGGAACAAGAGGGAGATAACGAGGGTGAGAAAAGTGATGATAATGATGAGGGAGAAAGTGGTGACAATCAGGAGGAAGAAAGTGATGCTGTGTAGGGGAGAAACATACTACACAGCTCCAAGTCTACAGAAGGAGAAAGCAGCAGTCCAATTTGTGCCGTGTCCCTCGCCTATTGTGCCAAGTCCCTCGCCTAACCCTGCCCCAACTCTTGAAGATGTTTTTCCTCCGGATGCGGATCTCTTTGATTCGGATGGTATGATATCTACCACTACCTCATATTCCTCATATTCCCTTAAGGAGATCTTCTCGCAGTAATGCGGGAAAAGCTCATAATTGTTATGGTTATGAACATGACATTACAAATTTCTTATCCTACTCTAATATA
Organism: Iris macrosiphon; assembly: GCA_036927795.1. NCBI lineage: Eukaryota > Viridiplantae > Streptophyta > Magnoliopsida > Asparagales > Iridaceae > Iris > Iris macrosiphon. Next base: position 112,319,060 of record JAYESA010000016.1, on the reverse strand, counting down.
TTCTCTACTTATCGAGCATTTACTGCATCGTTAAACATTACCTCTTTGCCCAAGTATTGGCAGGAGGCAAAGGAAGATCCAAGGTGGAGAGCTACAATATTGGAAGAACTTGGGACACTCGAAAGAAATGGGACATGGGATCTTGTTCCGTTGCCTAAAGAAAAGAAAGCAGTGGGATGCAAATGGGTCTTCACAGTAAAGGGGATGCCAGAAGGTAAAGTAGAGCGGTACAAGGCAAGATTGGTTGCAAAGGGATACACTCAATCCTATGACATTGACTATGATGAGACGTTTGCTCCAGTAGCCAAGATGAGCACTGTGAGAACCTTGGTCTCTCTTGTAGCAAACCATGGGTGGCAGTTGTATCAATTGGATGTGAAGAACGCCTTTCTTTATGGGGATCTATAAGAAGAAGTATACATGGAGACCCCCCGGTGGTTTGCACGAAACAGTCGGCGGAAAATGTGTGCAAGCTGAAAAAATTATTATATGGACTCAAGCAATCTCCTCGATCCTGGTTTGATAGATTCAGGAAGGCTGTCACAGGCATGGGGTACCGCCAGACCAATGCAGATCACACGGTCTTCTTCCAGCACGCAAGAGGCTACATCACCATACTTGCAGTGTATGTGGATGATATAGTGATCACAGGTGATAATGAGAAGGAGATCACCCAACTGAAATTAAAACTCGCCAAGGAGTTTGAAGTGAAGGATTTGGGAATGATGAGATATTTTCTCGAAATTGAGGTGGCTCGAGGAAGAGATGAGATCATTCTCTCTCAAAGGAAGTATATATTAGATCTGCTCACAGAGACTGGGATGCTAGGATGTCGATCAGCAGTCACTCCAATTGATCAGAGAGATAAGTTGGGGGCAGAGGCAGGCGAGTCGGTTGATCGTGAGAGATGTCAGAGACTTGTAGGCAAATTGATTTATCTAGGCCACACTCGCCCTGATATCTCATTTGCTGTGAGTGTAGTGAGTCGCTACATGCATGATCCAAGGAAGGACCACATGGACGCAGTTTTTCATATCTTGAGATATCTGAAAGGGACTCCTGGAAGATGACTATGGTTCAAGAAAAATTAACACCTAAGTGTTGAGGGGTACTGCGATACAGATTGGACAAGCTGCATGGATGACAGAAGGTCTACCTTAGGGTACTGTGTCTTTGTGGGAGGTAACCTAGTTTCATGGAGAAGCAAGAAACAGTCGGTGGTAGCACGGTCGACTGCTGAAGCAGAATATAGAGCTATGGCTCTGGGAGTGTCAGAGTTATTATGGGTAAGAGCACTGCTGACAGAGTTGAAACTGGACCAGAGAACACCGTTGCATCTTCTGAGTGATAGTCAAGCTGCAATAAGTATAGATAACGATCCAGTTCAGCATGACAGAACTAAACACATCGAGATCGATCGGTTCTTTATTAAAGAGAAGCTAGAAAAATAGATATTAAAGCTCGATCATGTTCGCTCAGAAGAACAAGTTGCAGATTGTCTGACTAAGGATCTTAATTCATCGAGTCTTTCTAAACTATGTAACAAGATGGGGATGATTGATATCTATCGTCCATCTTGAGGGGAAGTATTAGAGTATGAAAGAAACTTTAGTCCCACATCGGATAGAATTGAAGAAAGAGGGGTTGGCCCCTCCTATAAATATGTAGCTCATCACATCAATAAAGTCAAGCAAAATATTCTACCACATTTCAACTGTAATCTCACAAACATCAAGCAAAGGTGATCATAAGTTTTCATGACCAGCTATCAATTTACAGCTCACAAGCCGAAATCAAAGTTCTACAGACATCGATCTCACTTTATAATATGGCTGATGTGCGTAATTCTACGCCAACTTTTGTTAGGTAAATTATAAGGGCACTGCACATTTTACTCGGGGCTAGCCCATTTCAAAATTAGGAAAAATTACAAGTTTGCCATCATGAAAGTTACTCGGGGCTAGCCCACTATAATACTCAGGACTGTCAAAATTTTAACAGTCCTACCACTTGGAAGGACTGTCAAAATTTTGACAGTCCTACAAATAGATAGGACTGTTAAAATTTTGACAGTCCTACCACTTGGAAGGACTGTCACAATTTTGACAGTCCTACCCAATTTGTAGGACTGTGAAAATGTTGACAGTCCTACAAATTGTTAGGACTGTCAAAAATTTGACAGTCCATTTCCCAAAATTACAAGTTTGCCACTCGGGTAGTTAGTTGGGGCTACCCCACACCAAAGTATAAAAGTCAAATGGGTTTCTATTTTTGGCATTCCACCTAGACTTAAGAAACCCTCATTCCACCAAGCCCAAACCTAAATTTGGAAATAGCTAATTGTGGTTGGAGGAGTATTTTACTTTGGTGATACCCCAAGGAATATTCTTCCGGTATGTCTTCGACAACCTACGTTGAATAAGTTTTGCAAATGTGCGAAAAAAATTTAGTTTATTTTGATTAATGTAGGAACAATGCATGAAAAAATGTTCGATGACGAAGTCGGATCGTCCAATTCATTAATTATGCACTCCGGACGTTCCGAAGTACAAGTTGGTTGTTCTGAAGCACGTACGGTACGTAAAACGACAACCCTAATTTGACAGTCACGAGTTAGGACTGTAAACATTATACAGTCCTATATAAATATAGGACTGTCAAATATTCCACAGTCCTATATAAATATAGGACTGTCATAAAATCGACAGTCCTACGTAAAAGTAGGACTGTCATAATTTTGACAGTCCTATATAAAAATAGGACTGTCAAAATAGTGACAGTCCTGGATAATTATATGAAGTTATTAATTTTTATATTATTTTATATTGGTTATAGGACCAAGCTTGTTCAGATATTGTGGTACATCCTGCTGTTGGTGTTGATGTGGATGATATTTTCTCAACGGATATTGAGTTTGCAAGCCATGAAGAAGCATTAGAGTGGTGTAGAGAAGTTGGAAGACGACATAACGTAGTTATTGTCATTGCAAGATCCATCTGATCTCGGCCGGGCCGAAAATATCTTGAGCTTGGATGCGAAAGAGGAGGTGTGTTTAGGCATCATAAAAAGAAGGGTGTTGTTGAAAAAGAAATCCCTAAGAAAAATGTTGGGACGAGAAAATATGGTTGTCCATTGAAGGTGTTGATTGTAAAAGTTGAAGATATGAAGTGGATAATCAAAGTTAAGAATGGAAGACACAATCATCCTATTCCAGGGACACTTACGGGTCATGCCTACGTGGCACGGTTGAAGGAGGATGAGAAAAAGTTGGTTGAAGAAATATTCCTTTCAGGAGTTGCACCGAAACAAATATATTCTGCTGTGCGACAAAAACAAGATGGGAACAAGTCCACCATGAGGACGATCTATAATAGTTTGGCCAGAGCGAAATGCAATAGTATGAAAGGAAGAATGGCGATGCAGCAAGTATTGAAGTTGCTTGGGGAGCATCACTACGTGGAGTACCATAGAAGACATCCACAAACTGATGAACTCCTTTCATTGTTTTGGGCTCATCCTGATTGCACACATATGGCTCGGTCCTTCGCAGACGTGTTGGTCCTTGATTGTACATATAAGACCAACAAGTTCAAGATGCCTCTTTTGCATGTTGTCGGATTTACGTCTACGGGAAAAACATTTACAGTCGCTTTTTGTTTTATGAAGAGTGAGACAGTAGAGGATTACACATGGGCGTTGAGGAAACTACAATCCCTTTACACAGGTTACAAAGAGCCGTCTGTTTTTGTTACTGACAGAGAATATGCGTTGATAAATACTATAGATATTGTATTTCCTCATGCGCATAGACTACTATGCACTTGGCATATAAATAGAAATATCCATGCTCAATGCAAGAAAAATTTGAAACTGTGGACGGTAAAATTGACATTCTTCGCTTCGAAGAATTCTACAGTGATTGGAGTCTTGTATGGCGAGCAAGTACTACAGACAGTTACGACGCAGCATGGTACATGTTCCAACAAAAGTGGGAGCCAAGTAACCCGACATGCATATCTTATATCAAAGATACTTGGCTAGGACCACATAAAGAGCAATTCGTCTTAGCATGGACCAACATGGTGAAGCATTATGGCACGATCACTATGAACCGGGTCGAAGGGGCACACTCATGTTTGAAAAGATATCTACGCTCATCGGTCGGTAATTTTGTCTCTGTTTGGCAATCGATTCATTTGATGACTATTGCCACGGTGAACGATATTGTAGCATCATTTGAGATGAGCCTCAATATTGCAAAGCATGAATACAACCAAGAACACCTCTTGGATGGTTTAACTCATGTGGTATCTCACAAGGCCTTGGGGTTATTGCTTGAGGAGATTCGAAGGTCGAAGTCGGTGGATTATGATCCCGAGGTTTGCGGTTGTTCATATCGACATTCACTCGGACTTTCGTGTGCACATAAAATCAACGAATACCGTCGTGAATCTATACCTATTCCAATAGATGTTGTTGATCAACGTTGGCGACAGCTGTCGATAATGCCGGCGGTGGATGTACAAGATGATTTCTTTGCGTTGCCCCAAGTTAAACTACTTCACGCAAGGTGGTGTGGCACAACGGAACCGGAGAGAAGATCCATTAAGTTTAAAATCCATGAGATTGCAGTCCCGGCAACTACTCGATTGCAAGAGCCATCCGTTGTTCGAACTCCTAAGGGAAGACCACACTCAAGAAAGAGTAGAGCCAAAAAGAAGGAGGAGGAGTCAACTAAAAGAGATCCATCCTTATTTGAACATATCGAACGCAGTTTGGAGGCAAAGTCCGTTGTTCGAACTCCTAAGCTAACTATTCGAAGGGGGAAGAAACAGAAAACGATAGATGCAGGCAAGGCGGAGGGTGTTGTAAACTTTTTTGTTTCTTATAGTCTATACATTGAAAAATTCCTACCTGAGATACGAAACTTTATTTGGTCTATTGATGATGTTCCTGCGGATGGCCACTGTGGATACCATGCACTAGCAAGACAACTAGGCTATTCAGTGGAAGCAGGATGGCGACAGGTTAGGGCAGAGCTGTACGAGGAGTTGGAGTCGCGACTAGCCTTCTATAGCCAGATACTTGGCGAAGAAATTGTTGGGGATTTGTTGGCAGGCATACCTTGTACGAAAACAGTTACCGGACCAGAGCATTACATGGATGTCCCGCCTGCTGCTTACGTCTTCTCTAATAGGTATAAGTTACCTATTGTAATTATCTCACATGGTATTAACAATACTTTCTTTCCAATGTGTGCCCCCCCGGCCGAACACCGAGTATCCAATCTATGTTGCATTGGGCTTGTCGGACAATACTTCGTCATCCCAAGGTTGATCGCTCATTCTCCTATTCCGCCACCTTCTACGCTTTGGTATAAACACGCACCTGAGGAAGCGATCGCATGGACGACACCCTACATGGATGCAATGGCGGCCTATAAGAAGATGGAGGATCCAAAAATCATGTCGGACGACTACTTTGATATTTTAATCGATTGATACTGCCCCATGTGAAGATGTATATTGTGTTGATCCATGTATGTTTAAGTGTATATTGAACTATATGTTGTACCTATTGTAATGAAAAGAGTTATGAAGATTTTGATTGTATATTGCGCATTGCTACTAATAACTTAGGACTGTCATTATGGAAAACTGCCAGGACTTTAGGACTGTCACAATTTTGACAGTCCTAGTGTAAACTAGGACTGCCAAAATTGTGACAGTCCTAAAGTTTACTCACTGTCAATTGTGAGAAAATATATAAGTTTAGGACTGTCACAATTTTGACAGTCCTAGTGTAAATTAGGACTGCCAAAATTGTGACAGTCCTAAAGTTTACTCACTGTCAATTGTGAGAAAATATATAACTTTAGGACTGTCACAATTTTGACAGTCCTAGTGTAAACTAGGACTGCCAAAATTGTGACAGTCCTAAAGTTTACTCACTGTCAATAGTGAGGAAATATACAACTTTAGGACTGTCACAATTTTGACAGTCCTAGTGTAAACTAGGACTGCCAAAATTGTGACAGTCCTAAAGTTTACTCACTGTGAATTCTGAGGAAATATACAACTTTAGGACTGTCACAATTTTGACAGTCCTAGTGTAAACTAGGACTGCCAAAATTGTGACAGTCCTAAAGTTTACTCACTGTAAATTCTGAGAAAATATACAACTTTAGGACTGTCACGATTTTGACAGTCCTAGTGTAAACTAGGACTGCCAAAATTGTGACAGTCCTAAAGTTTACTCACTGTGAATTCTGAGGAAATATTCTCAAATTGATTGTTCAAACGTCATAGTATCGCAACATGGCAAAATTTACTAAAGTTTACTCAAATTGATTGTCAAACCAATATGCCCAGTATACAGATCAAAATAGTAACAACAAGGCAAAATTAACTCATAGTGTCGCAACATGGCAAAATTAACTAAATGTGTCACAAGTAGGCAAATTTATAGTTTAAAGTTGTACAACTCAAATCCTCAATATCTTCCAAGTGTCACAAGTAGGCAAAATGTCATATTCAATCAAACTTTTACAACGTTTACAGGTCAAATTTTGACAATTCTCAAAGGTCATATTCAGTCACACTTTACAACTCAAATTGATGGTTCAAACGTCATGGCGCCTCTTCGTGCGTTGCTCTCTAGTATCCAAGAAAGGATATTCTTCAGCGTTGTCGATATTTTGGAGTTCGTCATTGATTGTCATATAATTGGAACCCTGGCAACTGACGAGGCTTCTTTCCAACTTCTTAACTTTCCTTGCCTATTCATGAAAAATGAAAATAATCGTTAGCCACAGTTACAAATATCTCACTTAAACTCTACAAGTAGGCTCACCATCTTGACCAGTGCAGTATATAAGACCGATTTGGGAGGAAGATCTGACGGTACAAGCACAATATCCCCTCCGCGTTGGAACAAGGTCGGTAGTCCGACACCGGCGTAGTAGGCGAGGTAGTCGTCGCTGCACTCCGCCATATTGACTGCTGGTAGCCGGTCGGTATCTCTAATGACGTGGCGTTGCCACTCGGTGAAGAAGGCCGTTACCCAGTTGAACTGGGCAGGTATATAGTTTAGCGGTTTTGTACCGCGCGGAGGAGTTATCATTTGCAAAGTTCGCCTTGGGACAGTTTGGACGTAGCCAAACTGACGTAGCACTCTATCCGGCATATAAGCCTCCTTGATTTCATGACAAGTGATAACACCGTGATATAAGGCGACTGGTTGCAACGGACGGGTAGTCTGTCGCAAATCATGGTATGGATCCCATACAATCTGCACCACATAAAATTAAACATATTGTCATTTAGCATAACGTAGTAAATTAATACCAATTAAGTACAAAATTAGGTCTATATTCACCTCTTCTGTCGTCATATCTTCGAGTGCATGCCGTAGAGCGGCCAATGTGTGAGAACGTTTGGCATCTTCTTTAGTCGGCTTCCATCGGCACATTCTAGGCAGGTTCTCGTCATACCCTTGGCTCAGCTTCGCCCGCTGCAGGGTTGGAAAGTGCTCGTATATCCATGCCTTCACGTTACCGAAAATATATTAGTCCAAAAATAAACAACACAAATTCAATTTATGTAAACAAGTTGACAAAGATATATCTATACATGGAGTAGAGTCTGGCATCCGAAAATTGTCTTTGAACCCACACGGGATGCCGCACCAAGCTCGCGGTAAAGGTATGCCAGTATACCGCTTCCCCAAGAAATTTCGTCCACCGTTTCAATGTTGTCCAAATCGATTAGATATTTGGCATTTATGGACGTTCCAGACTTATCGGTAATGCCGACAGTCCCTAAGATGAACTGCATATATCCGCGGGCCACATTATCGCTATTATCAATTTCGGGGGCCGGCTCAGCGAATATCTCCTCCAAATATTTTAGAGGAAGTCCATAGGACTTCTTGAATTCTCTAAGACTAGTAAAACTAGTGGAATCAACTCCCAGACACCCTGATACATGATCCACAATATTGTCGTAATAGTCGATGCTGGACTCATCAAACGTATGATTCTGCATGGGACGACCATCAACCCTAAGTCCCAATATATGATGGACGTCATCGAGGGTAATCGTCAACTCCCCATTGGGTAGATGGAAAGTGTTGGTCTCTGGATGCCACCTTTCTACAAATGCTGAAATCAGTGCATTATCCACCGTCGTATATGAGTAGCTAGCCAAATATTGTAGACCGGTGGGACTGATTTTTGCCTTCACATCATCTCCCAATAATGCATACCTCCATGTATTGCATTTTTTGCTATGGTTGATCACCGTCAACAAACGACCACTCTCCTGAAAAGTCAACAATTGGATGAAATTAAACCTCCATGTAAAATGAACTTTGAACTTACAACTATATATAAATTTATCATAACGTAATGTACTTACCAGATTGTTCCATATTTGGTATGCAATATGGTTTTCGATCGACGGTAACATAGAGCAACCGTTTGGACGAGTGTCGACTCGACTATCTGCCTGCTCAGAAGGTCCCGAACCATCAGTAGGCCGGTTTCCGAGAGTTTGTGGAAGACTCTCGACAGGACTACCTACAGGCTGAGAAGGTCCTGAACCATCAGTAGGCCGATTTGAAACATTTGGCATATCCTCATCGGAGGAGGAAGAAGAACCGGAAGAACTAGGAGGAGCACGTCTCTTTGTGGCAATCTTCTTCGTCAATGGACGTTTCCTCACTTCAGGGCGTGCCTCGCCCTCGCGGATAGTGACGCCTTGCGAAACTGTGCGTTCCTTACGTATCGACGCAGTAGGGCGTCTTCTCATTTCTTCATCCACAGTGTCCTTTCCAGGGGCATGACTATAAGACAAAAATTAATGTATACAGACAAAAATTAATTTCTATTTTAACATAATAATCTCATTTTATTTTCAGGACTGTAGCCATTTCTACAGTCCTGTAAGTATACAGGACTGCAGATTTTTCAACAGTCCTAATGATTTAGGACTGTTGAATTTCCTACAGTCCCATACTGATTTAGGACTGTAGGAATTTCGACAGTCCTATATATATATAGGACTGTCGAAATTCCTACAGTCCTAAATCAGTATGGGACTGTAGAAAATTCTACAGTCCCGCTCGATACTGCTCGACAATGTCGAGCAGTCTCAACATTGTACGCCCTAAAATCATGTTCCAAACGACTTCTATGTCTAAACTACATCCTAGACTCCGCCAACGACTAGTATGCCCTCATTTGAAAGAAAAAAACTCAAAATTTTCAACATACAAGAGGATTTCTTATCATTTTTGGACAATTTTTCAAATACAATAGTGCAAGGAGAATGAGGATTTCTACCTTGGTTCTTTCGAGACTTTAGGAGCCATCGACAAGGAGGAAGAGGACAGCGGAGATCGGCCGGCGGAAGGGGGTCGGCGGGAGGGGAAAGCTCCGGTCGGGGGGAGCTAGGTTTAGAGAATAAGAAGAAGGGAGGTTTTCAAATGCTGGGCTAGCCCCAAGTATAAACTTGGGCTAGTATGAGTAAAGGTTGTAGAATAGTGGGCTAGCCCCAAGTAAAATTGACAGTGCCCTTATCAAAAGCCCTTTTGTTAAGGCTTTCACCTTGGTTGGTTCTTTTTGATGGTATTTGTTGCACCTTACTTGAAAGCATGTGTTTGGTAGATGCACTAAAAGTTGCAGTATGCAACTATACTGCCATTAAGCTTCCTGTAGTTGGTTTTGTTCTAAGCTGCCTGACCCAGAACGAAAAAACACTATATTATTGCCTATCTAACTAGTATTGTTCCTGAGATTGATTTGTTTGAGAGGAAAAAAGCAATCCAAGCAAGAAATCCATAGATTTTCTAGTTTTGTAGGATTGATTTTGTTTGGCAAAATTAAGGTAAAGTAAAAGCAAACTTTTGTTTTCTATGCAAAACCACTCGAACCCAATTCGACTTGAATCAGCAGGCTGGAGCACTCCCACAGGCCCCAATGATTAACATAAGCAGCAAAACAGAATCAATATAAGAAGAAGAAAAAACACAGACAAACATGATTTTAAAGTCAGCATACACTTAAGATAGCAGTCAACAAAGCAAGGAACAAAGGTTTAGCCCCCTGCTGCCACATACAATTGAGTTTCATATTAAGCTATAATACATAGCATCAGTTTTCAGGACTACAAATTTCAAAGAGATTCTTTTTCCCCAACTGCGCTTCTGCAGCAGCAACATTTTCAAATCAGCAGCAGAACACCTTTCAGTTTCCACCATTGCCGAAGAGGTAGCCAAGAGAGGATCCGCCACCTGGGGCTGAGTGCACCTTGGTTGAAGGCCGGTCCTGCACGACAATGAAACATTTACTATTATGACTGGGTATGAAAGTAAGAACACATGAGTAATTCATCAAATAAATTTATAAATCTAAACGAGCAACTTTTCTGATTAGGCCTACAGATAGCTAGAATCGGCTTGAGCTTCCGTGGAGTTACTGTGGTGACTTTAATAATGCCATTGGGATGAATAACACAGACTATAGGAATTGACTTAAAATTCGTAATATTCGTAATTCACATTTTGTACTTTTAATTTTCTCCAGCACGTTCGTTCCTAGAGCACAGAGTCAATGAAAGAGATGACGACCCGATTGCCTGGTTCCATGCTTAATTAAAATTGAATGTCCTTGAGAGTCATGACAACTAATACGGCCAAGAGGCTTATAAGTTATAACATGATGTTGTGACCTTAACTTGCATACATATGTTTACAGATAGGTACAACTAGTCACCTATGTTGCACAATCCAGACAGGATACATATCAACATTCATTTTCCCGTTTCCATGAAATATAGGATGTAATGCATCTAATTTTTTTAAATTATTGTTCTAACTTTCGCACTCTAAGTTTTTGATGAGTTTGTGTTTAATCTTTAGGGAACCATACTTGACCACTACCCTATATCTTTCACAAACAGAACATAAAAAAAAAAAAAACAGAAAAGGGAGTTAAGTCCGTCAGAACTTTCAATGCTTAAAAAGCACGTTTCAAGCATCTTCCGCATGAATTAGAAGCTTGGAACAAGTAATTACGCTTAGTTGACGGTGGTTAAATATGACCGACGCCAGATCTACTGACTGTTCCATATATAGAGTGGTGGCTAGAACATGTGACCAAGGATGTGTAGACAAAACAAAAAGTGGGTAGAGATCGTACTGTAATGAAATTGCCAGTGTTCTGGCCATCAGCTCGGAAGTAGTTGTTTCCAGCATTGCCTTGGATCCCTGCTGGAATCTCCTTCAGCTTTTCGGTAGGTGGTGGAGCAGGATTTTCAGCAGGCTTAGCACTATCAGCAGCAGGTTTGGGAGCTTCACCACTCCCAAAAAGGTAACCCAAAGAACTCTGCCCACCTCCACTGCTGACTCCACGTCCCATTCTTACTTATACAGTCAATACTGTTGTAAAACCAATAGTTAATAAGTGCAAACAGGAAGATGTCGCCAACTTGTCAGCAAAATATTTAAGAACGGGTAATATGTACAGAAGGCAAACAGATACATCAAGAAAATCTAAAACTGCAACATTCCAACTTAATGATTATTCGATTTGGTAATACCATTAAATATGTCATTGTTGATTCTTCTAGAGTAAAGTATTCAGGCTTAACTGTTACGAAGCAGTAAACTGAAATCTGGATTGCTCCTGCAAATTTAGATAATAAAAAATTGTCGGTCATTAGGATCAATGGTAGGCTGAAAGGCTTGATGTTTTTATAAGGTAGTGGCATGAATGTACATGTCAATCCTCGTCGATATTCATAATACTTACTCTGCATACCTTAGTTATGACAACTAGCGTCATCTCTATATGGAAGCCCAATTCTTTTCTTTGGTCCTCCGAAAAAGTGAGTCACGATATAGGTGATCCTTACACACAACCGGAAATAATTTAAACCAAGTCCACCCTACATTTTTTTGTTCCTCAATGTATTAAAACAATTTATGGTGCAAACAAGTGATTCTTGTTCGCTGACTTTTGTACATGCTTCATAATTGACATTACAAACCTTTCTAAACCATTTCTGACAGTCCATCTATATTAGGTCTTCTGCACTTTCCTAATCCTCACATTTGAATACCTACCCCAAGGCAACCCCCACCCCTTACAAAACAACTCTTGATTGATGCATTGCTCAAGCTATCTTGGCCAATTCTCCGTCACCATGTTCTACATTAGCATTTTCATTTGTCGCAATCTCCTTTACTTTAATCTCAATAAATCTTGATTTTCATTAAGAACATATTATCCCGAAAACTCACGTTATGTCAACCGACTGGTACTACAATTATTGCAGTAATAGCTTTAACTAGCACCTAATTTGACGTCCATTCACAATAAATTGAATTCCATATTTAGTTATATACTATACCGATTTTGTAGAGCATTCTCATATTCTCAATGCGCTCAGCATAAATTCATAGTTAGATTTTAGATGAATCTGATCTCATTTATCAATAGAAGATCACCTATGTATTCTTCAAAGATGTAACCATAAGGCCAACTGTTAGTACCAAATGCAAGTTTGTATATAACAATTGTGTAAAAACCTCCAGGGTCCATGCTTACACTCAAGTGCATACTCCCATGAAATAAATTTTACGTCTTTTCATAGGTATTTCAAACACTCATGAAATTAAAAGTTTCAAACCCTCATATTAAGCTGTAGGGGATAAGTTAAATTCCTGAGGTTCTGTTCTCCATTTCTTGGCCAATGTTAGACAATTTCTATACTAGTCAATGTTCGAGTTGAATCTAAGATCAACATGCGTGCTCTATTTTGTTTCCCTAGAATACCCAACAGTTCTCAAGGCAATAACTTCGTGCAGAAATGTATAATATCTATGAATGTTTTCATCTTACATTTGATTTCCATGTGTGATATACATTTTTTTCTTCATCAGTATATGTTATATAAATTGAGGCGAGGATATGTTTCTATATTTCATAATGTATGCACTTGTACCCCCATGTTTATCAATGTGATATATTTCTACCTCTACTAATCTAAGGTGGCTCGGAAACGGTTCAAAATTGAGCCGTCTAAGCCGTTTGTAAATACTTCATTAATTATTTTTTAAAAATTAACTAATTATTTAATTAAACACCTTTAACTCAAGTGTTTAAGGTGGGAGGCATTTTCCTTGGTTGCTTGAATATGTATGCTATATTGTATATCAGTGTAGTCAAAGGCGCGCCTAAGGCGCGCCTTGCTCCCAGGCGCAGGGGCAGCGCCTCAGGGCACTCCAGGCGAGGCGCAATTCTTAAGGCGCACCTAAGGCGCGCCTAGGTGCGCCTTTTTCGAGCGCCTTGGAATAGCTAAGGCGCGCCTTGAAAATCTTGTAAAAAAATAACATGTTTAGACTATTTTTTTAACTGTTGTACTGTTTTTAGACTATTTTTTGAACTGATGTACTTTTTTTTTATTGTTTTCTCTCTCACTCACTCAATCCAAAGTGATTGCAACCTAGACATGGGAGAATTTGAAGCACACATGTTTATCAATGTAGAAATCCGATATATATATATATATATATATATATATATATATATATATATATATATATATATATATATATATATATAATTTTTGCGCCTCGTGTCGCCCGGGCGCGCGCCTTGAGTGCGCCTTGCGCCTTTTACTACCTTGTTGTATATGCTATCATAGAACTCCAATCCAATAAGCTAACATTAGTTGACTCTGTATTTGATCAAATAGAAGAATGAGGAAATGTCTAATTTTGGTAGAAAAGCATTGTAGATCCTTTAAAGTTAAATTTTATAGGATACGGTATGTAGAGTAATTTAATTATCCAACGCAGGATGCAAACTGATCTCACTTATGAAAGCACAACCATAGATGCAGATAGTTTGGACTTACAGAATCATTTGATGCGTCAAGAAGCTTTGGGAAGGAAAAGAAAGTTACTTATTCTAGCTATCTGCATAATATTGATAGAAAACCAATACGGCCAATTTTTTTAAGTTTTTTCAAATAATTCAGGAAACTGATTTCAATAACAGAACTTAAAGTACAAATGTTTTTGTGGAAAATCAACTATCCAAAATTTCTTCAGGGGAACAGTTGGACCCTAAGTTCAACAAATAGAGCTTGCTGACAACTGTATTAGCAATTTAGCAGCTAAAGGGTTCTGCTAACATCTCCTAAAAATTGTTTGAGCCAAACCAACATCGACCAATTAGACTATCAACCTAATAAATCATCTTTATACTTTATAAACACAATCGAACCATACAAAAAAAGAAAGAGATTCAATTAGCATTTTCTAATCTGACATTGCTCAGGTCGAAGGTAAAAGCCGTAAAATCTCGAACAAAATGTGTGTGAATGAAGCACAACATAAATGAGTTATGAGAATTGATACTTCGGCACTGAGATGCTCTCTTCCTATATGGGTCCGTCCCTCTCTCCACTCCGGTAAGGCTCATTGAGACCTACACATAGATTTCCTTCTTCCCATGCTATGGGTCTGTTCCTGTACTCACTTCACTGTTCTAAAAAGCGGCCATCTGATGCCTGCCTAGGCGTCCGTCTAGTCCCCCCGACGCCCGACTATGCATCTAATGGAGTTTTATGGACTTTTTATACAATTTTTATTATATTTTTTGAAAAAAAAAATATATCTTTTGAACCGCCTACATCTAGGCGGCCACCTAGGCGGTTTAGGCCTAGAGCGTGTACCCGTCCGACTAACACCTAGCGCTTTTCACAAACTTGTCTCACTTACCCGCTATCCTAGGTATCCGCTTGCGTCTCGGTCGTCTTGTTTGTTAGAAGAGAACTACGACCCAAGTAACCACACCAAGTATCCTGCTCATTCACCATAAAATTCCGTCCCGTTCCCGATATTTCGTTACAATCTACACAAAAAAGACCTAAAACCTATTCATACACCTTGCCACCAACTCCGCCGCATCTTGACCGGATCCGAGTTCAAGCACCGACTCTTCCCGCCCAAAGCAGGATCTGGATCCGGTATAACCGGGTCGGGTCCAAATAACAGTCCCCAACCATCATGACCAGATCATGTTGACACATCTACCGATTTCAAAGACACACTACAACAATTAACAGAAATTCCAGTTCCATCGACCAATAGTCAAACATTTCCAACAAGCTAAACTAAAAATTGGGATCTTCCCCCAAATTGTCTCAAATCTCAGAATCAAAGCAAATGCAGAAGAAATTTAGCAACAAAATCGAATAAAAGCACCTGATCTAACGAATTTGGGCATAAAATTAGGGGTTTCCTCACCTCCGAGAGAGAGATCGGAGCAGTGATTCCAATGGCGATGGAAAGAAACGGCTAGATATTTTTTTTATTTTCTTTTTCCTTTTTTTTTCCTCCTATTATTTATAGAGAGAGGGAGAGGAGTATTTTGTAAGCATTTTATTGGCACCGACTAAATTTGAAACCTAAAGTTTGACCCACCTGAGAATGCTGGGACCAAATTTTCTGTCGGTTGACTATGACACACAAATCTCATCTCTAAACTTACTACCAAATGTTTACTACCTTCTTACAACACCTCTCTCTCTCTCTCTCTCTCTCTCTCTCTCTCTATATATATATATATATATATATATATATATATATATATATATATATAAAATAAAAGGAATATGATCATAAGTTCATATTTCTATATAAACTAATGAACATGTGGACCAATAAGAATGTAGTGTACTAGTGCACATGGATGCACATGAAATGTAGGAATCCATTCCTATTGGTCCATATACATAAATTATGCATATATAGACCAATATAAATATAGTGTACTTGTGCACATGGGTACACATAGAATGTGAAAAAATATTTTTATTGGTCTACATGTACATGGCTCATATAAAAAAATGAGCACTATGGCTCATATCTCGCTTACCCATATATATATATATATATATATATATATATATATATATATATATATGGTAAACGAAATATGAGCCTATATGAGCTATGCACATGTGAACCAATAGAAATGGATTCCTACATCCAATGGGCACCCATGTGCACTAGTACACTCCATTCCTATTGATCCATCCAATGTGCACTAGTACACTCCATTCCTATTGGTCCACATGTGCATTGGCTCATATAGGAATATTAGCCTATGGCTCATATCCCTTTTTTCCATATATATATATATATATATATATATATATATATATATATATATATAGGCCACACCGGTCCCACCCTTTCCTCCAATCGGCAGCCGCCACATGGCGTTTCTATCGTCGGACGGCTGCCCGACGGCCACCGGTTCCCACCTCTCTCTTCTCTCCCAATGGACGACCGCCACGTCAGCATCGCGTGGCCGGTTGTAAGAGGGTTGTAGGCATTTGGTTGTAGTCATAGCATAGCTCATATCACCAAAAATGACCAGGATTCTGTTGGCCTGAAAGTGGAGTTTTTCATGTACGTACGAACAGTTTCATTTAATACGAAGCTTGCATTGCTGGCCTGAGAGCATCAAAAGAGCTATCCGAAAAGCGTTTTCAAGTAATTGAATATTCTGGTAATAAGCCTTAGGAGCGGACATGGCAAATGGAGATTGGAGAACGAAATCTAAAAGTATGGCAATAATTTTTCATTCAAAAATTGGCTTACCAGAACGTATATCCAAATTCTTCTACATATATATAACAAATTTAAATTTAAATATATTTAATATTTAAATTATATTTAGACTAAAAATATAATATTATCTAAACATATGTAAAAAGTTCTACAAACATATTTAAATTAAAAGATATTCAAATCAATATTTAAACTATTTTAACATAATTTAAATTTTTATCTAATCTTTTAATAATATCGAATAATTATTTTTGTGTTTTGTATATGACCTGACTAGCCTATTTAAAGGTGCTTATTTTACTCGACTTCCCTGTATAATAATCTTATATCTTTACAAATCTCTCTTGCGACAAGAAATACAAATAAAAAAGAAAAAAATTACAACTAAAAAAGTGCTTTCGTTCAGTAAGTCCCCCCATTTTGTTCAATCCTAATTCTTATATTGGACCTTGACAAGTTGAGATTTTTTGGTGGTTTCGGAAGTCGACCATCATGACAAATATTTGGGTTTGCTTACAAAAATTGAGAGAAACAATAATGATATTTTCAGCTTCATTATAAAAGGGTTTAGTGCTCGGTTCAATCCAAATTATTTGATGAATGCTTTCTTACTTTCTTTTATCTTATAGATTTCGATGTGTTCTTTTTTTCTTTTTTTCTTTTCTTTTTGAGATGTCCGCATAACGTACGAGACTTTATGCATTCTATGTTGTATGTTTTTAGGATCCATTGTCCTATCCCATCCCTTGAAGGGTAGTTCCGCGAACAACTCAAAACAAAATTTTTGCGTCTTTGAGCACACAACTACTTCTTCTGCCGCCTGCATCGCGACGCACATCCTGATTTTGCGGCACAGAGAACGGAGATGAACGTCTAGTTGCTCCCGCGGAGCTTTCAGTTGTTTTCGTGTTACTGTTGGTTCCACGTCGTTGTTGTTAACCGACCGATCAGTTGTTGAGAAGTCTAGTAGGTGTAGCATCCACATTAGTGGTAGGTTGATTATATTAGTGATTTAGACTATTCGCCTCCAAGTTAACTTTTAATTCTCTTTGGTATCGCACCTCTCTTTTATAGGGCTCAGGCTCTCTCTCACCCATATGATTTTAGTTTTGTTTCAGTGAAAGGTCAAAAGCACCGACCAAACATGTGGAAAAAAAGGAAAAGAGAAGCAAAGCAGGCTAACATTCAGAAGAAAAAGAAAAGAAAACATCGCATTTTTGTTTCAGTAACAACATTCCAGTACTTGCTTTATCCCAACAATCAAGGAAAAGCAATTAAGCATTTACAAGGAAGCTCTACTCGATCTTCAGCAGTATAACAGTGTTATACCGAAACTGACACTTCAACAAATGGTATCACAACTACATTTGTATTACCAATGCACACCAAAATTTTCGAATGGTGAATGTTATGAGTAAATGGGTTAAACACAACAATCATTTCGAGGAAATCCAAGACAAACCGGATCAGGTGTAGACTGCATCTGCACATATCTATATCTACATTCTACTGGGACGATTGCGAATCAAGATCACCAGCGACTTCCTGGACTTTGGTTGAGGCCAACTTTGAGATCTCCACCAAAATCTTGTGTAGAGATTGGGGCTTTGAGAAGAAGGGGGAATGATCGGAGCCTTTGAGGCGGAAAACCTTTTCTGGGGGATTAGCACTGCACATGTTCTGCTGTAAGGAAAGGGGTATCGAGTTGTCCTCAGTTGTCTCGATGTAGAATCTTCTGACTGAGCCATAGTTACTTTCTGTGAGTGAGAGCTTCTCCAGCACCGGAGCAAAGGGAATAGGCCTCATAGAAACTGAAGCCAACGCAATATCCTTCAAAAGACATCAAAAGAAGAGTAAGCATTAAAAGCTGATTCAAGTCACGGACAAGTATACACGATATATAAATGAAGTATCCAGTGTCTTAATGTTTTGCAACTGATTGAGTGCTTCAGACCAATTTTTTTTTTCTTCTGTCATCTATTCGAAAATTCTAACTTATGATGATTATATTCAATGAACATAACAAACATTTTCGGATTTATCTTTAGGTTGGTTGAACGTTGACTGATACATATTCCTACGATGTTTTAGGTCTTTTAGCTACTTTTGTTATAATTTGGCCCAAGCAAAAGATGATATGAAGGACATAAAGCGAGCAATTTAAGGTTGTCTGTGAACCAGCCATACCTTCAGAGGACTTTGATTGAACAGAAGGTCTTTCAATAATGATTTGTCAAGGTCAATAGCTGTAGGGGAGTTGTCCTCTCCCTTGGCATATAGAAAAACTCTAGCCGGTAGCATCAGATTATTTGCATCATCCTAAAATAGAAGAGCAAGATAAATCAAAACAATAATAATACAATTGCAAAGGAAAACCCCAACACTACAGGCCTCCAATACTTATCTAGTAATATACAAGTAAATATCTCTTTTTCAACGCAGGAAGAATTCATCCACATTGTCCATAGATGCGAAGGAGAAGATATACATATCAGATTCAGAGTGAAGGAACAAAAAAAACAGCATGGGCAGCTCAATCAGAAAAGGATCACTCACTCATATAACAAACTCAATACAATAAAAGAAGACCCAGTCAAAAGACCAGGATCACTGAATCAAAGCACATATTGTGGCTCCACTAATGCTGAAGTTGAATCCACATGTAAATCCTAATATATAAGGAAAATTATACAGAAGGTGCGTGCACTGAGAACATGGGTGGTGGTGGTGGTGAGGGGGGGGGGGGGGGGGGGGGGGGGGGGGTGGTGTTCCAGCCTGTGTGACTTCGCTCACGCTGTAATATGTCAATGAGTTTAACCATTTCAACCTATATCCTCCTTTGTCGATAGATGAGAAGGAGAAGATTTACATATCAGATTCAGAGTGAAGGAACAAAGAAAACAGCATGGGCAGCTCAATCAGAAAAGGATCACTCACTCATACACAAACTCAATACAATAAAAGAAGACCCAGTCAAAAGACCAGGATCTCTGAATCAAAGCACACATTGTGGCTCCACTAATGCTGAAGTTGAATCCACATGTAAATCCTAATATATAAGGAAAATTATAAAGAAGGTGTGTGCACTGAAAACATGGGTGGAGGGGCAGTTGCTTCAGCAATAGCAAGGGATGAACGTGGAAGGTGGGGGTGGGGTGGGGGTGTGGTGTCCAGCCTGTATGACCGCTCACGCTGTAATATGTCAATGAGTTTAACCATTTCAATCTATATCCTCCTAGAAATCCCACTCGTCCTCATGTAAGCTTCCCCACAACATCAGTCCCTTGTTCAATGATGCAGAAATTGAAACAATTCTCAAAGCAACTTGAGAGTGTACCATGTTATTGAAAAAATTAATATCAAAGTTCAGAAGAAAAAAAAAAAAGTTTACCGCATGTGCAACTATATGAAAGAAACATGTTTTGCTATTCACACACTCTGCATACACATAAATACCATATATATAGATAAAAGGAGAGAAAGAATAGATGTCCGGTGCCACAAGGCTACCACTAATGCAAAAATCTGGGAGGGTCATATGCCGCCTTAAGCCCATTTATGGAAAGGCTGTTTGTGAGACCCAAACCTGCCTCCTCGAGGACTTGAGGTCACGCCAAATGATGCCCTCAGGAAAAAAAATTCTGTGCATCAAAATTGTTCATTCTTGTATTGTTATAACAGCTATTAGCATCTGCTAAAAACATGAAATGATATAGTAACAGAAACTGAAAGATAGACTAATGACTAATCTGGTGCCAGAAAGTGTAGCATGCACTTCACTAATGCCTAATATAATAACACAAAGTGAAAGATATGCTAACTTTCACTCCATCATAATGTTTTTGATGTTTAAGGATAGATTATGAGGTTAGGAGGATACATGTTCACAGAACATATTGACAGTACTCTGTCCATCTGTCAGCATAGCTGCAGTGACAAAAACAGCTTTGGCGACCTTAGTTGGGAAGACTTCCATAGCATACGAAATACATGTACCACCAAAATCATGTCCCACCAAAATCACCTGCAATTGCATGAAAAAATTTAACCTCAAACTGACATTTGTATTGCAAACAGTATTACAAATAACAGAAGGTATTATGAAAAAGGAGAAACACCCTTACTATCTGACAGTTGCACAAAGGCGTTGACATTACAAAGTTCTTACAAATAAGGGATAAAAACATGGTATTATGCAATATTTTCTGGATCAAATAGCTACCTTTCTAATGTTCTTTAATCATTCAAGACGCTTGTGTACTTTAAAACCACTGTTTGTTGGAACTTGGGAACATTCCTTCAACTAGTATCTTAACTAAGAACCACACTTGCGAGTACATTAAAAGAAGAAAGCTTACCTTCTCCACATCGCCAAGATTTTCAAGAAGTGTAGTAAGAGGCTTTACATATTGGGGAAGGCTCTCAATATTATTTGTATCGAAAGAGTGTATTCCAGAGCCTGTAAGATCAATAGCGGTGACTTTGAATCCACTATCTTCAAGAAGAGCTATTGTTTTATACCAACACCAAGCACCAAAACCACCTCCATGAACAAGAACAAAATGGACGGTTTCCACATCTTCAACCTTTACCTGCTGTTGAGAGATATAAAGGAAACAAGTGAGAACTAGAAAAAAACAAACATAAACCGCAACAATGGTCGGAGAATTATTGCATCATTATCAACTTTCATATGCAACAATAGCAACAACAGTAAGAGAAGTATTTTCGAATTTTTGCAATTGACAGTCACTTGATTTATAAAGAATAGAAATTTGTTTTAATACTTGGCTTAATTTTATTGATGGGTGGTGCTACATATATATAGGAGAGGCTAACCCATATATCTACTATTCTACTAGATGTGGGACTAAACACCCACTAATACTCTCAACACTTCCCCTCAAGATAGGCGATATATATCAATTATCCCATCTTGTCACATAGTTTAGAAAGACTCGATGAATTAAGACCCTTAGTCAGACAATCTGCAACTTGTTCTTCTGAGAGAACATGATCGAGCTTTAATATCCATTTTTCTAGCTTCTCTTTAATGAAGAACCGATCGATCTCGATGTGCTTAGTTCTGTCATGCTTGACTGGATTGTTAGCTATACTTATTGCATCTTGACTGTCACTCAGAAGATGCAACGGTGTTCTCTAGTTCAGCTTCAACTCCGTCAGCAGTGCTCTTACCCAGAGCAACTCTGACACTCCCAGTTCTATACTCTGCTTCAGCAGTCGATCGTGCTACCACATATTGTTTCTTGCTTCTCCATGAGATTATGTTACCCCCCACAAAGACACGGTACCCTGAGGTAGACCTTCTGTCGTCCATGCAGCTTGTCCAATCTGCATCGCAGTACCCCTCAACATCCAAGTGTCCAGTTTTCTTGAACCAGAGCCCTCTTCTAGGAGTCCCCTTCAGATATCTCAGGATACGAAAAACTGCATCCATGTGACCCTTCCTTAAAATGTATGTAGCGACTCACTACACTCACAACAAATGAGATATCAGGACGAGTGTGGCCTAGATAAATCAATCTGCCTACAAGTCTCTGATATCTCACACGATCAACATGCTCTTCTACCTCTGTACCCAACTTATCTTTTTGATCGATTGGAGTGCCTGTCGATCGACATCCCAGCATACCAGTCTCTGTGAGCAGGTCTAGTATATACTTCCTCTGAGAGAGGACGATCCCATCTCTTCCTCAAGCCATCTTGATCCCGAGAAAATATCCCATCATTCCCAAGTCCTTCACTTCAAACTCCTTGGTGAGTTTTGACTTCAGCTGAGTGATCTTCTCCTCATTATCACCTGTGATCACTATATCATCAACATACACTGCAAGTATAGTGATGTGGTCTCTTGCATGCTGGAAGAAAATCGTGTGATCTATATTGGTCTGGCGGTACCCCATGTCTGTGGCAGCCTTTTCGAATCTATCAAACCAGGCTCGGAAAGATTGCTTGAGCCCATACAGTGATTTCTTTAGCTTACACCTTTTTCGTCGACTGATTCGTACAAAACCCCAGGGGGTCTCCATGTATACTTTCTCTTGTAGGTCCCCATGAAGAAAATTATTTTTCACATCTAATTGATACAGCTACCATCCATGGTTTGCTGCAAAGGAGACCAAGGTTCTCACAGTGCTTATTTTTACTACTGGAGCAAATGTCTCATTATAGTCGATGCCATAGGATTGAGTGAATCTCTTTGCAACCAACATTGTCTTGTACCGCTCCACCTTTCCTTCTGGCGTCTCCTTTACTGTGAAAACTCATTTACATCCAACTTCTCTCTTTCCTTTAGGCAACGGAAGAAGCTCCCATGTTCCATTTCTTTCAAGTGTTCCAAGTTCCTCCGACATTACAGCTCTCCACCTTGGATCTTCCTTCGCTTCATACCAACACTTAGGCAAAAAGGTGGTATCTAACGATGCAATGAATGCTCGATAGGTAGGAGATATATTAGAGTAGGATAAGAAATTGGCAATGTCATGTTCATAACCATAATGATTAGGGACTTTTTTCGCATTACTGCAAGAAGATCTCCTTAAGGGAATATAAGAAAGTGGTGAAGAGATCATATCATCCGAATCAGAGGGACCCGCATCCGAATCAGAGGGATCCGGTGCGGGAGGTATGTCTTCAAGAGTTGGGGCAGGGTTAGGCGAGGGACATGGCACAGTAGGGGCAATAGACACAGTAGTGGACTGCTGTTTTCTCCTTCTGTAGATTTGGGGCTCTGTAGATTGTTCTGTAGTTTGTTCCTCCTCCTGCACTGGAGCATCACTTTCTTCCTCCTGATTGTCACCACTTTCTTCCTCATGATTGTATGCATCATCATCACTTTCCTCACCCTCGCTATCTCCCCCTTGTACCCTTGGACCAGCTTCCATCATTGGACATGGAACTGACCCGACAATCACGCTTGGGCCCATCTTTCCCTCTGTTACGTGCTTCTTCTTGCTTAGAGAAGGCAGCGTAACTGGACGATGGGACAAAGACGATAAAGAAGCCGTCTAATCTTGTGACCGGTCGGCCTTGGTGTTGCGCCTTGTCGCAGGCACGGACGCTTCTCAGATTGTGAGAAGTACCGCCTATGTTGTTGATTAAACTTTTCTTTTAATCATCTTCTCAAGAGAATTTTTACCTCTATATATAGATAGAGAATGCTACAATTGTTAACCATAATTTGTTGGAAAGTAAACTAAATCATACTAATTATTGCTAATAATATTACTAGTAATTTCTTTCCTTGAAAGAAAAGATATTATTAGCAATATTGCTAATAATATCTTCCTTAAAAGAAAACTAATTATTGCTAATAATATTACTAATAATATTGCTAAGTAATATCTTTCCTTTCAAGGAAAGACATTATTAGCAATATTGCTAATAATTTCTTCCTTGAAAGAAAACTAACTATTACTAATATTACTAATAATATTGCCAAGTAATATCGCCAGCTAGGTATAGGCAACCCTAGCCGGGTCTTGTGTGTCTTTCCCTTTGGCCGGTCCATGTGAGTAACGGGTATAGGTTCGCCCGAACCGACCCGTAACAATACTCCCTCCCTTCAAACCCAGCACGTCCTCACGCTAGAAGCCGGGATGAAGGCGCTCGAGGGTGTCGTGTTGGACCCATGTAGCATCGTCAGCGGTTTCTTCCGTCCAGCGAACCAAGTACTCGCGGGTGTCAGCAACCATCCGAGTATCAAGTATCTCGGTCGGGACCGGGTGTTCGCTTGGTGTGAGGTCGGCGGGTAAGGCTGGTACTACCGTTGATGGTGGACCGCAAAATGGCTTCAGTAAGGATACATGAAAGACGTTGTGGAGGCGGGCGTCGGTTGGAAGCTCGAGTTGATAGGCCACCGTGCTAACCCGAGCAGAGACTCGGAAGGGCCCGAAGAAGCGAGGAGCGAGCTTGTCATCAGTTGTGTACCTCAGAGTGGATTGTCGATGTCGTTAGAGTCGCACCCACACCCAATCACCCGGGCAAAAGATGACCACCCGGTGGCGAGCATCATATACTTGCCGCATCCGATTCTGAGCATGGTGAAGGCGTTGTCTTGCTTGTTCGAGAACCGTTGCACGATCATTGAGGTGACGGTCGACAACATCAATCACAGAGGCGCCGGCCATATAGGGAAGCATGGCGAGGGGGAGGCCGGCCGTATACGAGCTCAAAAGGGGTGGTGCGGTGAGCCGAGTGAAAGGAGGTGTTGTAGCAGAACTCAGCCCACAGAAGCCAGTAAGTCCATGCTTTGGGTTTGTCAGCTACGAAACAGCGGAGGTACATCTCCATTGTCCGATTGACCACTTCCGTCTGGCTATCTGACTGGGTGTGGTATGCTGAGGACAAGAGCAACTTAGTACCGCACCGCCAGAAAGTGTCCTGTCAGAAGGCGCTGGTAAACACGGGATCGCGATCACTGATGATGGTCTCAGGAATACCATGTTGATGCACCACCGTATCAAAGAAAACCTGTGCGACTGATTATGCCGAAAAGGGTGATTCGTCGCCATGAAATGTGCATACTTGGACAACCGGTCCACTACTACCAAGACGACAGATTTGTCCTTGGAACGGGGCAACTGAGTCACAAAGTCCATGGAAATATCGACCCACACATGTTGTGGAATTGGCAGGGGTTGTAGCAGGCCTGCAGGGCTGAGAGTGGATGTCTTGTTGCGTTGGCAGGTGGCACATGCGGCTACGTACTCCTCAAAAGTGCGGCGTAGACCGGGCCAGAAAAACTCTTTACGCACTCGCTCCAGCGTCTTGGTACTACCCTCATGTGTGCTATCGTGGAAGTGGCGGATGATGCGGGGGACCAGTGGCGAGAACTCTGGAATGAAGAGACGGCCGCGATAGTAGATGAGGCCGCCAGTCTCCTTCCAGCGGCCTCGGACTGAGAGGCCGATATGGTTGCCCGCCGCGTAACAACCGCCTCATCGGCAGCAAGTGCAGAGAGCCACTCCAGCTCAAGTGCAAGCACCGGCCGGAGAAGTGCGGCGCATTCGGGAATATCGGTGTCAATGCGGGAGAGCGTCGGCCGCTTGGTTGAGTTTGTCTGGCTTGAGCTCCACGTGAAACGAAAAGCCTATGAGTTTACTCAACCAATGTTGCTGGAGGGGTGTGATGAGGGCCTGCTCGAGCATGAACTTTAGACTGTAATGATCTGTGCAGACGCAGAAATTCCTGCCCCATAAGTACGGACGCCAATGTCTGATGGCCTTGGAGAGTCTGATGAGCTCCCTCTCGTACGCTGCCAACTTGGCATGATGTGCCGCAAGCTTTCGACTAAAAAATACTACTGGATGGCCCTCCTGATGTAAGACTGCGTCGATGCCCTGTCCCAATGCGTCGCACTCGATGACGAAGTCGGTGGAGAAGTCGAGAAGACGCAAGACGGGGGCGACGTGAGGGCGGATTTGAGGTTGTTGAAGGCGGTGTCGGCGAGGTCCGTCCAAATGAAGGCGTTCCGCTTGAGCAGGTCGTTGAGTGGTACCGCTATCTCGACGTAGCCTCTGATGAATCGTCGATAGTAGCCGACGAGGCCGAGAAAGTCCCGAAAAGCCTGCACGTTGGTCGGACGCTACCATTCGACCACGGCGGCCAGTTTGGCCGGGTCAGTCGCCACCCCGCTTCTGGAAATGATATGCTCCAACTAGGACACATGCCGCTCTGCGAAGGTATAGTTTGTCATCTTCAGGTGCAACTGGTGGTGGTGTAGTGTCTCGAACACTGTCTTGAGGTGGCGAAGGTGCTCTTCCATGGAGGGGATGTACACAAGAATATCGTCGAAGAAAACAAGTACAAACTTTCGTAGAAAAGATTGGAATACCTCGTTCATTAGGGCCTGGAAGATCGAAGGGGCGTTGGTGAGGCCAAACGGCATTACGAGGAACTCGAAGTGCCCGTGGTGCGTGCGGAAGGCTGTCTTGTCGATGTTCTCGTCCGCCATTCGAATCTGATGGTAGCCCGAGCGGAGGTCGAGCTTGGAGAAGAAAGATGCTCCGTGGAGCTCATCGAATAACTCCTCCGCCACTGGGATTGGAAACTTGTCTTTGACGTTCTTGTCACTGAGTTGGCGGTAGTCCACGCAGAAGAGCCAAGTATCGTCGGCCTTCCTGACGAGTAACACAGGAGAGGAGAAGGGTGATCGGCTGGCGCGAATGAGACCCTGCGCTAGCATCTTGTCGCATTGCCTCTCTATCTCGTCCTTCTGGCGGAACGAGTAACGGTATGGCCGAACCACAACCGACTCAGTGCCTTCGCTGAGGCGGATGCGGTGATCACAGGAACGATGAGGCGGTAGTGTGGAGGGCAGCTCGAAGATGAAGGCGAAGTTGTGGATGAGGATCTGGAGAGGTGGTTCGTCGCTGGCATGGATGACCGCAACCGTGAGAGGCTGATCATCGTGACGGGAGAGGCCCGAGAGCAGGATGTCGCGGTCTTGGAAGGTGAAGCGCATGGTGAGGTGCCGAAAGTCCCACCTGATCTCGTCCAGTGTTTCGAGCCATTCGACGCCTAAAATGACGTCAAAACGATCGAGAGGGATGACTATGAAGGGGGCTGCGAAGATATGGTCCGCCACTGTAAAGGTTAATATGTCGAGATCCCCGAAGCAAGGCAGCTCCTTTCCGTTTGTAACCCGGACCGTTCTTGCTTCTCCTGGTGTCGTGCGCAAGTCGAGTCGTTGCGCAGCATAGCAACTAACAAAGTTGTGAGTGCTCCCCGAATCAACTAAGCAAAGAAGTAGCACCCCGTGGATCTGAATGAGAATCTGCATTATCCCCCCTTTATGGCCACGGATAGCTAAGACGGAGATTGACGGTGGGCCGTCCTCGTCAAACTCTTCCCCTAAGAATTCGGCCTCTTCGTCTTCCGATACCACTAGATAAAAGAGGTACTTACAGCGGTGCCCGGGGGAGTAGGTCTCGTCGCAGTTGAAGCAGAGGCACTTTGTTTTGCGCTCAGCCATCTCAGCTGCGTTGAGTCGACGGAGAACAGGTCTGGGCGCCGACGAGCCAGCGGAAGTGGCCTGGACGGTCGTCCCTGAGGTGTCGGCCGGTCCTGCTACGGAGAGCCCTGGAGCGTGGGACCCGCTGCCAGAAGCCGGTTTGCTGAAAAAGGAGCCCGAGATGGCCGGTCTCTGCTCGGGTACCACGTAGCGCGCGGACGAGAATCGCCCACCGCAATTGAGGCTTCCGGAAATGGCTGTGGTGCCGTCGTCTGTCCACCTATGCTCCGCCTCGTACGCGCACCGCATGGCCTGTGCGAGGGTCAATGGCCGGTCGTGGTGCACATCCTGAGCCATGGTTGTCGTCAAGCCGGGATGTAGATGTCGATCTCCTCGTCGCTGGACAGGTGCAGAACTCGAGACAACATGGATTGAAATTCTCGGTTGAAGTCCGCGACCGTGCCCATCTGCTTGAGGGATATGAGATCCCCTAACGCCCCGCGATGCGTGGAAATGCTGAATCGGATGAGAAGCTCGTCATAGATGTGCCCCCAGTCGATCCAGCCTACCCGTCGAACCAAGACTGAGCATCACCTTCAAGTTTGAGTCCCACCATCAAGACTCGCTCCTCCTCTGGAATGCAGTGGAGTTCGTAGAACCGCTCGTAATGACGCACCCAAAGTAAAGGATCGCAGGTGCCATCGTAAGGTTGCAAGTCGAGACGTGGAAAGCGCGGTAGCCAGCGTTCCTCGCCGACGTCGCCTCGGCCTCCATGACGTTCGGCACCCTCGTAGAAGTGGCGAGGGTCAGGTGGGCGGCGGTATCTGTCGTTATCGTCTAAGGAGTCGCGGTAGTAGTCGTTGCGGAAAGGAGCCCCGTCCAGGGGTTCGCCGTAATGAACTCCTCGTGGGGGGGAGGGTCGTGGTGGAGTGGAGGGAGGACCCGGGGGGGTCAGTAGAAGCGGGGGAGGACCCGCGGGGGGCTGTCAGGCCCGCAGGAGGCCTGTCGTTGGCGTGCGGGTATCCCCTTTATGGGCTGCCGCTGTCGTGTGGGCCTTGCAGGGGGGCTGGTACTGCGAGAGGGGGTGAGGTGTCGCGTCTGGTTGTGGTGGTTGTCGAGTTCGCGAATAACACGTTGATCTTTGCTGCGAGGTCGACGATGGAGGTGTGGGTCACAACGGTACTCTCGGCCTGGGCGTCGAGACGCTTGCGGATGCTGTCGACGGTGGCCTCGAGTCGAAGGAGGCGTTCGTCATAGGATGGTGGTGTAGGCGCCATGAAGTTGGGAGGATCGAACTGCTCTGATACCAATTTGTTACGCGCTTCTTCTTGCTTAGCGAAGGCACGCGTAACTGGACGATGGGACGAAGACGATGAAAAAGCCGTCTGGTCTTGTGACCGGTCGGCCTTGGTGTTGCGCCTTGTCGCAGGCGCGGGCGCTTCTCAGACCGGGAGAAGTACCGCCTATATTTTTTATTAAACTTTTCTTTTGATCATCTTCTCAAGAGAATTTTCACCTCTATATATAGATAGAGGATGACTACAATTGTTAACCATAATTTGTTGGAAAGGAAACTAAATCAATACTAATTATTGCTAATAATATTACAAGTAATTTATTTCCTTGAAAGAAAAGATATTATTAGAAATATTGCTAATAATATCTTCCTTGAAAGGAAACTAATTATTGCTAATAATATTACTAATAATATTGCCAAGTAATATCTTTCCTTTCAAGGAAAGACATTATTAGCAATATTGCTAATAATATCTTCATTGAAAGATAACTAACTATTGCTAATACTACTAATAATATTGCCAAGTAATACTGCCAGCTAGGTATGGGCAATCCTAATCGGGTCTTGTGTGTCTTCCCTTTGGCCGATCCATGTGAGTAACGGGTATAGGTTCGTCCCAACTGACCCGTAACACCCTCACTCCTAACACCTTCTGTGTTAGGTGTGTCACCAAATACAGAGCCTTCACCTGAACCATTGTGGTAGTATGGTTTCATCTCTCTGAATGTAACGTCTATGCTTACAAAGAGCCTTCGCTCCACCGGACTCCAACAAGAGTATCCCTTCTGAGTCCCTGAGTAGCCAACAAAGATGCACTTCACTGTCCGAGGGTCCAATTTTTCCACCGCAGGTCTGTTATCTTTCACAAAATATACACATCCAAATACCTTTGGGGGAACAATGTACTTATTCTCCTGTGTAAGCATCTCAAACGGTGTCTTCCATCCTAACACCTGAGAGGGCATCTTGTTGATGAGATATGCAGCCGTCAATACGGCATGCCCCCACAAGTGTTAGGAACATTCATGGCAAACATCATTGACCGTGCTACTTCCAACAGGTGTCTGTTCTTCCGCTCTGCCACGCCATTCTGTGCTGGTGTATAGGCACACGAAGTCTGATGTTGTATTCCATGGGCTGATAAGTACTCTTCAATAGCCTTGTTGGTGTATTATGTTCCATTGTCATATCTCAAAATCTCCACTTTAGCACTGTACTGTGTTGTAATCCTGCGATAAAAATCTTGAAAGCATGCAAAGACATCACTCTTACTCTTCATTAGGTATACCCAGGTGACACGAGTGTAGCAGTCAATAAAGGTGACAAACCATTTAAAACCATTAACTCCAGTTGTAGGACAAGGTCCCCACAAATCAGAGTGTATCATATCAAAAGTAGCTAAACTTCTATTACCATAACTCACATAAGAGCTTCTGGTATATTTTTCAAGCTCACAAGCATCACAAACCAACTTTTGTTTATTAGTCTTTTGATACATAGATGGATACATCCGACTCAGTAGACTAAAAGAAGAGTCCCATGCGCTGATGTTGAAGTAATAATTCTGCTTCCACTGTTCTTCGCGGCTCATCCGGTTATGCTTCTTCCACCAGTGACGCTAGTGCTGCGTCCAACCCACCCTTGTCCAAGTATCATAGCCCCTTATGCCAAGTGTCAGTCCCCAACCGTCTTCCCGTTTCCTTCTCCTGAAAAATTACCTTAGGAATGTCAAAGGAAACAACACAATTAAGTTGAAGAACAATAACAATAATGGACAATAGATTAACGGAAAAAGATGGAGCATGCAAGATATCTGTAAGAGTTATGGAAGGGGTGCATTCAACAATGCCTTTACCCATAATGGGTATAGCAGTACCATCAGCAGTCTGAATGCTTTCAGGCATCGTCAGGTAAGTATAATCTTGAAACTCATAATGGGCACCCGTGACATGGCGAGATGTCCCAGAGTCAATTATCCAACCTGTTCTGTAGATAGATGCCAAAGTATGAGCAGGTATATCTGTGCTTGTATGGGCATAGTAGGTGATGTTACCCCCAGAGGTGGTTGGAGTTGATGTCCCAGAGGTATTGGCTCGACTGTCGCTGGTTCCAAGCTCCATGCTTCCCCATATCTCTAGCATTTCCCTCTCACTATGGGTCATATCGGGCGACTGACTCACTTTCCTCTTCTGTCAGGTTTGCCTTGTGTCCTCCGGAATAATTACTCCTGCCATCAACATATCCTCCTCTGCCACCCCTACGCACTCCAAGGCTGCGTCCACGGCCTTTGGACTGACCTCTCAGAGGTTTCGTACAGAATCTGATGAAGTATCCAGGGTCTCTACAGTTGTAGCACCCTCCCCCTCCGAAAGGATTTGGATTAAAAGTTGCTATAGCTGATTTTTTTTTCCAGAGAGCTAGTGGTGCTAGGCATCAGCTTCAGTCGTGCCTCTTCTTGCGCCATAGCAGCTATGGCCTCCTCCAGTGATGGCAGCCTGGGTTAAGCAAGTAGGATATTCCCTCTGCTCGAATGCTGGATTGAGCCCCTTCAGGAACTTCATCATCCTCTGTCGTGAAATATACTCCATGAACTTATAATGTTTCGCAAATGCCGGTTCCACTTGCTCATCTTCCACGCCAATGGGGTCATAGTGGTCAAGATCTGACCAATACTTCTTCAGCAGAGCCGCATACTCAGAGATGATGTGATCTTCTTAGACCACCTTATCAAGTTCATCTTGTAGTTGGAAAACTCTCATAGGGTTGCCTGACCCTGAGTACATATCTCTCAGCGTCATCCAAATGTCACCAGCACTCTCTATTGCTTCCACGTTGTCCGACACTTGGTCGGTCAATGAGGCTGTCAACCATCCAGCAACAACATTATTGACGATCTCCCACACAACAAATTCCTGTGAGGAGTGATCTTCAGGTGCCTTGGTTTGGCCATTCACATAGTTCACCAAGCCTCTTGCCTTCAGAGTCCGTATCGCCTGACGCGACCACTTCAAGCAGTTGGAAGTACCCTCCAACTTTATCTCCAGTTTCTCCAACTTTTCCATTTAGTATGGTGAAGGATCCACATTTGCGTGTACACCACGGGAGCTAGTCTCGGTCAGCCTCTTGGAGAAGAGATCGTCCACCAAAGCCTTCATCTTTTGGACCGTCAGCTTGCCGTAGATCGTCTCCATCGTCTTCTTCTTGTCCTCTTCTATCACCAAGATAAGCAAGGCGGTGGCAGATCTAGATTGTCTCCACCTTTGATCACCGTCTTCTCCACGTCTATTGTTTCTCCTTCAGCGGCAGCGGTGTCCCTGAGAGTCGCTGCTTACGTCCCGTGCACGGCTTCGACCCGAGGTCGTATGGCCTGACGAGAAGGAGGAACCGACAGTTGTAGTCGAGATCAGGAGTTCACACAAGAGTTTTCTCACTGATATATCTTGATCCAACAAGCAACTATATAATTAATATCCCTATTATAACTTACTGCTACAAAACAATAATCAGAAAATTAAATTTTTCGGCCTTCCGTGCAATCGCAGTTGCATATGGACATAACCGAGTTACAACTTGCAGGAGAGAAGACGAAGAAGAAGATCGTCGGGGTCGGGGCCGCCGGGATCGCAGCGACGACAACAGCAACAACAACAGCCGCCGCGACGGGGCAAGCCAGCGGCGCTGCGGCGCGTGGCCAGGCTGTCGCCGGGACCGGCGGTGGCTGCTGGCGACGGGGCAGGCCGGCGGCGCTGCGGCACGTGGCCAGGTGGTCGTCGGGGCCGGCGGAGAAAGAAGGGAGGGAGGGCAGCTGTAAGAGGGTTAGGGTTAGGGTTTGGAGAATGATGGGAAGATTTGGCTTTGATACCAAATAGAAACTTGGTTTAATACTTGGCTTAATTTTATTGATGGGTGGGACTACATATATATAGAACAGGCTAACATTTCTCTCTACTATTCTACTAGATGTGGGACTAAACACCCACTAATACTCTCAACATAAAGTGGTACTTTTAGTTTGTGGAGCTAGAGTGGCTTGGGTAGTGCTTGGGTAAGGGGTGCTTGGCAACTTGAAACAGCAGACGGAACCATGAAACATCTTGTGAGGAAGGAACACAAATTCTAGATTAGCAAGAAAAACTGACAAACTAAATATTTAAAACTCTCACCTAAATGACAGCTAAAAGTAACAAGAAAGCAGGTTTAAAGAAAAATCCTAGTACTTGACTGTAAAGTAGACATGTCAATTGGGCCGGGCTGGCCCAACGCGACACGAGTCCAAAAAATGGCCCACTTGACAGCTCTACTATAAAGATACCTAAAACTTCAACCTAACCCATGATTTACGCAAAATCAATTGTCTTCATAGCCTTTAACGGTAAGAGACTATCAGTGCTCCCATCAAAAGTTGCATGTATCAAGCTAATTTAACAAGGATGACTCCCAACAGAATCTGTTTTGTTTAATTTAGTTGGTGATTCCTGATAGATAAGGAAGTGTTTGGTGACAATTATTCGACAGAAAATTTGTCGCTATCACAAGAGTATGCAATGGAAAAGAAATATCTAATACTCAAGTTAAATGCACATGATGAGTCATCATATTCCATGGATTATACATAATACTAATTACCACCCCTTCCTCTCCCTCAGTCCCACTCATGCACGCACGCACACACACATGATGAGTCATAAAGTTCTATAACTATTCATAAATTCTATACTTTTCACCAAAACCTCTCTCACACACACATGGCGAGTCAAAATTCTATAAAGTATTCACAATTTATGTACCTTTTCACCAAAATCTCTCTATCTAGTGGTCCAGTGAGTGGGGACTGGTGTGGATTAGCCAGGAGTTTCTGGGTTAAAACCAAGCTAACCACAAATTGGTGGGGTTAAAAAAAACTCTCTGAAAATTGGTGCAATGTCTGTATCACATGAGACACGTATCAAACATGACACAAATACTCCAAAACACACCAAATTCAATATCGTGTCCATCTCCTATTACATATATGCAACAAGAAACAAGCTGCTCTTGAATCTTGAAGAATTCTCAAAACTTCTATAAGTTGCAAAGTTTTACCAGGACATTCAAAATAACTAAGAGAAGACATACGAAGCATGGACACTACAAAAATGTGGACGTGTAGTTTTGGACATGTATCGGACACAACTCACCTACTCCAAAATATACTAGGATACATCAAAATAATGTTGTATTCATGCAACATAAAAGAAAACTGTTGCATTTCTACTTTAAAAATAAAAATAAAAAGTACTAATTTAGTTAGCACTACTCCAGATGAGGAAACCTACCTACTCAATCTAGTCACCAATAAACCAATTATGTGAAACTACAACTAATTAGAGTCATTAGACTGATTCCAAAGAAAAGCTAGTCCTTTTTACAAAAACAAAATTGGTAATTTTAGAACTTATTATCTGACAATTGGGATGATAAGTTTCAAAAGCAACATTTCTATGGATTTTTTTTTATTATATTTTCTTCCAAAATTAACATTTTTTAAGTTGAAATTCTCTAAAAAAGTTCCAAACTTTTTCAAGAGAAGACGCTTTAAATCAGAACTTGACCAAGAGATCCTCACCAAATTGACGAGCTGATGGGTCTGGACGAGCGGATCCGTCGGTGACCGGGCTCTGGAGCTCGAACTCCTCGGCAGTCCCTGCCTCCTCCCGCCGCTCCCCGCCGCCGGAGTGTAACTCACCGACGCCGACCGGTCGAACGCCGGAGCGACCCCTCCGCCGCCGCTGTTCCTCCGCTGCTGGAGGACGAGCTCCTCCGCGGCTGCAGCCAGCGCCTGCTCGTGGATCGCGGTCGCGTCGGCGGACGGACGGAAGCGGCTGCTTCTGTTGTTCCATCCGGAGAAGGAGTGGCGGCGGTGGTTGGGAGGAGGAGGAGGAAAAGGGGGGAGGGATTTCCGGCGGCGGTGCTCCTTGCCGGAGGAGGCCTCGGAGAAGCAGGAGGCTATCCCACCCATCGCCTCCGCATGTGAGAGAGAGAAAGAGAGAATTTTTGAAATCCTACGGTTAGAGTTAGGGTTTTTAGTGTTATTTTCTTCTTCTTCTGGGAGTGGGAACGAAAAATGAAGCGGGGATGAAGATGATGCATCTTTTATATGCGTGGGATTTTTTGTAATGAGGTCCTCAGTTTGCAAGTGTTTGCAGAAGCAAATAAGAAAAATTAGCTTTATATATTACATGAAGGTTAAAAAAAGAATTATTAAAGTATAATTGTCTTTACAAGTTTAGTTGGACCTAAAGCATCTAAGCTCATCAAAAGTTACTGTTATGAGCTTGTGACTTTACGTGATAAGATTAAGACCATTATACTTGTTGAAAAGTTGTTGTGAAAAGTTTATAAAAAAATTGTTAACAAAGTGTGTTTTAGTTCTAAAATTATCGAGTGTGTTCAACTTCGACATGAACTAACATGAATGAAAATAAAATTCTACAAAGAAAGTAAATAAAAAAATTATGTAAAAAAAACATAATAAGTACAAGTGGCTTTTAAAAACAACATATTTTTACTTCTAAAAAAAATAATCGAGTACTTATTGTTATCTTTGTTTTTGAGAATCATGTTTTCACTAATCATAAAACATAATGCGGAAACGTAAAAGTGTACCTTTCTCCATTTCGTAATGCGAGATGTTTGATCTCTAGAAATCGTTTCTCTTCAACAACTCTTTAATTTTGGTAAGAAGGCAATTATGAACTTGATATTTTCTTTTGAACAATGAGACTCATTTTATACACATCTCATGATGTATCTAATGATTCATTATGTCCCTTCAAAAAATTACAATCCTTCCCAAAAGACAACAAATGGGTGTGTGTCTATTCATAGAGATGTGAGAGAGGACTATTTCCTATATTTCAATAAAGTATTTTCTCCCATAAAGAAAATACAATTAATCAACCAACATATCAATTTGTATTATACATGTGGGACATAAATTCTTACATTCTCCCACTTGGCCAATATGATAAGACAATTGATAGGACCTTAAGTTTAAATCTTGATATGGTTAATTCTTAAACACCATAATGACAAATTTACTAAAGGTGAGTCATGGCGGTTGTAAGTCAATTAAGAGACATATTTTTCTTCCATGTACTACAACCTTTAGAACATTTATCAGTATGATCTATAAGTTAGAAGTTTAACATTCGAGTCCAACATTAGAGTCTTAAACAAGACATTCCCGATCAGCATTTATCCAAACCATTATTTGTACAATATTTGGAAAACCAGAAAAAATAATTCAGAAATATATATATATTGATGAGATCTCAAATCACATAGAACATAATACATAAGGATTACAATAATGGCTCTCAATTCTTACTACACATAAGATCCATTCTTTCAACATGTTCATAAAAGGTCTTTGGTTGTAGTCCTTTAGTAAGTGGATCCGCTATCATGAGTTTTGTATTCAAATGTTCTATGGACACTCGTTGTTTCTGAACTTCTTCTTTAACAGATAAATATTTCAAGTCCATATGCTTGGCACCCTTGGAATATTTATCATTTTTAGAAAAGAAGACTGCTGCTGCATTATCACAATAAATTTTCAGCGGCTTGGTAATAGTGTCGACAACTCCAAGTCCTGAAATAAATTTACGTAGCCATGAAGCTTGAATTGTGGCTTCAAAGCATGCCACGAATTCTGCTTCCATAGTAGACGAAGCTATGATGCTCTGCTTCGCACTCTTCCATGAGATTGCTCCTCCAGCCAATAGGAACAAATAACCAAATGTTGATTTTCTGGTATCAATACATCCAGCAAAATCTGAATCTGAGTAACCGATGACTTCAAGGTGATCAGATCTTCTATATGTGAGCATGTAGTCCTTTGTCCCTTGTAGATACCTGAGAACTTTCTTTGCAGCTTTCCAATGTTCAATTCCAGGATTGCTTTGGTATCTGCCTAGCATACCAATTGCAAAGCTAATATCCGGTCTTGTACAAGTTTGAGCATACATAAGACTACCAACTAGAGATGCATAAGGAAATCTTTCCATTTGCTGCTGCTCTAATTCAGTTTTAGGACATTGCATAAGGCTAAATTTATCCCCTTTCTGGATTGGCATTACACCAGCTTTACAATTACTCATTCCATATCTTTGAAGAACTCTATTGATATATTCTTTCTGAGAGAGGCCTAATAATCCTTGTGATCAATCTCGGAATATTTCTATTCCTATCACATAAGATGCCTCACCCATATCTTTCATTTCAAAGTTCTTAGAAAGATATTTCTTGATTTCGTGCAACAAACCAAGATCACTACTTGCCAACAATATATCATCAACATACAAAACCAAAAATATAAACTTACTCCCACTGATCTTCAGGTATATACACCGGTCAACGATATTTTCTTTAAAACCAAAAGATGTAATGATATCGTTAAACTTAAGATACCATTGTCGTGAAGCTTGCTTAAGTCCATAAATTGATTTATTTAGTTTACAGACCATGTGTTCCTTACCCTCAACCAGAAAACCTTCTGGTTGTTCCATATAAACTTCCTCTTCTAAATTTCCATTTAGAAAAGCTATTTTCACATCCATTTGGTGTAACTCTAGATCATAATAAACTACCAATGCCATGATTATTCTAAGAGAATCCTTCTTTGAAACAGGAGAGAAGGTTTCCTTGTAATCAATATCATTCTTTTGAGTGTAACATTTGGCTACTAATTTGGCTTTATATCGTTCAATATTGCCATTTGAGTCACGTTTGGTCTTAAAGACCCACTTGCAACCAACTCTTTT
Organism: Iris macrosiphon; assembly: GCA_036927795.1. Classification (NCBI taxonomy): domain Eukaryota; kingdom Viridiplantae; phylum Streptophyta; class Magnoliopsida; order Asparagales; family Iridaceae; genus Iris; species Iris macrosiphon. Next base: position 112,281,334 of record JAYESA010000016.1, on the reverse strand, counting down.
CAATTTTTCAGGCAATTCTACTAAATCCCAAACTTTATTATGTGCCATTGATTCCAACTCTTCTTTCATGGCATCAATCCATTTATTAGAATTGACACATTTTATGGCTTGTGGAAATGTTATTGGATCACTTTCAATTCCTAGATCATAATCTAATTCTTGTAGATAAACCACAAAGTCATCCGAGATGGCTGATTTTCTTTGTCTTTGAGACCTCCTTAATTCCATATGTTGTGGTTGTTCTACTTCGGCTTCATGTGTGACAATTTATTCATTATTAACAATAACCTCTTCATGGTTTATTTCAACCTCATTATGGTCATTATTAATATTATTTTATGGTGCAATATCATTAATGTGTTGTTCTTGGTTATTATTTGGTACAATATCCATAGGAACACCACCTTGTTGAGAAGTTGAAGGCAAATGTACCATTGGTACTTGTACCCTATTTTCTTTAAGAACTATTTTTCGAGGTTCATTGCTCCCACTAGTTTCAACACTTTCTAGGAATCTTGCATTACCGGATTCTACTATTCTCGTACTATGGTTTGAACAATAAAACCTATAACCTTTGGATTTTTCTGGGTAACCTATAAAGTTACCACTGATCGTTCTAAAATCCAATTTCTTTTCATATGGATTATATACTCTTATCTCTGCTGCACATCCCCAGACATGTAAATGTTTTAAACTGGGCTTTCTTCCGGTCCATAGTTCAAAAGGAGTCTTTGGAACTGCCTTACTAGGAACTCGGTTTAGAATATAGACAGCAGTTTTAAGTGCATGCATCCACAATGATATGGGTAAGGTTGAATTGCTTAACATACTCCTAACCATTTCAAGTAAGGTACGATTGCGTCTTTCTGCAACTCCGTTTTGTTGAGGCGTACCTGGCATAGTGTATTGGGCACAAATACCAAGTTTCTCAAGGAGTTTAGCAAATGGACCCGAACATTGACCCGATTCATTATATTTTCCATAATATTCACCACCTCTATCAGATCTTACTATTTTGACTTTTCTATTTAATTGCCTTTCGACTTCCTTGATATAGATATCTAAGACATCTACAGCTTGAGATTTGTCATGCAATAAATAAATAAAACAATAACGTGAAAAGTCATCGATAAAGGTAATAAAATATTTTTCTCTACCAAATGATGGAACATCAAAAGGTCCACATATGTCTGTATGTATTATTTCAAGAAGCTTAGTACTTCTTGTGGCTCCTTTCTTAGTACACTTTGTTTGCTTTCCCTTAATGCAATCAACGCATACATCAAAGTCATTAAAATTTAACTTTGGAAGAATGTCATCCTTGACTAATCTTCCAATTCTTTCCTTAGATATATGACCAAGATGTTTATGCCACAAGAATGATGAATTTTCTTCCATCAATTTTCTCTTGTTTCCAATTTTGGGGTGCAGAGTTAAAAAAGTTTTGGAGAAGGTATCAACAAGATTAAATTTGTATAAACCATCATTAAGAATACCAGAACCTATGTGAATAGTATTCTTAAACAAATTGAATCTTTCATTACCAAAGTTGAACACATAACCAAGTTTATCAAGTTTTGACATAGACAATAAATTTCTAGAAATGGAAGGTACATATAAGGTTTGATACAAATCAATGAAACATCCTGAAGACAGAAATAATCGGTGCGTTCCTAGAGCTTTAACAGGAACTTTGACTCCATTTCCCATGTATAAGAAATGCTCATTTGGCTTTATGGTTTGGGTCGTACGGAATCCCTGCATTATTTTGGAAACATGAACAGTAGCACCAGAGTCAAGCCACCAAGTATTAGAAGGAACTTCAATTAAATTTGATTCGAAACATACAAAAGCCAAAGGCTTACCTTTCTTTTCGAACCATGCTTTACGTTTCAGACAATCAGCCTGGAAATGACCAGGTTTCTTGCAGAAATGACAGTTCTTAGTCTTCTGTTTCTTTCCCTTGTTGCCATTACTGGTGCCATCTTCCTGGAAAGTTTTGCATTTATTTTCCTTCATACGCTTCTTTCCATTATGCTTACTTGCTTCTTGAATAGTAAGATTGACTGTATTGATACTTTGTTGTTTGAGTCTTACTTCCTCTTGCACAATCATACTTGCCAATTCATTTATGTTCCACTTATCCTTAATGGTGTTATAATGAACATGAAATAACCCATACTCAGGAGGTAAGGAGTTCAAAATAAATTGTACTAGAAAAGTATCATCTACAGCCATCCCAAGATTTTTGAGTTTAGCTGCTATGTTGGTCATTTCGAGGATATGATCATGCATAGAACCGCTTCCATCAAATTTTATGTTGGTAAGCTTGCTCATAAGTGTTCCAGCAAGTGACTTGTCGGCACTTCTAAAACGGCCCTCAATAATTTTGAGATATTCTTTTGCATTATCAGTTTTGGGTAAGGTAGTCTTAATGTTGTTTGCTACTGTCATTCGCATGAACATAATGTTGAGTCTGTTCGACTTTTCCTAAGCTTTATGGAGAGTCTTTTGAACTTCAGTACTGGTCTCAGTGAGATCATGAGGCTTATCAATCTGGAGTGCAAGATCGAGGTCAAGCACACCAAGGTTGAATTGGACTTGTTCAGACCAATCAGGAAAATTTATTCCTGTAAGCATTAGAACAGATGAAGCCAGCGAATGAAGTGAAAAAGACGACGATACTGCAATATTATAACACATACTTGTCAGTGCTTTGAATTTAACATAAAATAACTAAAGTATTTGCATGATACACCTTTGGGCATTTAAACATGAAATACTACGTTCACATAATGATGCTTTTAGTTTCTACAATAATTGATAAAATTATATTGTATATTTGAGTATGCATGTTATCTTTGGATATTCAATACGTACACAAATAAAATACATATAATCTATCATTTTCTTATTCATCAATCACTAAATAATTCACCTTTGGGTAATATTATATTTCTAGTGATCAATAAAACTTTAAAGTACCATAATAATGATAATAGGAAACTAATTTATACATAAGCATCTCTACTTAAAGGGTATTAAACATAATGTTATTGTACCACTTTGGTGATTACGCAATAACAATAATTTTTTTTTAATAAAAAAATAGAAGTCCAAAATTTGAACTCTAAGTTCAACAACATTTCTAGCCATCTAATCTTTAAAATCAGAAAATCATTATGACAAGGAAGTTGCAGACCTTTAATTTTGTGTCAACTTGTTATTACCATACATATGAAGTAGAAAGTGACTTTCTAACAAAAATAACTTATTATTAATAAGTGATTATATCATGTCAGAGGAGGACAGAAAAAAAAAACAACAACTTAATTACTGATGTCAATTAATTAAAATATCTCTTCAAACAATACAATGTTCTCATTCTTTTAGACTACTTGATGTACATGTAGGATCATAAGACTAGAAGTTGCTATCAATTACTATTAAGTTCTAGATATCCTTTTACACACTTATCAAGAGTATATATCATGCTGTTTGGTTTTACTACAACCAATAAACGTTAGCCATGTTCTGACTCAACTTAAAACATAAGTCCAGAGGTTGTCAGAGATAAATTTCATGGTTTTGGTAGAGATCTCATTCATACACTAAAAGTCTAAAACAATGCAATAAAAAAATATATATACTTTATGTTCCAGAAAGTGCATTAATATGACAGAACAACAGTGTCTCTAACTTCTTTAGAAGAGATCTTAGTTTCCATAATAAATGTTGATTGATGACATCTTATTTGGTCAAAATATTTTGCACCAGACTTTAAATATCTCTGACTGGTGCGATGAACGTGGAAACTAAGATCTAATAATAGAACATCATAAAGTTGGAAAGACATGATTACTCAATTAGGCTCTGATACCACATGTTATCTTTGTTTTTGAGAATCATGTTTTCACTAATCATAAAACATAATGCGAAAACGTAAAAGTGTACCTTTCTCCATTTCGTAATGCGAGATGTTTGATCTCTAGAAATCGTTTCTCTTCAACAACTCTTTAATTTTGGTAAGAAGGCAATTATGAACTTGATATTTTCTTTTGAACAATGAGACTCATTTTATACACATCTCATAATGTATCTAATGATTCATTATGTCCCTTCAAAAAATTGCAACCCTTCCCAAACGACAACAAATAGGTGTGTGTCTATTCATAGAGATGTGGGAGAGGACTATTTCCTATATTTCAATAAAGTATTTTCTCCCATAAAGAAAATACAATTAATCAACCAACATATCAATTTGTATTATACATGTGGGACATAAATTCTTACACTTATTAGCCAAAGTGTGTTTGGAATAAACACAAAATCTATCGTCAAGAATAATATTGCGTTGACATCATTGCCATCAACTATTTGTGGTCAATTGTATAGTAAAATATAACTATATCATAAAATAAAATAATATTTTTTGCCAAAATATAAAAAGAATAAAGAAAGATAAAACCAACCCAAGAAAAAGTTTTCAAAAAAAAATTATAATAACTTTATTCTCCTCTATATATTTCCATCGAAGTTCATAAAATATAATATTTTACTTGCCCATAAAAGAATCGTGTTAAACTTATTACCAATCTTAGGATTCAGAATTTTTAGATTTTATGCACGTTAAAGTGAAAAGACAAAACATAATAGGATTTCTAGATTCAGAATGTAGCAAATTATTTTGTAGAATAGTAAATCTCAATTTGTATCCCAAATTTTATATTCTAAATTTTTCATTAATTTTTGACCACACAATCTTTGGGACCAAAGACCATTTTATCATTTTCTACTACTCTTATACAAATCTAACACATTCTACATTTATCTTCTTTTAAAATTTTGGGGCTCAAGATGTAATTTTGAATACCATCTACTGAGAATGCTCTCGGAAGCATGGATATATTCCAAAAGTTTGTGTTGTATTTGTATCTTAATGTTGTGTTAAACCAGATCAAACACAACATGCACTCTAAATTATAGCAGCCAATCATCTTTAGTCCAAATGGTTGAGGCGGGAGGCATCCATCCCATATATCCGGATTCGAATAAGGGTCTTTTATTTATAAATGGAAGACGTTGGAAAAAGTGAGCCTAATAGACATGCAAGACAGTATGTACAAAATTTGAGTTGGAGACAATGCATCAAAGAAGTTGGGAACAATGAGCCCAAGAGATGCACAAGGTAGCATGTACAAAATTTGAGTTGGGGACAATGCATCAAAGAAGTTGGAACAATGAGCCCAAGAGATGCACAAGGTAGCATGTACAAAATTTGATTTAGAGACAGTGGGCCCAAGTGGCATGCAAGACAGCATGTACAAAATTTCACGTTAATTGAACATCGCAAAAAAAAAAAAAAAAAATACAGAAATTAAATTAAGGCTAAATTACAACTTGATATCCTCAACTATTTAAGTTTTTCAACTTGATATCCTAAGCTTTGATAGGTATCAATTTAATATCATCCCCACATTCTCTTCCTAGCAATGTTAACTGAAGATTGAAAATGATAGAAACACCACCCCCTTATTCTCTTCCCCCATCCCCCTTCTCTCTCCGGCAACCCCTCCCTCTTCTTCTTCGGCGGCGGCGCAACAGCAACGACGACGGCGGAGCAGCAGCGACAACGTGAGGTTGCACAGTGGTGGCGGCAGTAAGTGCATGCAGGGGTGGGACTGCGAGGGAAGGGCGGCCAAGTGGCACGGTCGGAGGGATAAGGGGGCACCGGGAGGGGGGGAGGGGAGGGTGACTGCTGTGTGGGAAGGGAATATTTTAGTCAAAATAATTAACAAAATTGTTAACGGTAAATGACGAAAGGTATCAACATAAAAATTGTTAATAGTTGATGGTATTAAGTTTGTAGCTATCAAAGTTTAGAATATCAAGTTAAAAAACTTGAATAGTTGAGGATATCAAATTGTAATTAAGCTTTAAATTAAATTATACTAAGACTCTGATTTGTAACTACCAAACCGGCTCAGATTTATATACGAAATTGCTTTTTGGCACGCGTGCATGCACAACCGATGCACGTGCACGGTCGAGATCGCCGGAGCCGTCGATGCAGCCGCCGCGTTTCTCCCACCCCCTCCTGCTCCGTTCGCCGTCGCCGTTGTCTATGCCGAAGCCTCAGCCCTCTCCCTAGTGCTCCAACAATCCTCTGCCGTGTGTTCCGTCGACGCTGCCGTCTCCTCCTCCGCCGACGTCTCTCTCATCTCCCTTTACCGCTCCGCCATTCCCTTTCCTCCTCCCCCTCTCTCTCCCCCTCCCCCTACCGCTCCGGCGATCTTGATCACGCGCGTGCACCGGCTGTACATGCGTGCTTGCCTAATAGCAGGTTTGATTTATATGTTCGTTCAACACGGAAGAGCACAAAAACTTGCAAAAAAAAAGAAATGCCCTTTCAAGGAGAATCCTACATACAAGAGTTGGAGAGTGAAAATTGAAATTGGAACAATTATTTATGTTCTCATCCATGAATATTCGTAGATGCTACTATTTTTCGTTGTATACTGCCCCATTACTTTGTCTTCTATCATTGTGATTATAATTTTTAATGAAAACTAATTATTAAAGAAAATTGTTTAATAGATAGATGAGTAATGCTATTCGTACCTCCAAAATATTCCTCCAAACCATCACGTCTTATGTAGCGGCTGACGTGGTATGCTAAATAGCACTTGTGGCAGCTGACATGGCAAATTTTAACTAAAAAAATTAACGAATTTTTTCGTTTAAAGGGACGAAGTTTTCTCAAATTGCGGTTAAAAGCATAATTTTTTTAAAAATTGCAATGAGCAGGACAACTCACCAACTGAGTTGGCGGGTTGGAGCTTAAGGGGAGACCGCCAACTAAGTTGGCGGCTAATGGGAGAGCCCACCAACTGAGTTGGCGGGTGATAGGAAAAATTTTAGGTCGTCAACCCAGTTGGCGAGAGCTGGCTGATACTACCACCAAGAACATAAAAAAATAGCCGTTTTGGCTCGCCAACTCGGTTGTGCAACGTTATGCAACGGCTAGTAACCCATTGCTCCCTTTATAAACACCGGCAATACCATAGTTTTCATTCATCTTCATCTCTCTCTGCTAGTTTGCCTCTAACACAATTTTTTCTAGCCTCCAGCACTCTCTCGCTCTCTCTGGCTCTCATTTTAGTGTGTAGCCAAAGTTCTTCTCAGCTTCTTCTAGCCAAATTTATCAGCCGTCATGGATCGTAACGTAAGAATAATATACTGACACGGCAGTAAAATAAATGGATTAAATTATGAAGGAGGAGAAATTCAAATTTTTTTCTACTTACCCGAATATTAGTTTTGACAATATACGTAATCTTATTATTGAACGTTGTTCTATTCCTTATGATTTTATTCTAAAGTTTATTTTTTGTCCTAATTGATAGATAGTGAAGATGCATAAAATTATATTCTTGAGATTAATTCACAATCACGGTATATAAAAATATATGTTATTAAAGTAGTAGCAACATTAGATAATAGAAATAGTGAATATGTTTCTGAATAGCAGTATGTTAGTTCGGGTGCTAGTTCTTCTCATCAAATTGTTTTATTTTTTAAAAAGGTCATTCATCAGATGAATCTAACCATGATGATGGTAGTGACAACGATGATGAGAATAGTGATGATTTAATTGAAAATGTAGATCATGCGATAGATGATGATGTTGTAAAAGCTATCACTGATAAATTATTTATGGGACAATCATTTCCTAGTCGTTCTAAATTTAAAAGCTTTATAAGTAATTTAGCAATTAAATATAATTTAGTTGTTCAGCTAGTGCTCTGAATAATGCCCGTGGAATTATATATAGTTGTGATCAACCGAATTGTAATTGGAGAGTATATGTCAAATCCATTGGAAATGACAATATAGTTAAAGTTAGTACATTAGAAAATCATCATTCTTATTTTGGAAGACTTACAACAGGACGTCATCGATTAGCTACCGTTGCATGAGTTAAGACCATGATAATTGACATTATCAGAGATAATCAGTCATATAGTTTATTACAAATTGTTAAAGATATATATAGGGAGCATCATATACATGTTAGTTATTCCAAATCCTGGAGAGCCCAAGAGACGGCATTAAATGAAATTAATGGTAGTTATGATGAGGCATACACTAGTCTTGAGGAGTATTGTTATAGAATTATGGAGACGAATCTAGGTAGTGCATATTTTCTTAAAACTGCAAAAAATAATAGCTTTCAAAGAATTTTTATTTGTTTTAAGGCATCTATTGACGAATTTTAAGGGACTGTTTACCAGTTATTAGTACTGATGCTACATTTCTTTCGTCTAAATATTAAGGTATCTTATTTATTGCTTGTGCTCACGATTCTAACTATCAATTATATATTATTTCTTATGTTGTTGTTGAAGATGAGAATATTGATTCTTGGTTTTGATTTTTAAACCCTCTTAGAATATCTTTTGAAAGTTCTTTTAATGATTGGAGTACAATTTTATTTATATCTGATAAGCAAAATTGATTAATAAATGCTATGTGTGCTATTTTTTCTGCATCTCCTCATTTTTTGTATTCAGTATTTTAAACAAAACATGAAAAAAAGTTGCGAAAGAATAGGCATTTCAACACTTGTTAGACTCGCTTGCTAGATCATACAATGAAACAGATGCAGAGAGTTTGTTTAATATAATTCAAGACGAGAACGTAATATTGTACGATTGGCTTATCGGTGTAAATGATAAAAATTGTCGATTTGTGGATAACAACGTATGCTCCTTGTCCTAGATTAGATATTAACACTTCTAATCTTGTTGAATGTTTCAATAGCTGGATTAAGAAATTACGAGATAAGCTAATAACAACACTTATCGATGGTATTAGAGCCAAGAGTATTACACTTCATGATAATCGTAGAAAGAATGCCGAAAATATAGACACAGATTATTGTTCGAAGATGTTAAAGACTATGTCTTGTATTATCAAAGAGAAGAATCACCTAGAAATATTAGCTATTGATAGTTATAAGTTTGAAATAATGGACCGTACAACAAGTAGAACCTATATTATAAATATAACCGACAGATCTTGTACATTTTTAGATGGTACCATACTTATATACCATGTATACATGCATGTTTTGTTTGTAGATATTGTAATATTAGTATTGATAGTTTTTATCCTCCAGTATTTTCGACGGAGACCTTGAGAAGTATATATGCACAAAAATGGAACCAATTCTAGTTTCCTACAAGATCCAAGCTCCTTTGATTAGAGGAGAAATTGGAGTACCAGATGTAAGACGCAAAGCCGGAAGACCAAAGAAGAACCGCATCAGACTCCGAGATTCATCGACGAGAGATCTTCGTTGCAGTAATTGTGGTGCGATGGGACACAAACGAATAAGATGTACTAGTCAACCGAAAGAGTAAAGTAGAATTGTTCAATACAAACTTGAAAATATTGTACTAGTGAGTTTGATAATGAAAGTTGGAGATAGAAATAGTTGACAAAGATTTAATAATGAAATTTGACAAATATTATAATCAAACATTATTACAAATCATAGTTCTAAACAAGAATATTGTAATCAATCATTCATCTCCTCCTCCTCCTCCTCCTTCTCGTCATCGTCATCCTCGTCCTTCTCAGCCTCCTCCTCATCTTGCTGAGTCTGGGTAGGTAGCGGTGCTGATAGAGTAAAAAAAAAACTGTGTGAATACTTGATAGCTTTCATCTCCAGCGTCCTGGTAACTAGTGTCCTCTCCAGCATACTGGTGACTAGGGCCCGCTCTGGCATAGTATTGGGGAATGTCTCCAGCGTACTGGTGACTAGGGCCCGCTCCAGCATAGTATTGGGGAATACCTCCAGCGTACTGCTGCTGACTAGGGTCCGCTCCGACATAGTATTGGGGAATGCCCTTTCCGGCGTACTGCCGACCAGCGCCCTCTGCACCATTCCTCCTACGATGACGTGAGTCTCTATGGTACAATATCGGTCAGATAATCTAGTGGAAGATGTGATTGTACTGGAGGTATTTCAGGTTCCTGCCCCATACCGAGACGATCAACACGAGTCACAAGTTTCTCCATAAGCACTCGACTTGTAGGGGGAGATTTCTCTCTGGTTGTTGCAAATATTGTTGGTATATACCACTCTGAAATATAAAAATTATAAATTAAATTTTTTATGATATCTATATATAAATTTGAACGTGTAATGAAGTCATACCAAATCATGCATGCCATCGGCAAAAGCACGCAAAGTAGAATCATCTACGGATCTACTCTTGAACCTTTGCTCTTCAAATCTGTATACTCGGTTGCTCATACGAGGGCATCCCCACCATTGCTATAATCCAAGTTACCAATGTCTGCATAATGTAAACAATATTTTAGCAAACTATTTATACAAAATCAATCTGAATGAGTAACTTAGAACCTACATTCCTCAACAGATCTTAGTCTAAGAGACATGTTCATCACACTAAAATTCTCGAATCGATTATTCTAATCAACAACGAGACCAAGGATTCTATTTCTTGCTTGTACTGGATCATAACTAACAGTCAGTGAATCATTGGAAATTATTTGAGTCATCCTGAATTATCGAAGAACACGGTCTGCCGGATGATACATGGTGAACCGATCATATATAATATAAGAATTATGCAGACTAAACGAATATGATGTCCTCTTGATTTCTGGAGCATCATCTCTATATGTGTAGGGCAATCAGATAACCTATTTAATGATAATGTATCAAATTAATGATTATGTTTCTCTACGATCATAACTGTAATAATTTAAAGATATTTATCAGATAGTTAAATAATTACCTCATTATAGTACAGTGTATCAAATTGGCTACGATAAAGTGATACACTCATGTATTGGTAGTATTGGTAATCCACTACATGTGGGCCATCGTATAACAATCAGAAAGACTCCAACATCACTAATAATCCTAGTGAGAGGCCTACCAACAGATAAATGCTCGTAGGACCAGAACTATAATACAAAAATATGTCATTAGTATAAATAAATTTGTATTCTAATCTAACTAATATAGGTCTTTCATTCTTGCCTGAATAAGTGAAATACATCCATAAATACTTTTGGACTCGATCTCACAAATTCTGTCAAATTTGCGTATTAAAATGCTAGAGTAGCAGCTCTCCATGCATGCTGAGTGGGTTTTGTCAAATCATCCAAGAATGGTAGAAGTTGCACATTTATCATATTTCTCTATGCGTTGGGAAATATAATTATACCATATAAACAGAACAAATATGATCTAGTGCAACGAGTGACATAAAAATATTAAATGTTATATAAATACTAAATTAAGTCATAAAAAACTTACCAGATAAAATACATATCCGCAATTCATCTACGTCAACCACCTAGTCAATAGTGCGATACAGGTCATGAAGTTGCCATGAAGTTATGTCAACTTCATAAAATGGCAGTCTTTTATACCAGATGGAGACGTAACACCGAGATACCTCATGATCAGATCAAATCCCTTTAAGTGCGGATCAAAATATATAGCGTCACATGCAATAGGTAACCCTAGTATATTTGCCCCATCAAAAAGTGTGATCGTCATCTCGCCAAATGGGAGATGAAAAATGTTGCGTTCAGGCCACCAATGCTCCGCAAGGCTTACAACTTGGTGAAGATCATGGATTAAATATCTAACCCGATCTGTATAGTGGAATCCAAAGGATTGCACCAAAGCCTTTTGGGCAAGATTTATCACCCACGTACGATTATGTCTTTCGCTACGCCAAGACATGATCCGGGTTCGTAAACCAAGATCATGATCGTATAACTGAAAAAATATGCATTATGTTTTATGTAAAAATTATTTAACTTGCAAACTTACACTTTAAAAAATTACCTCTCCAGTAAATATTCGACTAGATATGTGGTCTTCACGTTGCCTAATAATAAGGTTGGTAGTCAGTCCACCAGGAATACGACCGTCATTTTGGTTAGCCATCTACAAAAAATTAAATTAATTATGATTATTGTCGACTAATATATACGCCTACAAATATAACAAGTTTGTCAACTATTAAAAAAGTCAGACAGACAATATTTTGACTTACGTCAGATTTTTTGGTTCTTTTTTCGGTTGATCTTGCTGGTTGCAGGAAAGAGAAAGTTGAATGCTGTACGTAGAGACGAAAGGGAAGAGAGTTTTGTCGTTGTGGGGAGAGAAGGGAAGTATGTGCAATGGAAGAGGGAAGGATGGTTGTTTATAGAAAGGGAGTGGGGGGTCTTCGAGGGGGAGTGGGGGGGGGGTCTTTGAGGGGGAGGGGTCTTTGAGGGAGAGTGTGGGGTCTCCGAGGGAAAAAGAGAGGGGGGGAGTGAGGGGTGGTCTCCGAGGGAAAGAGAGAGGGGAGAATGGAGGGTGGTCTCCTAGAGAAAGAGAAAGAGGAGAGTAGGGCGTCTTCAGGGCAGTAGATGTGGGACCCATGTCCAGCCAACTGAGTTGGCGAGTGACCCAATTTTTCACCCTCACCGCCAACATACTTGGCGGGCTGTCCCTTCCACCGCCAACTCAGTTGGCGGGCTCTCCTTAACTCTCCCTCATTTTACGAGCTGCCTATTCTCCATTTTGCATTCTCTTGATCAGCCGCCAACTTAGTTGGCGATATTTCCTTTAGGCTCCACCCCACCAACTCAGTTGACGAATTATCCTCCATATTGTAGTTTTTCAAAAATCATCCATTTATTCGCAATTGGGGGAAACTTCGTCCCTTTAAACAAAAATTTCTCAAAAATTAATCACCAAAAAAATTTCAATGTTAATATTAATTTTAATATTAACTTTAATGTTAATGTTAATGTTAATGTTAATTTTAATTTTAATATTAACGTTAATGTTAATATTATATGTTAATTTTAATTTTAATATTAATATTAATTTTAATTTTAATTTTAATTTTAATTTTAATATTAATATTAATTTTAATGTTAATATTAATTTTAATTTTATAATTTGCCATGTCAGCTGTCACATTAATCGCCATGTGATCTGCCACATAAGAAGTGATGGTTTGGAGGAATACTTTGGAGGTACAAATAGCATTATTCTAGACTAGTAAATGCACGTGCGTTGCACGCAATTTTTTATTTTATATTATTATAAAATAGTTTAGATGTTTAAAAATATTTTAATTATAATTTATTATGGAAGAAAAAAATGGGTTACGTACAGTTGATGAGAAGAAAGTTGCTTTTAGATTTTTTTTTAATCTCCTATTAGTTCATTTTTTTTGTTAATTAAATTGGTTGAGTATTTATTAACGATTTTGATGGATAATATGAAAGTTAGTTTAAGGTCTTATCTATCTCCCGTAATTATTATTTTTTTAAATTTAATTGGTTGCGTATTTACTGACGGCTTAGACGGCTCACTTTTGTGCCGTATAGAAGCCTCTTTATATTATAGAAGATAAATTTATTAGATTTAGATTATGGAAGATAATTGGTTGAATATTTTTAGATTTAGATTTTCCTATTTTTTAGAATATGCATTAATATGATTCTTAGAATATCAGAAAAGACCATTTTCTTATAGTAGTTAAACAAATTTACTTCTTAGTATTTGTACATGGTCCTTAGAATGTCTAAACCAGTCACGTACACACATCTTGCATACCCATTTTCTATAATCAATTTTTTGTATTTTGTACAATTTATACATTTTCGTGAATTATACCTATCCAAAAATTTTCCTCCAAATTGATCCTACAAAGTCATCACAAAATACAATATATAAAGTAAATATTTTTGATATGGATATAGAAATATGACGTTTACATATATATGAACCATTGTTATATATATGAACTATTTTTTTATGTTACAATTTTTTAACTTATATTTTATCAATATACATATTATAAAATATATATTTTTATTTATTGAATTATACAAATTTGTGTCCATTTTTGGGGTGGGTGTAACAATATAATACTATAATATAGATATTTTCTATAACTAACATGTTTTGTTTGGTACAATTTATACATTTCCAACATGACTTTTCCGAGTATCATTTTGAGTATCATTTTATCAAATTAACCCTACATCGTGGAAGTCATCATCAAAATACTATCATAAAATGATATCCCTTCTATTAGTATTATAGAAATATATTTTGTATACATACAAAAACAATTTATTAAACATTATATATTTTATTTTTTTCTTGTCAGACTTTTTTTAAAATTCACTTAATTTTTAGAAGTAATACTATTCTCTTCTCTTTTAAATTTTGCACAATATATATATATATATATATATATATATATATATATATATATATATATATATATATATATATATATATATATATATATATATTGATTATTTAACTTGATTAGTTTGTTGTTTATTTACTACATATTTAATTAGTAGTAAAAAGGAAATAAATGCAAAATGCAAAATGCAAATAAACATTCAGTGGGAATGTTGAGGGTTTTTATGCCAAAGAGTCCATTTTTGTTCATCTACCAAAACTAGAGTGTATGTTCACCCTCCAATTAAGTGTTGTCACATGTCAAACACAATTTTCGAGTTCATTTATGTTTGTTTTCTTTTTCGGACAATCTAAAATTCGGAGTCCAATTTGTTCACCCTCATAATAACCCTCATTAAAATTTATATAATCAATTCGACTACAGAAACTTAAATAAGAAGTCAAAATAATAATTTATAATATAGATGTGACACGTGAATTTTACTAACATTGAAAGTGTACTGATTTATCTTTGATTTAATTAGTGTTTAGACCCTAGATTTTATACCAGCTTAGAGTTTAAGTCCTAACATGTCCAATTGAAAAGTTTGGATTCTGGATTTTAAATTTTTGTTTCATTTTTTCAATTATACCCTTAACATGAATAAAAGGACAAAAATCAACACAAGCTTAAAATTAGGGTATTAGGAAAAAAAAAAAATCAAAAATTAAATTTCAGTGTCCAAACTTTCGACTTGGACATGTTAGAACTTAAACTCATAGTTGGTATAAAATCCAAGGTCTAAACACTAATTAGCACTTTATCTTTTTAACTGGTTGAGAAAATCAAAGGATCATATACATGTAATCCAACAATTTTCATGACCGAGTTTAAAAACTTAGGAACTCATGAGTTCCCCAAAAAAAATTGTTCATAATCTCTATTTAATTAATTTTCAAATAATTAATATTAATATCCAATATTAATAATCATGTTATTTTTTATGTTAAACATTATTAATGTTAAACTGTTTAAAACAAAGTTGTTAACTCCCGTTAAATGGGGTTGAATAAAATGGTACTATTATACAAAATCTTAGTTTTCGGCATCAATCCCTCTGACATCTCCAAGAATGTTAAGATTACACTTCATAGGTAGAGTTGCTACATAGAAATTTCTATCATAGGTAGAGTTGCTACTAAGATTATTCAAATGGTTCTCCGTTAAATGGGGTTGAATAAAATGGTACTATTATACAAAATCTTAGTTTTTCTATCCTATTTGGCATTATACTTTAATAAAATTTCTATCATAGGTCGAGTTGCTACATAGAAATTGCACACTAAAAAAAAAAAAAAAAACTCTTCAATGCTTCTCTATTTTTATTCCATGTGGCATGTTAAGATTAATTATAGTTAGAATTAGATATATATTAGATTTAGGATTAGATTCTTCTCCTATATGGATACATATTTCTTTTCCTACTCCTAAACGGACATGGATCCGTTCTTCCACTATATATATTCATAGTTGTAAGATTTTTTTTACATTATTCATTAATAAAATCAATATTATTGATTCGTTTCATGGTATCAGAGTCATAAGTTTTTTTTTTTTATTGTTCCTCCGTGTCCGCTATTTTGAAGCACTGCAACATTATCCGAGCCGGCACATCCAGCCTCAAGTCGTCACCTCTTCTTTATCAGAGCTTCTTGCTAATTTTTCTCGCCACCGTGCCGAGAAATCATCTCCGACTCCTCGCGAAGCATAAAAACAACGAAGTCTTTGACCAGTTCCTTGGCACCTATGCAATCCATTTTGCATATAAATGACACATCATCTTCTCCTAATCCAGCAATTACCAGTTGACAAAAGTAAGGGTCAAATCTCTTCTCATAAAGAATCGCCAAGACGACACTAGCAAAGGTCTCTAGTTTCATTGTGAAACCCACAACAACAAGCACTTTCTAAAGAAGAAATTGGCACTTACATACAAGTAAAGATTACATACATGTCTCATATTCTCTACAATTTCATTCATTTCTTACTGCTATCCATACTACACGAGAGCTTAGTTCTTATCAAGAGGCTGTTCAGTACCCTGAGTGGCAAGAAGCTATGGCAGAGGAGTTTCGAACATTTCAGCAGACAGGTACTTGGGATGTTGTTCCACTTCCAAACGGGGTCCAGCCTGATAGTTGCAAGTGGATCTTCAAGGTCAAGTATCGACCTGATGGATCCATTGAGCGACATAAGGCTCGACTTGTTGCCTGAGGTTTTACACAGGAGCATGAGATTGACTATGATGGGACCTATGCACCTGTTGCTCAAATGACCATAGTTCGTACATTACTAGTTGTTGTTGCCGCTCGTCAGTGGCCACTCTATCATATGTATGTGAAGAACACATTTTTTTTTAAGATTCTTTATCCGAGGTTGTCTATATGGAGCCCCCTCCAGGTCTTTCTTCTCCGTCGGGACATGTTTGTCACATTCGCCGTGCTATCTATGGTCTCAAGCAAGCTCTCCGAGCTTGGTTTGAGTATTTTCGAAGTGCTATTTGTGAGGCAGGTTTTCAGCAATGTTATCAGGATCATTCTATTTTTGTGCAATAAGCACCACAGGGACGAGTTCTTCTTTTACTTTATGTGGATGAGATAATTTTGACTAGCGATGATTCATGAGGGATTGCCACTCCTCAGAGGTACCTTCATCAACTGTTTCAGATGAAAGACTTTAGCAATCTTCAATATTTTCTTGGACTATAGATTGCACAAGGTAAGAGAGGGATACTTGTTTCTAAGCAGAAATATACTTCAGAGATTATTTTATCTGCTGGTCTATCAGATAGTCGCACAATTGATACTCCTTTAGAGCTTCATGTGAAGCTTCGTCCCACATATGGAGAGCCTCTCACAGATCATACTCGCTACAGCGGCTAGTGGGACAACTTGTGTATCTCTGTTTGACCATGCCAGATATTTCTCATGCCGGTAGTATTGTTAGTCAGTTTGTTTCCGTGCCTCGATCAGCTCACTATAGTGTATTACTCCGGATTCTCCGATATATTCTGGGTTTCATTACGCGCTCATTATTTATGTCTTCTACATTTACTCTGGAGCTTCGAGCATTTTCTGATACAGATTGGGCAGGAGATCCGACCACCAGACGACTTACTACATGATTCTGTTTGTTTCTTGGTGATTCATGAAGCAAGAAACAAGAAGTTGTTGCATGTTCTTCTACTGAGGCAGAGTATAGAGCTATGACTACCATCACCAGAGAGATCGTCCATGTACGTAAACTGCTCTCTGATATTTATATTGCTCCTACAGGACCTACACCTCTTCATTGTGACACAAGAGTGCTATACAGATTGCAAACAATCCAATTTTTCATGAACAGACAAAGCATATTGAGATTGACTGTCACTTCGTCCGTCAGCATTTTTTGAAAGACACTATTTCTCTACCACATGTGACTTCAGTTGATCACCTGGCAGATTTATTTACAAAGTCACATCCCACACCGCGATTTCAGTTTCTATTGGACAAACTCATGTTGTTTGACCCATACTGAGTTTGAATGTGGGTGTTAAGATTAATTATAATTAGGATTATATATTAATTAGATTTAGGATTAGATTCTTCTCCTATATGGATACATATTTCTTCTCCTGCTCCTATACGAACATGGGTCCGTTCTCCCACTATATATATTCATAGTTGTAATTTTTTTTTACATTATCCATTAATAAAATCAATATTATTGATTCGTTCCATGACACAAAATGAAATAATTAATTTAATTATGTAGGGCCCAATATTTCTTGTTTTGAGAGATGAAGAGTTTCTATGAGGCTCGTAGAAATTTTCATCCAACGTTATCGCCACATAGAATATAAATTGAGATATAAATCATGGTTGGAAGAAGTTTTTTCTAAAATAAATTTTTACGAAGAGATAAAAATCTCCAATGAAGGTGGCCTAATAATCATATGTTAAATTCAATAATATATGTGATTACTCCCAAAGTCTAGTATTCTTCTGAAAATGTCATTAAATTCAATAATTTTACTTCACAATAGAAATGGAAGTATGTAATATATTAAAACATGACAGAGAAAAGTGAAATGCCAACGAGGAGGATGTTCTTCATTAAGAGGCCTATCATTGCTCGTGAGATTGGTAGCACCAAAGCCCGAAAAGGTCATCATAGTTTAACATGAACATGAACATCATGATCATATCATATTCTTCATCCAAATCACAGTTAGGTGGACTCAATGATCATCCCACATGTAAGCTACTGATTACTTGCTAATAATGGCCATCATCAACATCGTGGCAGAAGAAACATGCTGGTAAGGTAACAAACGTCTCGCTAAGGCCACTTGAAGATGGATTGGCACCTCAATTCACCCACAAAAGAATTAAAATAGAAATAACTTGTATTGATAACTTAAATGAACTGAACTCAAGTGGCTTATCGAGGAGAGATATATGTTGGAAATTGGACACTTCTTGAAAGCTTTCTGATATTGTATCTGAGAGTGTCCGTAGTCAAAACTTTAGACCAACCCAACTAAGATAATCAATTCCTGTCTAACGAACACCAAGCACAAATAAACACAAGTATATGAGGGTGACTACGTCACCTGGACAAATTCTAACCTTTATAACTCAGGTAAAATTACAAGATTGACAAAATCAATGTTGAACCCTTTGTCCTAATAGATTCAACCCCCTCACCACACTAAGAAAAAAAGAAAGAGATTGCAATTGAAATAACCCACCAACCCGTAGCAATCTCCCTGAGCGAAGACGATGAGTTCTCGATCAGATCTCTTTCTTCCTTTTGTCTTGGATGTCGAAGTCTTAAGAGCAAAGCACGGACTTTCTCTTAGGTTTCCTGTGGACGAGCACCCATAATCTCCAACTTGTGCTATGCTTTGTGCCTCCACCCTCCTCCTATATTTATAGGATGAGAAATCCTATTTTAAGTCATAATAGAATTTTCTAAATAGAAAATCTTAAAATAAGAATCATATTCCACCTAAAATAGTCCAACACCAATTATGGACATCCAAATATGATCAAATTAAACATTTAATACAAATTTAAAATCTAATCAAATCTTATATTTAATGTAGATTTCTAAATTATATCAAATCAAATCTTTGACCATATTTGGGCTCCAAAATTCACCAAATCCAAACTAGACACCAACAATATCCCCCTCCAGTTTGATGAGAGGGTGTTGACCCCATGGCTTCTCAACTGGACTCCATGTCTGTCATTCCGCGACAGAGTTTCTGCTCCCCCATGCCACCGATCTCCGACCCCCCTAGTTGCTTTGCATCTTCCTTTGTCTCCAGCTCCTCAACCGTCACGTCGACGCTAGCTGCCATGCGTAGCACCTTCTATACCACTGGAATCATGCCGACATCAATGACACGGCTGGGACCAAAGTCCCTGACTATCAGCCTCACCATGAGTCTTGGCTCCATGTCCCCGACTTTCGTCTTCTGCCGAAACGTGTTAACGTTCCGACGAGCTTCTTCACCCTTGGCTGGCCCAACCAAGCGGACGGTACGATTCTTCCGAGATTCGAACTCCTGAATCTGTCCACATTCGTGTCCGAACTTGAATCTCCCCTATACACATGCGTCCTCGAGCAGAATATCACGCATTTTGCATGTCTTTGATGACCCACAACTCCCCCGAAACTATATGAATGGTGATCCCGCCTCAGATTGAGTTTGCTGCAAAGCTTGATCTCCTCCCTGGCCTCAAACTGCTGAAACCAATGTCGCTCCAGGAAGCTTTGGCAAACCATCCGTCGCCAAAATCGGATATGTGAAGCAACCCCTACCTGGAAATCGACCAGTTTTTATGGGACCGACATATTGACCCTCAATCTTTGGCTCATCACCATTCTTCGCTTTGTCTCGACGAACCGAATCTTTCGTAATCCTTAAAGTATCTCGAAGCTCCTCCTCAGCAAGTTCCCGATGATCCAACTCCTGTCAAATACCACTCGAGCCTCCATCCGATGTCTGTGGCCTGCGTGTATAACTCATCGACTTAAGCTTGTACATGCCACAACATAAATTTTCTCGAGCCAGCTATTGGAAACCCTTCGTAAGCATCCAATCTTTGTCCCCAATTAAACTGTGACAACCATCATCCACCAGCCTCCCTACTGAAACCAAGTTGTAGCGCAAACTCGGTACATGTCGCACATCCTTGAGAATGAGATTCTCACCAAGCTCCGTTGTCAAGTGCACATTACCGAGGCCTACAACTGTAGCCGTCCCCTTGTTGTCCATCTTCACAAGTCCAAACCTGCCACCGTGGTATGACGTAAAGATCCTTATATAATGGCGTGATACGATGCCCCGTGTCCATAACCCAATCGCGATCATGACACATGCCACAAGGTTCCTCTGCGTCGGTTGCTATGATGATGAGATCTCTCATATCCGTGAGATACTCCTAATCATCCTTGCCTTTGGCCTTCTCAGCTTTGAGCTTCATGCAGTTCCTCTTGATATGACCCATTTTGTCACAGTGATAGCAGCCCTCCTTGCAGTCCACAGTTACAAGATCCCGAGAACTTCTCATGTCCTCGCCTGTGACTTGGGTCTTCCCTTCCTGTAGGAAGCCACCAGAGTGGACTCCTGCGATGATTCTACTTGCTTACGTCGGATCTCCTCGTTCAACAAGTTGCTTTTGACTTGTCATGTCCCTATCTTCTGTAGGATCGACCGTCTCCGCTGGGCGCGAATTATCGTGCCAGCGCTCCCGCGGAACGACCGTCCCCATCTGGAATGTAATTCCGCACGAGCATAAGCTGCGCCGGTACAAGACCATAATCCGAACAGAAGGTAAAATAACTAAGCTACAGAGTCGCACAGATAGTCCGAATACAGCAAAATAAGAACCAAACTGGCGATTGGTAACAAGTTCACAAAATTATCATAGAGGAAGCATTGAATGAACACAAGTATGAAACAATAACAAGCTCTTCATTAATAATCAAGAATTATTACAAGCGGCGCTAGGCCAAGATTACAAGTTCACTCCAACTCTCTCTCTCTAACAATAAATACGTGCTAAGCGGCTTTAAACATGGGATGATACATAGACGATATTCCAACATTATGTTCTGTATATGTTCTTCATATCCAGATGCAACACTCCAAGGCTCCAGAGCGAACTCTACGCCTTAGTGCACATGAGGGAATACTCCTCACCGAATAAGGTTCTCCCGCACCATGCAAGCAATCTGGTGGGTTATCAGTACATGAATGCACTTGTAGGGAGGCTTCTCGTCCACTCGACAAATCCAAACACGTTCAATTAGTTATGTGCACCATCTATTAAGTTATCTTTCTAGTCTTGCCTTAGGATCAGTTTTATGGTATAAGATATAAAGCCTAACTCGTGTGGTAGTACGCCATACGATATAAGAGAAACACGATAAAACTTACCAACTTACCATTGTTCCTTCCCTATCCAAATGATACAACAAAGTTAACCAAGCACGAATATGTATAAGGAAACCAAGAATCGCATAAGCAAACATAAGAGTTACTAACATGTTTCTGACTCAGGTGAACAACATATACAAATTTGTGATACTCATATTATTGTGCGACTCAGGTTGTTCAATTTTATTATACTCATACCGTTCAGATTTCTTAAATTATTCAAGTTATTTACAGAGATTCAGATTTCTTGATTCAATTAACGATCTACACGCAGAGTGTACCATACATCCGTTACTTGCCACAAGTCCATACGAGCCCACATGTGGGTCACCGCCATGTATACAATAATTCTTTTAATGATACTTGCTGATACTTTAATGAGACTTCAATGATACTTTTAACAACACATTCACATTTCTTGACGAACCATCATGGACTATAGTCCGGGCGGACGACGGTCGTTGCAGCGCAGGTAGCGAGCTCCGCTACAAGGCTCCATCTCTTCCATGCTGATATTGCTAGCTGACTATGAGACATTCCTGTCTGGATCGGATCGGCCCCGGTGCTCCGGCGTACCGTCCGCAGTAACCATAAACCTGTGCACATGTAGACCATGACCATTGACGATCAACACTAAGATTTTTATTATATGAAACACTTTTAAGACCTTGAATGAATATAACTATTTGATATAGTGCGAATGCATATACTCGTTCAAAAATCTCATGATCATGTGCGTTCTATTCAATGCACAGTTATGCTGATATTTTACTACTTATTGTATGCTCCTATTTCAAGAGCTGCCCTAGCGACCCAACGGTCCCGAAGCATTTCCATGTGTCTATTTCTTGGCCCGGAAATAACAATTTTGATAGTCTTCATGCCTTAGGTAAGTGAACCATGATCTGTGTTGTGCTTCTATATCGAGACAATATTTATGAGATGGGCATTTCAAGACATGAAGTAATATACTTGAAGGAACATATAAGGAACAAAGTAACGCTACGAGGGTGAGGTATAAGAACTGTAAAGCGAACATATTATTCCGTTCAACTGATCTACTTCTATATTTTATGCAAAGAGATATAAGATGAGATTATTCTCTTAGCTAGGAGTGTTGTATTCTTTATTAGCATGCAAGAGGTGATCCGTCTAGCGACTAGCATGTATCGTCCGTATTTTTAAGTGTGCATGCTAAGCAAATTAAGATAGGTTCATCGTAGCCACCACCTTAGCGATGATTTATCTCGGTCGAGCGATACTCCGAGTGCGCCTTTGAAAGTCTAAGTCAGAACTCCTGAAGGGCCAAGTCTGAAATCCTTTGCCTCAAGCGAGTCTTCTCGCTGAGCAAGATGGGTCGGGTCACCGCACTAGCGCTGTTTGAATTGGCTCTCCGCTTAAGCAGAATGGGTCATTACATTATACACCACTCAAAACAAGTCTCGTCCTCGAGACTTCCTGAGCGCAAACCGTTCTATCACAACTATCGAATCTATCTCAAGCATATCAATCTGCATCACTAGAACCATTCTAACACAACTTCCTACTCGCTTACTTAATCTATACCGCGTATGTGCTAGGTCTGTATTATTGAATGACTCTATCATTCAATCCAAGATCTGACTCAGTCTCTAGTGTGCCTTAACGCAAAACTTATATTACTTAATGTGGGGCAGGATCTATCGTGTACGATGATCTTAGGCTGAGGCCAACTTATCTAAATCGTTAAAGTCATCCACGCGAATCTAACATATCATGAGTCTGGATTGTGCACATATTCAAGATTTCCCTCAAACATATATATGTCAACCAACTTAGCGATAGCAAAGTCTTTGCACTCGAGTTCAACATATCACTGAGTCTTGGATCGTGCACACGTTCAAGGCAACCCTTAAACGTATGTATTCAACCAAACCTAGCAATAGTGAATTCGGATAAGCTACTCGCAAAAATCTCAAGGGTTCTCGTCTTTCGAATCACAATGATACCTCCAAAGGGGTCAATCAAAATTTAAGTCATTTTTAATTCCACTCAAACCAAGTGTTGCATAATTATTAAGCACGATCTATCCGACCGACCGACTAGGGTACAAGTCCTACCGTCCATTCTGTTCGTGTTAAATATAACGTACACTTATCGACCCAAGCCTAACTCTAAGTTTTGCTGTCCCGGTTCTATGATTTTCTCAAATAATACTCTAAAGTAGGTCACACAGTTCTTTCATTCAGTATAGGATCGTCTGCCAATTTGCTAGGTCAACTCACAAGGTCATAGGTACAGTTTATGCTCATGACTCATCGTTCAAATTTGTCGCATGATGCTTGCCCTAATTTTTAAGGTCAAACCATTTTTTCGTACGGGATATTCTACCTAAGCTTGTTTTATTCAGATTTTTAAACATCGAGCACAGATCATCCTATCCACATCAACATGTTCGTTGCACATGATCCGAGTTCATTTAAAAAAATCGTTCCTAAGAAATATTCCTTTAATAGAATCCATGATATATCCACGTCGCATGTCAAACCTAACAATTTGCATAGGCTATCTCCTCGACTATGTTTTGATAGAATCCACATATCCAATCTTTTCTAAATCTAGACCACCAAGTCACGATTTAATTCTAAATCTTCTATCTTAATCATAACTCTAAGCCGTCCAATATGATTCATGTATCCATTTACGAAAATATTAAGCGTGTCTTACTTCATGTTCTAGACTAACTCATCCTTGAAATACTTTTGATTCACTTGTATTCTAAAATTTGTCTTATCTTGTCGAACCACAAGTCAAAATGATTCTTCAATTGTCACACTCCGGTCTTCCGTAAATTCAACCATCCCCGTTGGATGTACAATCACCACGCCAATTCTTCCGCTGGATAATCATCATAATCCGGACGTGACATATGTACGAGCATGGAGTTACACTCACACAAGACAAGAACGTCGAACGTTATGGTTATCACCGAAATAATCAAGACACCTTATCCTTATACTTCATTCCTTCCATGTTATACCATAATCCACCAAGTCATGATCATCTAATAACCGTTCATACCATGATCATAATTCGTCTAGATAAATTATCCAACTTCAATGTTACCGTTCGATCAAACCGTAGTCTACTACTAGCATTCCTCAAACAACTAAGCTTAAATCCTAAGCCAAAGTCTATTCACTTTTGATACATTCTATTTTATCGATTTTGTTTGAATAATCATCGGATATGTTCCTGCGAGTTTGATCATCCCTACTAGACGCAAAATTACCACACCAGTGCTCCCATGGGATAATTATTCTCAGTTAGGCCTGATGTCGAGTGTTATCTTTCGAACTAGATTGAAGATCGTTCGTCCAAATTTGAGATCAAATTCGTTATCACTTACTTCAATCATCGAACCACAATATTTGCTAACTTGCATCAATCCATGCTATCTTTCAACTTATCAATATCGTATCAAGTCTTCCAAATTTGAAATTATAACATCTGTACTCAAGATAGATTCTATCGAGCGATATTCTACTCAAATCCAAATTTTCCAAGCGCGTTATCATTCATTTGTGCCATTATTCCAATTCTACTATCTTCGATCGCATCTTCGATTATTCTATGTCAAACTCAAGTTCAATCCATTTGATTTAATTTGAAATCGCTTGTATGATCTACTAAGTTTTCTTGACCTAGATATTAATTTTAACACTCTGAATTTCTATCTGATATAAGTCTTATTATTTTCTCAATGCATTCTAACTCGATTGAATCAATCTCGCATGATTCTTTTGAATTTGCTTACTTGCTAAGCATTACTTATACTAAGGCTTTGCACAATCATGTCACTTGCTGCTGACTCGTTTGTTATCCCAAAATCTTTAATTCACTCGAATATTTTTAGGACGATCAATACACCACTCAGGGTTCGATCTATACTCTACGAGTCTTTAAATCTCTTATTCATTCTGAGCAATCGCATACACCACTCAGGAATTGAGTCATCCAATTAAATTTTCAATCATGTTTGCATCAATCCATCCAACTCGTTCCTTAGAATGCCTGCACGATCCCTATGCATCACCTCGATAAATCTTATTCTCGTATATACCTCTATCGATAGTCGTTCATGCAAACTATATTTTTGAGTCATAACTTATCGATACAAATAATCGCCCAAATAATATCACGAACCCAAGTACGACTCCCTAGATCCGCCTCAACGATAGTCCGATAACGCTTCTATCGGTTGTCATTCTAAGTCTGACTTATCCTTTCCTGAACGATATCTCAATCTCGCTCGTAACTCACTAGCATAAGGGGTCTTGGCTTGCGCTCGACATAATTTAGCCGAAAGGTTGTATGAAAACTATCTGTTTGAATGATATTCTATCTCGTCTACTAACCCACTTAATAATCATGTATAGGTATTCGGTTTCGCACATAACTTATAAATTTTAAGCACGAGTCTATCCCCACAAGTCTGACATAGATCGGCACAAAGGCCTTCGTATTATTTTCTGTTCAAGCTAATCATATCATTCACATGCACTTTCAAAAATATTTAGACTCATTGTATGGAATATTCCATTGGAACATTGAAATAGAACATATTGTAACATAACCCACGAACGAGCTTTCAAAATAGAGAGAACCAATAAGAAGTCCAAGGAAGTAAAGCCATTCTCTGAAATCAAAATATCATGCCCCAATCTTCCGAAGGAGTGACCGTTTCCATCAGGAATATGATGCCGCACGAGCATAAGCTGTGTCAGTGCAAGGCCATGATCCGAACATGCGATAAAATAACTAAGCCACAGAGTCGTACAGATAGTCCGAATAAAGCAAAATAAGAACCGAACTAACGATTGGTAACAAGTTCACAGAGTCATTATAGCGGAAGCATTGAATAAATATAAGTATGAAACAATAACAAGCTCTTTATTGATAATCAAGAATTATTACAAGTGGCGCTAGGCCGAGATTACAAGTTCACTCCAACTCTCTCTTTCTCTAACAATAAAGGCGTGCCAAGCGGCTTAAAACTTGGGATTATACATAAGTGATGTTTTAACATTATGTTCTGTATATGTGCTTCAGCTCCGGACGCAACACTTAAAGGCTTCAGAGCGAACTCTGTGCCTTAGCGCGCACGAGGGGATACTCCGTACTGAACGACATTCTCCCGCACCCTGTATGCATTCTGGTGGATTATCAGTACATGAATGCACTAGTAGGAAGATTTCTCACCCGCTCGATAAATTTAAACACGTTCAATTAGTTATGTGCACCATCTATTAAGTTATCTTTAGTCTTGCCTTAGGATAAGTTTGATGGCATATGATACAAAGCCTAATAAGTTTGATGGCATAAGATACAAAGCCTAACTCATGTGGCAGTGAGCCGTATGATATAAGAGAAATACGACAAAATTTACCAACTTACCATTTTTTCTTCCTTGTCCAAATAATACAACAATGTTAACCAAGCACAAATATGTATAAGGAAACCAAGAATTGCATAAAAAACATAAGTGTTACTAACGCGTTTCTGACTCAGGTGAACAACATATATAAATTTGTGATACTCATATTATTATACGACTCAGGTTGTTCAATTGAATTATACTCAGACCGTTCAGATTTCTTAGATTATTCAAGTTATTTATAGAGGTTCAGATTTCTTGGTTCAATTAACAATCTGTACGAATAGTGCACTGTGCATCCATTAATTGCCACAAGTCCATATGAGCCCACACATGGATTGC
Source organism: Iris macrosiphon (assembly GCA_036927795.1). NCBI lineage: Eukaryota > Viridiplantae > Streptophyta > Magnoliopsida > Asparagales > Iridaceae > Iris > Iris macrosiphon. The sequence goes on along the minus strand of JAYESA010000016.1, from coordinate 112,253,829 downwards.
CGCCATGTATGAAATAATTCTTTTAATAATACTTAATAATACTTTAATGAGACTTTAATGGTACTTTTTAATAACACATTCACATTTCTTGACGAGCCATCATGGACTATACTCCGGACGGACGACGGTCATTGCAGCGCAGGTAGCAAGCCCCGCTAAAAGGCCCCGTCTCCTCCATGCTGATGTTGCTAGCTGACTATAAGACATTCATGTCCGGATCGGATCGGCCCTGGTGCCTTGCGTACCATCCACAAATACACTTGTGTACAAGTAATCCATGATCATTGACGATCAACACTAAGATTTTTTTATATGCAATATTTTAGACCTTGAATTAACATAACTACTTGATATAGTGCGAATGCATATACTCGTTCAGAAATCTCATGATCAGGTGTGTTATATTTAATACACAGTTATGCTGATATTTTACTACTTATTGCATGCTCCCATTTTGGGAGCTGCCATGGCGACCCAATGGTCCCGAAGCCTTTCCATGTGTCTATTTCTTGGCTCAGAAATGATAATTTTGTAGTCTTCCTGCCTTAGGTAAGTGAACCATGATCTGTGTTGTGCTTCTATATCGAGGCAATATCTATGAGACGAGCATTTCAAGACATATGAAGCAATATACTTAAAGAAACATATAAGAAACAAAAGTAACGCTTGAGGGTGAGGTTATAAGAACTGTAAATCTAGCATATTATTTCGTTCAATCGATCTACTTCAATGTTCTATGCAAAAAGATATAAGATGGAATTATTCTCTTAGTTAGGTGTGTTGTATTCTTTATTAGAATGTAAGGGATGATCCACCTAGCGACTAGCATATTTCGTCCGTATTTTTAAGTGTGCATGCTAAGTAAAGACAGGTTCATCGTAGCCATCCACCTTTGCGATGATTCACCTCGGTCGAGTGATACTCCGAGCGTGCCTTTAAAAGTCTATGTCGGAACTCCTGAAGGGCCAAGTCTGAAATTCTTTGTCTCAAGCGAGTCTTCTCACTAAGCAAGACGGGTCGGGTCGCTGCACTAGCACCTTTTGAATCAGCTCTCCGCTTCAGCGGAACAGGTCGTTACATGACTGCCTCCATCATGACAACTCTACCAAGCACGGAGTTGCTCAACGACACCACCAATGTCTCCCAGTATTCCGGCAGAGAACTCAAAAGCAAAAGCAGCTGAAGCTCATCATCAATCATCATCTTTATCGCAGACAGTTGATTGATAATATCCTAAGCCTCGTTCAGATGTTGTGCCACTGGGGCGCCCTCCGTGTACTTTGAGTTAACGAGTTGGCAAATCAGAAATACCTTATTGTCATTTGCATTCCTTTCATACAATGATTGCAGCTTCTCCTATAATGTTTTTGCCAAACTCTCCATGGACACATGGTAAAACATTGAGTCGTCCAGCCATTGGCGGATGAATCCAACGGTCTTCCGATCCATTTATTTTCAGTCTTCAGCAGCTTTGTCCGATTTCTTAGCTTTATCGCCCTCCAACGGACCATGCAAGTCCTTGCTCCATAGTAGATCCTCCATCCTTGGCTTCCAAATCACACAATTCTTTCTTGTGAGGGTGATCATACGAGTGTTCATTGCTCTGTAGACATAGTTTCTAGAACCAAAACCAGTAGCTCTGATACCAGATATTGGTATCGCGGTATGACCCAAACCAAATTTGGCCCATAAGGTATGATTTTGGCGGACCCAAGGTAGAGCAAGACGTTGCTAGTACACAATGATGGTGTGGATGAACATGTTGGCTTGGTTCTTTGGTGGAACAGATCGAGATTACAATATATTGGATCTCCTAAGTGCTCGGCTGGCAAAAATGAGCAAAAGGTAGCTGGGATGTGCTAAGTGTCACGCCCCGATTTCGGCTAATCGATAATCGTCCCCCGGGCGTGATGCCGTGCACGCGTAGGGCGCGCGTGCACAAGGCCTTAGGCATAAGGATATTCTTTAGATCAATGCAACAGAGTAGACAAATAAGATAACACAAGGTTGAGGCATAGAAAAGTTTCTCTTTTATTTATAATGAACATCTTGTTACATTGCTTGACTTAAAAGTATAAAATGCCCCACGGGCTTACAAACTTGGACGCAAAATGAGATAGCCGATCCATACATTATGTCCCTTTACATAGTTTCAAAACACAAAACACCTTGGGTGCAGGTAAGCACCATCGCCTTAGCGTTATTTCCGCAACGGAGAGAGAGGGGAAGGCTTCTAGCTTGAGCCTCCAAAATTCTTGGCCACGACCCGCCAAGAATCCCAAAGTCCGGAGAGAGCTTCAGCTCCTCGCCGCGTAGCCTTGCGCCGGGGAACCTGCTACAACGAGGGTCAGTACTTCGAAAAGTACTGGTGAAGGCTAGCTGCTCAACTTTACCAAGCTCTTTAGATGAGTTTTAAATGAACATGCAACATTTATGTGTTTATGTGACTTTCTATTCTTGCCTAGATCAGATTTCATTTAGCAGGTATGCAAGAAAAAAATAACATAACTCCACATGCCACCGTTCGGTGACTTTACCTGTACCGTCTGAACCACCTGTACAACTTACCATAGCCTTCCCTGTCACGAAGACATAGTTAGTCTGCACAGTTTAAATATACACAACATCTTTCTTTGTTGTTTAGGAGCCATCATGGGTTTAGTCTGGGCTGGCGGCGACGCTTGCAGCGCGGGTAGCTAGCCCCGCTACAATTTCCCGCTCCCACGACTAAGAAAGTAGATTCCGTCCGGGTCGAAACGGCCCGGTGCCCCGGTAACCGCTCGCAGGAACCTGGATCCCTTGTGCACAAGAATTCCCATGACCATTTCTATGAACTCTACTTCATAGATTTACTTACTAGCCATTTAAAGAACATCATATACGAAACTGCTTTACTGTACTATCACAATCAACCAACAAGTTATATGAAATAACATGCAGCAGTTTATAGAAGAACACCTTGAACTTATAGAAGAGCACTTGAACTATCAATAAATACCAACCCATTAAACATCCAACGAACATGCATGCATCAATGAATTTATGCAAGGTTTTGTATGACAAGCAATGGGTGTTCCAAGCCTACTTCTTATCTTATCTTGTTATCCAACTTGTTACTTAATTGGTATCGTTTGATTGAATGCACAACTGAGTCATTTTTATTATGAACGGAGCCCTTGGAAAGAAGGTGCTTATCGAAATAGAGCCACTCACACGTTGGTTGTATAGGAAGAAGAAGTAAAGATCCCTAAGACTCCGCTCGCGCGTTGTCTACACGATCACCTGCACGCACCAACGGATGATCAATACCTCCTACTTTGGTCTCCAAGGCTCGATACGAAATGCGAAATCCTAAGAACGAAAATAATGAAGTCCATCAAAATCGTTCAAGAAAACGCAAGTCCTAAAACCAACAAGTACGCAACCAAACGGCAATCGAAAACGGGCAAGGGAAAACTAACACAACGGAAAGGCCTCTCTCTCTACTCTGCCGCCGAGTCCTTCCTTGAGGCACGATCCATTGATTATGGGACCTGATTCCGAAGAAACCAATCCATAACGAGGAAAGGATCTTGATTCAATTTGTCCCGATCGAACGGTACCAAGCATATCTTAGCCGCGCTCCCCGAATAGGGGGAACGGGACGAACGGGGCGTTACATCATAACCATCTAACAGGAAGTTTCGTCCCGAAACTTAAGAATAGAACCTACCACTAAGGAATAATGAGGGAAAATTTTCCTTCATATCAGATTCAAGTTCCCAGGTCGACTCCTCGACCGAGTGGTTTCGCCACAGTACGCGCACTAGCGAGACGTTCGGTTCCGCAACTGCTTCTTCTTTTTATGATCCAAAATTTGGACAGGCTCCGCCACGTACGACAAGTCCGCTTGCAGATTCAACTGACCTAATTCGACTACGCAACTAGCAAGTAAGATTTCCATGTTCTATACGACAATAAGGCGGGGTTATCCCCTTAGCTATGTGCGTTCATCTCTTTTATTAGCATGCAAAGGTTATCGCTCTGATACCAATATGTCACGCCCCGATTTCGGCTAATCGATAATCGTCCCCCGGGCGTGATGCTGTGCACGCGTAGGGCGCGCATGCACAAGGCCTTAGGCATAAGGATATTCTTTAGATCAATGCAACAGAGTAGACAAATAAGATAACACAAGGTTGAGGCATAAAAAAGTTTCTCTTTTATTTATAATGAACATCTTTTTACATTGCTTGACTCAAAAGTATAAAATGCCCCACGGGCTTACAAACTTTGACGCAAAATGAGATAGTCGATCCATACATTATGTCCCTTTACATAGTTTCAAAACACAAAACACCTTGGGTGCGGGTAAGCACCATCGCCTTAGCGTTATTTCCGCAACGGAGAGAGAGGGGAAGGCTTCTAGCTTGAGCCTCCAAAAGTCTTGGCCACGAACCACCAAGGATCCCAAAAGTCCGGAGAGAGCTTCAGCTCCTCGCCGCGTTGCCTTGCGCCGGGGAACCTGCTACAACGAGGGTCAGTACTTCGAAAAGTACTGGTGAAGGCTAGCTGCTCAACTTTACCAAGCTCTTTAGATGCATTTTAAATGAACATGCAACATTTATGTGTTTATGTGACTTTCTATTCTTGCCTAGATCAGATTTCATTTAGCAGGTATGCAAGAACAAAATAACATAACTCCACATGCCACCGTTCGTTGACTTTACCTGTACCGTCTGAACCACCTGTACAACTTACCATAGCCTTCCCTGTCACGAAGACATAGTTAGTCTGCACAGTTTAAATATACACAACATCTTTCTTTGTTGTTTAGGAGCCATCATGGGTTTAGTCTGGGCTGGCGGCGACGCTTGCAGCCCGGGTAGCTAGCCCCGCTACAATTCCCCGCTCCCACGACTAAGAAAGTAGATTCCGCCCGGGTCGAAACGGCCCGGTGCCCCGGTAACCGTTCGCAGGAACCTGGATCCCTTGTGCACAAGAATTCCCATGACCATTTCTATGAACTCTATATCATAGATTTACTTACTAGCCATTTAAAGAACATCATGTACGAAACTGCTTTACTGTACTATCATAATCAACCAACAAGTTATATGAAATAACATGCAGCAGTTTATAGAAGAACACTTTGAACTATCAATAAATACCAACCCATTAAACACCCAACAAACATGCATGCATCAATAAATTTATGCAAGGTTTTGTATGACAAGCAATGGGTGTTCCAAGCCTACTTCTTATCTTATCTTGTTATCCAACTTGTTACTTAATTGGTATCGTTTGATTGAATGCACCACTGAGTCATTGTTATTATGAACGGAGCCCTTGGAAAGAAGGTGCTTATCGAAATAGAGCCACTCACACGTTGGTTGTATAGGAAGAAGAAGTAGAGATCCCTAAGACTCCGCTCGCGCGTCGCCTACACGATCACCTGCACGCACCAACGGATGATCAATACCTCCTGCTTCGGTCTCCAAGGCTCGATACGAAATACGAAATCCTAAGAAAGAAAGCAATAAAATCCATCGAAACCGTTCAAGAAAACGCAAGTCCTAAAACCAACAAGTACGCAACCAAACGGCAATCGAAAACGGGCAAGGGAAAACCAACACAACGGAAAGGCCTCTCTCTACTCTGCCGCCGAGTCCTTCCTTGAGGCACGATCCATTGATTATGGGACCTGATTCCGAAGAAACCAATCCATAACAAGGAAAGGATCTTGATTCAATCTGTCCCGATCGAACGGTACCAAGCATATCTTAGCCGCGCTCCCCGAATAGGGGGAACGGGACGAACGGGGCGTTACATCATAACCATCTAATAGGAAGTTTTGTCCCGAAACTTAAGAATAGAACCTACCACTAAGGAATAATGAGGGAAATTTTCCCCTCATATCAGATTCAAGTTCCCAGGTCAACTCCTCGACCGAGTGGTTTCGCCACAGTACGCGCACTAGCGAGACGTTCGGTTCCGCAACTGCTTCTTTTTATGATTCAAAATTTAGACAGGCTCCGCCGCGTACGACAAGTCCGCTTGCAGATTCAACTGACCCAAGTCGATTACGCAACTAGCAAGTAAGATTTCCATATCCTATACGATAATAAAGCGGGGTTATCCCCTTCGCTATGTGCGTTCATCTCTTTTATTAGCATGCAAAGGTTATCGCCTGTAAACTAGCACGTAACATTCATTTTCTTAGTGTGCAGCTAAGTAGAGACAGGTTCACCGGGGTCACCCACCTTAGCGATGTATCGCATCGGTCGAGCTAGACTCCGGACGTGCTTCTGTTAGCCTAAGTCTGACTCCATTAAAGATCCCAGCATGAAAGCCTTTGCATCGAATGAGCCATCTCGCTGAGCAAGGCGGTTGAATAGCTACACTTGTGCCGTTTGAATCGGCCCTCCGGGTTGAGCGGAGCGGGTTGTTACACCATATACCACTCAGAACAAGTTCCGTCCTCGAGACTTCCTGAGCGCAACTCGTGCTATCGCATAACTTCTAAACTTCCCTATACATCTTGTCTTATCCTTCAAGGACTGTCTCAATACTACAATCCTCTATTTTCTCACCATGTGTTACGCCAATGTTGGCCAATTCTCATCGAACGACTCTATCGTTCAATGCTATCGAGTTATACTCAACTCGATCATTGCACGTCCGTCTCAAAATCTACTGCACCTAGCGCAGGGCTGTATCACCCAAGCACATGGTATTCTATAACTCAACGGGCACTTATGACTCATAATTGGGTGGACTTGCCCAACTAGTTATGTTATCACCATAGGAACCCAACACAATTGAGCCTATTACTTGACGTTGCCTATCGAAACCCGTCGTTACGCCTAACCCAAAAGCTCAAATCTCGACAATTTTTCAATCTCATTTTTGCATCAAATCTCTCTGAGTCACCGTCCAATCTCACTAAATAAATTCGCACCCAATCACCAACGTTTTCTGACTCAGTCTATATTGCGCCTTAGCGCAGAGCTAAATTGCCTACCTGGTGTACGCTCAAGTCCTTCGCACCTTTGGCTCAATCGAACTTAACTTTCTATTCATTTTCACTCGTTCCGTTCGCCCGAGTGCTTAATTATTTTATCCGAATGATCTATTCGTTCAACTATTGCATCCCCAAACTCAGTCTCGTACTGTGCCTTAGTGCAGAACTATCCCGGTAGCACGAGGAACGATACAATCTTTCCTCTATGAAAATTTAGGTTGAGGCTAAATCATTTCAGTTGCCATACTCATCCATGCGAATCCGAACATTTTCCCTTGTAGCTGCATCCGAGTTATGCATATCGCTAAGTCTGGATCGTACCCATATTCAAGGCGTCCCCCAAATATGTGTATTTCAACCAAGCTCAGTGACAGCTAAGTCTGACAAGCTACTCGTGAAAGTCTTTCGAAACGCAGATCGTCCTGCTATATGAATGACCGAACTCTTGTTCGATCCAGCTATTGTCTTATCCTTTACCGTCGCGTAACCTATCCAACCAAATCAATTATCACCCGCGTCCTATCTTGCATTACGTTTGTTTCAACGCGAACGTTGCTAGTGTATATTCCCAATTCCAAATTCTAACTCTAAGTCTTGTTGCCCCAGTTCTATCATTCTTCCCGAACGATACTCTGAAGTCAGCCACTCCAGTTTAACTCAAGGCATAGGGTCATCTGCCTAGTCCCTAGGCCAGCACACACAGTCATAGGTACAACTCAAGTTTGTGACTCATCGCGCAACCGTGTTGCACAACGCTCGCCCCAAATACCCTAAGGTCAAACCATTGTTCCTTTACACGGGTATTCTACCCAAGCTCGTTTCACTCAGATTTCTAAACATCAAGCACAGATCACCCTATCACACCAACACGTTCATTCAATCAAACCCATGATACGCCCACGTTTCAGGGTTAACCTATCGATTCGCACATATACTATCTCTTTCATCTCGTTTAATAGGATTCACCAATCCATCATTTTCCACGCTTGTATCATTAAGCCACAATTCCATTATAAACCATCGATGTATATCATGAACTCTATGTCGTCCAGCACGATCTATTTATCCGTTCATGAAAATGTCCAACATCTCTTACTTTACATTTCTAGACTAACTCCTCAAGAAAAATCCTTAGACTCATTTTCTTTAGTCTACTCTTAGTATTCCTCAAACAACTAAGATCGATTCCCAAACCCAAGTCTATCCCATTGATACGTTCCATTCATCGAGTTCGTTTTTGGAATAATCACCGAACCTGTTCTCTTGAGTTTGCTTATCCCTACCGTACGTGAAATCACCACGCCGATGCTCCCGCAGGATAATCGTTCTCGCTGGGACAGATTTCGAATGTTATCTTTCTGAACTTGATTTCAAGATCGTTGTTCCAAACTCCAAGCCAAATCTATTACCGCTTAACTCAATCCATCAAAATCATAATTTTTACTAACTTGCATCAATCCATACTATTTTCCAACCATTGTTATGGTCTAAATCTCCCAAAATTTAAAATCATCGCATTCGTACTCAATCTGAATTCTATCGAGCGATATCCTACTCAAATCCAAATTTTTCATGCACGCTTTCATTCGTTCATTCCATTATTTCCAATTGCACTTACTCCAACCGCATCTCAAATTATTCAATCTCAACTCAAGCTTCTAATTCACTTGTTTCAACTCAAATCGCTCGTACAATCCTCCATGTTTTTCCTGACCATGCTATCGAATTCCAATTGCCCTGAATTTCTATTCGTTGTAAGCCTTATCCCTTATTCAACTCATTGTAACTCGTTCGAACCAAATATTGCATGCTTTCTCCGAGTTTGTTTACTTGCTAGGCACTGTTTATTTATACTAAGGCTTTACCCAATCCCGTCACTTGTCGCTAGACTCGCTTAACTCTCCGAATCCACGACTTCGTTCAAGCATTTCTAAGCCAACAACAAATACACCACTCAGGGTTCGAGTTATACTCCCTGAAACTTTACAACTCATTATATCCACAAATTGCATAATCGAACAGGGGACTTATCACATACACTACTCAGGAATTGAGTCATCCTAATAACTCCTGATTCGCGTTCGCATCCTACAGTCGTATGCCCAATTCGTTCCTTAGAACTCCAACACCGTCCCTATTTATCGCCTTAGCGATCTTAGACTCGTACACACCTGTATTCATAGTCCTCTATACAGACTATGCTTCAAATCATAACTTATCGTTATGAATAACCGTCCAACTATTTTTGGAAATTCCCTACACGATTCTTATTACTCGCCTTAGCGGCAATTCGATAACGTCTCTATCGATTTCCCTCCAAGTTAACTTTATTCTCATCCCAACAATACCCAAATCTCGCTGCAACACACTAGCACCAAGGGTCTTGGTGCACGATACTTAACACAAATTGGCCAAAAGGCCATGTGCATAGACCACTGTCTGAACTGAATCTACTCGTTTGGTGTTTTCATATAGACATAAAACTTACCGATTCTAACACGAGTCTCCTCTCAAAATATCCTCTATGAGTTGGGACAAAAGCTCTCACATCATAATCCCGTCCAAGCAATCGTATAATTCTCACGCACTTTTTAAAAATATTTAGACTTATTGTATGGAACGTATCTCATTTTGGCCAAGCGAATTCAAGGGTCTACTCGGAAGGAACAAGGTCCTCTTTAGAAACTTTCTTTATGAGATCAAAGGATCTGAAGCATGGCTCTGATACCAATATGTCACGCCCCGATTTCGGCTAATCGATAATCGTCCCCCGGGCGTGATGCCGTGCACGCGTAGGGCGCGCGTGCACAAGGCCTTAGGCATAAGGATATTCTTTAGATCAATGCAACAGAGTAGACAAATAAGATAACACAAGGTTGAGGCATAGAAAAGTTTCTCTTTTATTTATAATGAATATCTTGTTACATTGCTTGACTCAAAAGTATAAAATGCCCCACGGGCTTACAAACTTGGACGCAAAATGAGATAGCCGATCCATACATTATGTCCCTTTACATAGTTTTAAAACACAAAACACCTTGGGTGCGGGTAAGCACCATCGCCTTAGCGTTATTTCCGCAACGGAGAGAGAGGGGAAGGCTTCTAGCTTGAGCCTCCAAAAGTCTTGGCCACGATCCGCCAAGAATCCCAAAGTCCGGAGAGAGCTTCAGCTCCTCGCCGCGTAGCCTTGCGCCGGGGAACCTGCTACAACGAGGGTCAGTACTTCGAAAAGTACTGGTGAAGGCTAGCTGCTCAACTTTACCAAGCTCTTTAGATGAGTTTTAAATGAACATGCAACATTTATGTGTTTATGTGACTTTCTATTCTTGCCTAGATCAGATTTTATTTAGCAGGTATGCAAGAACAAAATAACATAACTCCACATGCCACCGTTCGGTGACTTTACCTGTACCGTCTGAACCACCTGTACAACTTACCATAGCCTTCCCTGTCACGAAGACATAGTTAGTCTGCACAGTTTAAATATACACAACATCTTTCTTTGTTGTTTAGGAGCCATCATGGGTTTAGTCTGGGCTGGCGGCGATGCTTGCAGCGCGGGTAGCTAGCCCCGCTACAATTTCTCGCTCCCACGACTAAGAAAGTAGATTCCGCCCGGGTCGAAACGGCCCGGTGCCCCGGTAACCGCTCGCAGGAACCTGGATCCCTTGTGCACAAGAATTCCCATGACCATTTCTATGAACTCTACTTCATAGATTTACTTACTAGCCATTTAAAGAACATCATATACGAAACTGCTTTACTGTACTATCACAATCAACCAACAAGTTATATGAAATAACATGCAGCAGTTTATAGAAGAACACCTTGAACTTATAGAAGAGCACTTGAACTATCAATAAATACCAACCCATTAAACATCCAACGAACATGCATGCATCAATGAATTTATGCAAGGTTTTGTATGACAAGCAATGGGTATTCCAAGCCTACTTCTTATCTTATCTTGTTATCCAACTTGTTACTTAATTGGTATCGTTTGATTGAATGCACAACTGAGTCATTTTTATTATGAACGGAGCCCTTGGAAAGAAGGTGCTTATCGAAATAGAGCCACTCACACGTTGGTTGTATAGGAAGAAGAAGTAAAGATCCCTAAGACTCCGCTCGCGCGTTGTCTACACGATCACCTGCACGCACCAACGGATGATCAATACCTCCTGCTTCGGTCTCCAAGGCTCGATACGAAATGCGAAATCCTAAGAACGAAAGCAATAAAATCCATCGAAACCGTTCAAGAAAACGCAAGTCCTAAAACCAACAAGTACGCAACCAAACGGCAATCGAAAACGGGCAAGGGAAAACCAACACAACGGAAAGGCCTCTCTCTACTCTGCCGCCGAGTCCTTCCTTGAGGCACGATCCATTGATTATGGGACCTGATTCCGAAGAAACCAATCCATAACGAGGAAAGGATCTTGATTCAATCTGTCCCGATCGAACGGTACCAAGCATATCTTAGCCGCGCTCCCCGAATAGGGGGAACGGGATGAACGGGGCATTACACTAAGGTTGTTCGGCTAGAGGAAACGAGCTAAGGGAAAGATTGTTAAATTTTATCTTATTTTCGATTGAGCGCTCAAAGTGAGTGACAATAGAGTTGATAATTTAGTCCCACATCTGGTAGAAAGTGGGATTATGAGGTGTAGATATTTGGGATGGTTCTGGCCTTACATGAAAATTTTATTTTAAGGCATATAGGCCATTCCAATTATCTACACCTCATAATCCCACTTCCTACCTGATGTGAGACTAAATTATCAACTCCATTGTCACCCACTTTGGGTGCTCAACCGAAAATAAGATACAATCCAACAGTATAAGACCCTGGCTGGGTGGAAGAAGATCGGAAGATTTAGCCACGGAGACATATTATTTCTTTCATTTATAAATGGTGAAAGTTAAAAATAGTGGGCCCAAAAGACATGCAACACAGCGGGCACAAAGTCCCGAGCGTTACATCGGGCATCTAAGAAAAGATAATTCAAATGATAACAATCAACTTTGTTCGGCTCTTCTACTACAAACCATCAATTTATAAAAAGGAACATCATAAACCTTAAGAAAGAGTCTCTAACAAACTAAAAAAGTATACCAAAAGTAGTTCAAAAGATTATGCCAAAATATTCAAAATCCATCTAAAAGTAATCGACCACCTCGAACATCAATTCCAATTTGACCAACCAGAATACTGGCTTTTCAAGCACAAAAATTGAGCATTAGTGAATCAACCAGAATTTCATGTGGCCCGACCAAAAATATGACGGATCACCAAAATTTTGATTCGTCATATTAATCACATCTGCATCAGATCCCTCTTCTTTTAGATAACTCGACACGAGTTATTTGTACCATCGTCTGGATGAAGGACCTCATCATTAGTTACCTCAAAGCTCGTTGAGGCTTCTTTCCCCAACTAAACTTTCCTATGTTCAACACTTTGAACAACCCCAACTTTCTTAGTTGAAGCTTACCATATTATCTACTCGATAACATCTTCTTCCGAAAGCACACCACGACATTGCGACCGAAGTCAAAAACCTTGCACTTACGGTGCTGGTATGGGAGTTTCTATAGTAACTTGCACACTCTTGCACTAGCCCTCTGCAGTCGGCCCCTTCAAATCTTTTGCTAAATTCTCTTTCGTCGTGCTCTTCTCCAACCCATCCAAAACTTTCTTCAAGTAACCTTATGCATCGAGCCCTTAGTCTTCCTCCTGAAGATTCTCGTCCTCTCGTGGACTCACACGGTAGAGTAAGTAAATTTGGCAAGATCGCCTAAGAACGAAATTAATTTAGTGTCGATTGTTGAACACAGGTGGCAACTCTCCGGGAAGCTCCTCCGAATGAACATCATAAAACTCGTCGAATACCAGTCCTACCTTTATTAAAAACACCCATCCCTTGATCGACTCTTCGGACTCTATGCGCTCCCCTTTACTACCGAGTCACGCACCTCAGGGATCTCCTTGAATTTTGCTTCCGCTTCCTTCTTAGAAACCGCCAATAATAGAAAAGTCTTTCACTCTTGTAAAGATTCAATTCAGGTACTTTCCTGGCATAAGAATGTATTTTGCCCTGTCTTTCATAATCTGAAACGTGTTGTTGTGCCCATCACAACATTGAATTACTACAGCCTCCCTAGCAACATATGACAGATGTCGAACTCGTCCATTATGTTGTAGTATATCCCGTCTATATAATCTTCTATGGAGAAAGGAACATGAGACCACTCGGCCACCTTGACGTATAGCACGTCCTAAACCCACCCGATGGAGTATGAGTTCTGGTGCTCCTCTAACATCAACCATGCATTATTGACCAAATGTCGGCTAATGATATTTTCTTGGTTGTCGTTGTTGACTAATCCTAAACCTTCTATCGTTGATTGTACGCCGAGTTCAAAATAGTTCCTTTGTGAGGAATGTTTGCACTTTGGTGTTAGTATAACCCTTTGTACCATGCCAGGGAATGCATCTTCCTCTTCAGATACGTCGGGACCGCATTTGATGTTTTCATCGTCTACCCTCTCGTCGGACGCTTCTTGCCCTACATAAGCCAACTACTTCCTCCGTGGAAAATTACTTGAGAAATAACCTGACTGATTACACTTGAAACACTTTCCATGGACGAATTAGGCATGCATACAGGTTGTTGGATCGAGTAGTCACCTTGATGTGTTTCTTTCCCGCCATTTTCTTCGTCTTTGGGTGCTTCTTACTTTTACTCGATATTGGGCCGATCCACCAACTTCGATTGCCACCTCGATTTGCCGAATGAATATATTTTTTTCTTCCAACAATCGTTTGGCTTGCAACGCTCGATTCCTGGCCTCCATAAGATTGGAGATACACTGAGATCAGTTTCGATCCCGAACTACCAGCTTGAGCTCATATATTTAGCGAGATACTTGTTGTCTTTTGGTCATATCGAGGTATGTCATGTCCCAAATCCGGAATACAAAGAACAAGAGTATAACTCGGTCAAATAATAACAATCAATGTCAATTCCCACAAAAGGGATTTAAAAAGAAAAAGAAAGAACATTTATTGATAAATCAAATAATAACAATCAATGTCTTTGTTCTTCTAGATACCATTTATTTATTAGAAAAAAATCTTAAACCCTAAGGAATAGTCCTAAACAAACTACACAAAAATTAATATAAGCAAGTAGTGCAACAGATTTAGCCAAAATATTCAAAATCCATCAAAAATGGCTATGGTCACCTCGATCGGATATTCCGGTATGGCCAACCAAATACCGGTATTTACAGTACAAAGCTTAAGCATCGGTAAGCACCAATCGGAATTCCAAATGGCCTAACCAAAATTTCGACGGATCACCAGAATTTAGATTCGTCATGTTTCGAACTCCAATTGTGTCTGTGTCAATCACTTACCCTTTTCTTAGGAAAAGGAGAGAGATAAACATGATATGCAACGAAAACATACTTTGTTCTACCTAGGCAAGTTCACTTCACTTTTTGAGGCATCGTGGATTGCAGTGTCAATGAGTATCAGATCCTTTTGAGTCGCACAAGTTCTTTATCCATTCACAAACTGGGTTTGCCATGAGCTTTGTAGTTCCTTCTATATTCAACCATCGAAACTCACGTCTTTTTTGCCTCTCTTAGCGCTTTTCCATCATCATTTCATCGTGTATGGGTGACGTGCTCCTACAATAAGTATGGGTGAATAGTCAGCTATGGAACATAAAAAAAAAGGGATTTTTTCGACTTTAGTCCTACTTAATAAGTAGAATTTAGACTTACATTACACTTTTAAGTTTTATTAGACTTACATTCCACTTTTATCACGCAAAATATTTATTTTGTCACGAAAAACCGTCGTTAAATTTTTTTTGTAATTTTTTTTTTTATAACAAAAGTGGAACTAAAGTCTAATAAAATTTAAAAGTGAGATATAAGTATAAATATCACTTATTAAATGGGATTAAAGTAAAAAAAAATCCATACAAAAATGGTTATTTTATGACCAACTATCGATCCTCAACCATGTAGCAAATGTCAAATTTTTAGACAAAATAGCTACATGAGCATGTAAAAAACACAAAATAGCTACATGAGCATGAAAAAAATAATGTCATAAGATCTGGAAGACAACTATAAAGAGTATAGACCATCATGTAAGAACATCCAATTTGTTATAGGAAATTATATCGTATCTGTGACACATTAAGCGAAGGAGCACAAAAGAAGGGGTAGGATGGTCCCAATCCTAGGAAAGAAGTGGCTTTCTCACATGTCAAAGTAGCATAGAGAGGCTAAGAAGATGAGCACACCATCATTGCACGCCCCTTGGATGCTATTTCTTAATACTAATGCCATTATCAACAAAGAATGGGATGGTGACTACCAAGTGGCCCAGAGTCCCCAATAGTCTAATGCAGGAGGGAGACCTTCGCTTTAAGTGCCAACATATCCAAGTAAAAAGGCCAAAGAGAGGACCTTTAGCATGTTAACTTTCTGAGAAAGGGATGGGACGATCGAATAAGAAGAGCACAAACCAAAACGTCGGTCTAGATTTTATGATATATATAGCTCTCTCGTGGTCATAACCACCTGTTGGGAAGGGAAGAAACGCAGAAATTTTCTCCGAAATTAGAAAACCAAACAATACAATGCATAAATCAAACATCAAACCACATAAAAATAATTTATGCAGAAAAAAAAAAATTTGACGTGGAAAATCTTTGCGGAAAAAATTATGGGACGATCGGAGTCCAACCCTGAAGAAACTCCACTAATGGAATAAAGAGAATACACCCTCTACAAGCTCCTCCCGATCCAACACGGATCACCACAACACTTAAAAATAGAAAATAGATCACACCACGTTGATATAAGACAATAAAAAATTACCCAAAGTTGATATTCTTCTCCGAAACGGCCTCCAATCCCTATTTCTTCTTTCCAAAGTTGCAATGGCACTCTTGGCTCATCTTTCCTCTTCCTTGAGATGATATGTT
Source organism: Iris macrosiphon (assembly GCA_036927795.1). Classification (NCBI taxonomy): domain Eukaryota; kingdom Viridiplantae; phylum Streptophyta; class Magnoliopsida; order Asparagales; family Iridaceae; genus Iris; species Iris macrosiphon. The sequence goes on along the minus strand of JAYESA010000016.1, from coordinate 112,237,815 downwards.
ATGTATTCTCTCTTGATCATTAGAATTAGGGTTAGGAAAACATAATATATATCCCCTAATCCAGTAGCTAATCCTGGACCGTATGATACGATCCAACGGTGTATAAAATATCCCTGAAATTTCGTTCAGCCCGTCGACCAAACTCGAACCGACTTCGGTTTGGAGGTTCTGGAACACCACACCGAGTTCGGCCTGACTTTGGTTTTGAGGTTCTGAAACACCATACCGAACTCGGACCGAGTTCAGACCGAGTTCGGCCCGAACTCTGTCTCCCCTTGTACAACAGACTGCTCCTTCTTCCCTCCTGAGTTTCTTCGACCTCCCGAATGGCTCTCGTCACCTCCCCGAGCTTCTCTGACCACAGATGACGCTCGTCGCACACTGGGATATTCTCCATATAGGTTGGGAACCCCACCCACTCCAACAAATCTCCCCTTCACAACTATGAGGAGGGGATTGTTGTCACGCTCTGATCTCCCGAAGGAACCGGCCGTCCCCGCTAGGCGCGAATTATGACGTCAGCGCTCCCGCGGGACGATCGTTTCCATCGAGACATGATGTCGTGCGATCCTGGGGTTGTGTCCGCACAAGGCAACATCGTTAAAGTTTTGGCTATCATCGAATCGATCGAGTACACAACGGAGGAACAGTAATGCAAACAATAATCCATCTGAGTATACGGGGCAAAGATCAAGGCTCGAGGTTCTCTGAATACAATGGCATCGTTCCATACATTATGTCCCTCTATACAAAAGCAGCTCAAAACAATCGATATGGCTCAAGGCATCAAAACTAGATTTTTGGGTCCTGGGGATGAGACACGGCTACCGCTTCCTCGGATGATCCAGCACTTGTGAACAAGCAAACTGTTGGTGGGTCAGTAATTCAATCAAGCAACCATGAGTCACAACTGCTAATAGCATCAGTTAAAAGAGTCATTGGTTAGATGGACTACTGCTACTGATCCTGATTTTCTCGGGGACCAAAATCTTATAGATAGTTCATCTTGTTTGCTTGATTGAATGATAGTCCACTAAATGCTGCATTGTTCCTAGATTCTTTGAGTATAGCTCACGAGACACGCTACGCACACCCTGATTGGTATATCATGCTTGAACTGGTTGCCTCGTATGCTTGGTTGTATTGAACTGATTTATGATTTCGAAGATGTTTCCAAAAAAGTAATATGACTCTGTTCCCGTACTACATGTAACAAACCAAGGTAAAACTAGAAAGATTACCAGTAATATAATATTTTATAATATAATTACTTAGTGTTGGTTTTAGTGAATGTTGCTTTTGTTCGTTGATTTTATACTTACCAATACTTTCTCCAAAGTGTTGAACCACCAACAGTTTGCTTGTTCGCAGGTGCTAGATCGTCCGAGGAAGCGGTAGCCGTGCCTCATCCCCAGGACCCAAAATCTGGTTTCGATGCCTTGAGCCGTATTGATTATTTTGCGCTGCTTTTGTATAGAGGGACATAATGTATAGAACGATGCCATTGTATTCAGAGAACCTCGTGCCTTGATCTTTGCCCCCTATACTCAGATAGATTATTGTTTGTAATACTGTCCCTCCGCTGCGTACTCGATCGATTCGATGATAGCCAAAACTTTAACGATATTGTCTTGTGCGGACGAAACTCCAGGCTCGCACGATATCACGTCCCGATGAAAATAATTATCTCACGGGAGCGCTGGCACGGTGATTCGCGCCTAGCGGAGACGGCCAATTCCTAAGGAAGATTGGGGCCTACCAATCGTCATCCCGACGATCTGCCTGCAGTACCCAAACTTTCTCCTTAGAATAATCTTTATGAACATATCTGCTCCGTTATAGTCTGTATGAACCTTCTCAAGCGCCGCTTCCTTCTTCTTAATAGCATCCCGTATCCAATGATACTGGGTCTCAATATGCTTGGACCAACTATAAAATATATGGTTCTTCACAAGGTGAATAACACTCTGACTATCACAGAGTAAAGGATACTGCTCCTGCTTTAGCCTAATTTCCTGCAACAGCTTCTTCATCCACAATAACTCCTTGCAAGCCTCCATCATCTCAATGTACTCTGCCTCCGTGGTCGACAAGACAACACACTTCTAAAAATATGACTGCCACAATACTGCTCTACCAGCAAACATCATCATATAGCCCGAAGTCGATCGTCTCGTGTCTACATCTCCAGCCATATCATCGTTGGTATACCCAACCAGCTTTGGCTCGTCACCACCAAATAAAAGTCTCCATCAGCAATACCCTGAAGATATCGTAGAATCTACTTGACCCCACTCCAATATACCCTTCCAGGATTGGAAGTGTACCTGTTAACTGTGCCGACTGCGTGAGCAATGTTTGGCCTTATACGGACCATAGCATACATGAGACTTCCCATGGCTGAGGTATATAGAACCCGCTCTATATCTTCCTTCTCATCCTCGGTAGATGGACACTTCTCCTCAGTTAGGTTAATGTGAGCCGCAAAGGGGTTACTAACTTTCTTCGACCCGTCCATCCCGAAATACTGAAGTACCCGATGAATGTACTTATTTTGGGACAAGTGTAGCAGCTTGGACTCTCTCTCTTGGCTGATCTCTATCCTAAGAATAGTCTTTGTTGTACCCAAATCCTTCATAGAGAAGGCTGCGCCCAGTTGGTGTTTCAATTCCGCTATCCTAGTGGCATTTCGATCCACCAATAACATATCATCAACATAGAGCAGTAAAATGATAAAATCATCCTCGGCAAAGTACCACACAAAAATACAATGATCTAATATCGTTTGAGCATAGCCATGCTCCCCCATAAATGACTCGAACTTCCAGTACCACTACCTCAGAGCCTGTTTCAGACCATACTGTAACACCCCGTTCCGCTAAAGCAGACTGCCGATTTAAACGATAAAAGTGCAACGTCCCGACCCACTTTGCTTTATCGAGAATACTCGTTTAAGTCAAGAGGATTTTCAGACTTGTCCCTTCAGGAGTTCCGGCTTAGGCTTTCAGAGGCTCGCTCGGAGTATCGCTCGACCGAGGCGAATCATCGCTATGGTGGGTGGCTACGGTGAACTTGTCTTTGTTTAGCCAACACACTTAAAATATGGATATTTTATGCTAGTCTCTAGGTGTGTAAACACCCTGAATTTTTGAGTATAATTTTGAAACAAGTTATTACGAATTTTGAGTATTTTCTGGAGTTTAAGGCGAAGATGATTGTGATTCAAAGAATTTTCAGTAGGGCCAAATGGTGATAAATTATTCTGGAAATAATATAATAAGATGCACAATGGAAATCCGGACAGGTGGTATTTTTCGGGGAATTATTTGGACTTCAAAGACGCGTTTAAAGCCATAAAACATTTTTTTTTAAACCAAACCAAACCAGATTGAGGACCCGACCCGTTGGCAAAACCCTACCCGCATGAATACTGTAGCAGCTATATAGGTTGACCTAGGGATCCGTGCCGTCACCCCTCTCATCCATCATCACTGCCGACCCCCCGGTGCCCGACCGCTGCCGTCAACCCCGGTGCCCGACCGCTGCAGTCGACCCCAGTTCTCGACCTGCCGTCGCCGGTTCAGCCGAGCTCCACCGCTCGACTCTCCGCACAGCCGTGAACCCATCGACCCCCCCCCCTCGCCGACGAGCCGAGCATAACCCCGACTCTTTTCCCCCACCGCAGTATTTCCTGACCCGCTACCGACCCTCTCCGCGGCCGTGTTTCCCGACCGGCCGTAAACCGACGAAGGAAGCGCCCCCGACTTCGACAAAGCAGCCGCCCGGCGCTGCCCCGCCGCTCGAGGCCGTGCCCCGACGACGAGCCGACCCGACTACACCACCCTCCGGGACAGCAGACCAGGACACACCGCGAGGACACGACCAGGACTCAGCTCGAGTCAATTTGGCTCACGGACACGCGTGAAAACAGATTCACGGGACCCTGTTCAGGTACCATTTTCTCTCACCTCGCAACTCCGATTTCGATTCCGTCAGTTGCTACACATAGACTGTATAACCCTCTCGGTGCCCGTGCAAACCGCTCGGTGCATCGCGTCCTGTGGTGATCGCACACCGCGATCCAAAAACAGTGAAAACAACGCCCCGATTCACCCCAGAACTGGGTACGCTCCGCCAAACGGGATGACTTGGTCGCACTCGGTCTTTACCGAACCGTGCGCGTCGTTGATACGGTCGTGTGGAATTTCGCAGAAGTCGATTCGGAGGTGCGTGCACCCCGGAATCAACGCGTATCCGCCGACGACACCCCGTATCCGACCTTTCTGGAACACGCTGTAACTTTGTGTACACATGTCAGATCGAGACGAAACTTGCGCCATCGGATCCGTAGCAATACGCTGATCCTGTGACCCAAGTTTGGTTCGATTCCGAGAACGTTGACAAAATTACGTATCGTGGGCCCCACAGGCTCCACTTGACAGGTGATTTTGTGGTCGGCTCATCGGAATCCAATTCTGGAAGTTCCGTTGGGTTCGTATCATCGTTCCTGACTTGTAGACACTGAGTTTGCAGAATTTGGAGGCCTTTGACCCTGACACGCTTTTCGGTGCAAAGTGGCCCACATGTGGACCCCGCTTTAATCCGAAAATGACCTTTTTGCCCCTGTGTCCAAATTGGACGTAAGGACAGACATTTCTAGCAGTTTGATATCTTTTGAGACTATTGGTGATATTTATTATAGCTTTTGGAGGAGTACCCACCGGACCCACTGATCCAGGGACAGTTGTTGATATACAAACATCAGGCAAGTGTACCTTGCCAAACTCTGCAGTATTGTTATATATTTTCCTTGCTTCATTATATTGTTCTGCATGCTTAACCTAGGACCGTGTGACGTACTTAGCATCCGATTATCAGTCGGGTGTCGACACTGTACGCAGTGTTGGGTACTGTCATCTAGAGATGGACATTCGTGACACTTTATTCTCGTACTTGTCTTATCGAGTACCTATGGCCCAGGACACTTGACACTATTCATGAGACAGGATTTTCCCGAGATATTCGTGGTGATTCTGTATAGGATACAGGACATGGACATTATATTCTTAGATACTTTATGACCTGTTGCATTTAGCTATGATCGCGCTTGACATGGGCATGAGACGTTATGGTCATGATATGCGTGGTTACATTGGGTGGGGAGAGACACACAGGCTACAGGCTGTTTACATATATATATCTTCTATTATTGAGAGGTCGTAGACTCTCGGAGCAGAGCTAGACCCACTACCGGTTATTACCGCTACCGGCTCCCCGACACAGAGCTTGTAGTGGCTCAGCCTGAGACTCGTGCTGCTCTCACTTGCATTTCACTTAGATTGGTTACATAGTTACCCTATTGCTTCATTTAGTTATTTATTTGCTGCACTATTTATTTACTCATTTTGGCATGAGCTTTCTTGTACCTTGCTATGTCCCCTGAGGACCTGGATCCGGATTTTTCCCCAGATTTTGCAGACGAGGTTTACCCCGAGATATACGGGACCGGAGCAGGAGCTGGATAGACACCCGAGGGCGAGGTCTTAGCTGAAGACTTCTCTTGAGCATCCATGTTCATGCTCAGCTTTATTTATTTATTTCAGTCATTTATTTATGGTCTGTTGATCCATGTATCAGATATTTATCGGGTTGTTCCCCGAAGCACTTGTTGAGACTGATTGATGATTTACATTCCTTATTAATTCTGTGGATCATATTTTATATCTTGTGTGGATAAGATTAGTTGTGCCATGTTGTCGTAGACATTGTTATATTACAGCTTAAGTATGCCCTGATGGATCCATTAAATTGGGTTTGTCCATCGGTGCGTACTGCTGGCCATTGACACGCGTCCAGTCCCTCGGTATTTTGGGACTGGGGCGTGACATAGTTTTTGTGGTGGCCCATGCAGGTCTACGACAAATTGTTTGGTTTCAACTTAGGGACCGAACCAGCCTGCCCTAAGGATAGGATAAGTTCTAGGTTCTCATCCATTATTTAACCATTATTGAACTCTATATCGAACTCGAAATTTGTTACTTGAACTGCATCCTGTATTGATTCCTCTGAGCGTTCTTACAGTTTATCCTTTGGTTGCAGAGCAATGGATTCCGGGAACAGAGATGATATTCCTTTGGATACGCCACACGACGCTGTCGTTACTTATGGAGACGGAGTGACACCAGAGGATGGAGGACAGGCATCGCAGAGTGATCAAACCGGACAGCCTAATCCAAGGTTCCGGAGAGATGACATCCCACCTCCACCACAATTCACTCTCCAGATGCCAGTATTTCCGTCCGGACAAGCCATGGACGGGCAACAGATGTTCCAGATGATGTATGCTATGATGCAAGCACAGCAACAGATTCAGCAAGAGGCCCATCGGCAGAAGGCCGAGTATCTGAGGACCAGCCTGGTATCCGCATTGGAGCAGGCAAATCCCCCAACAAGGAGAACAGCGACGGGATCTATCACTGATTTTCGTCACCTCAAGCCTCGCACATTTTCTGGTAAGGAAGGGCCAACGGAAGTTCATGAGTGGCTCACCAACATTCAGCATCAGTTGGAAGCTGCTGAACTTCCGAGAGAGAAGTGGATGACTGCAGTTAGAATGCAGTTAACTGATAATGCGCATCACTGGTGGCTAGCAGAAGAGAGGAGGCTTGGACAGGACCGAGTCACATGGGAAGAGTTCTCCAGACTCTTCCAAGAGATGTACATTCCAGCAGTCGCACGGTCAGAGCTCAGAGACAGGTTCAACCGCCTTATCCAAGGCAACATGTCAGTGGAGGAGTACAATACAAAATTTATTCGCCTGAGTTGCTTTGCCCCGACATTGATTTCGATGGAAGAAGAGAAAGCTGAAAAGTTCTTTGACGGCTTGAAGTTCGAGCTTCAGAGATTGATTGGATCGGTAGCACCTATATCTTATACCGATGTCCTTGCAGTAGCCCGACGCTTGGAGCGCGTCACTAGAAGGGAGTCTACCCTGAAGAGGCCTATCACATCAGCACCATCCAGGCCAGCACAGGGGGATTCAGCAAAACGGACCCAGAGGGGTATGCCAGATAGAGCAGCACATAGGGACAGACCTCTTCCTACTTGTCACCACTGCGGCAAGGTAGGACACATTGAGAAGGAATGCAGGCGTAAGTTGGGACTATGTTTGAGCTGTGGATCCAACCAGCACTTTTCCAGGGACTGTTCTGAACGCAGAGACGGAGCACCAAGACTAGCATTACCTGCACCACGACCAGCTTATCCAGCAGCAGGAGCCCAGCAGACAGGAGTTGGTGGGGTCAGACCACCAGCCCCAGGAGGGAATCAACAGAGACCACCACTGGCACCACAGGCAGCCCTATTCCAGCAGCAGCAGCAGCAACAGAGAGGTCCAGCTCAGGGACGGGGACAGGCATTCCCATTAGCTGTTGAGCAGGAGACTACAGCAGGCGAGGTCATCGTAGGTACTATTTTAGTAGCTTCATTACCAGCTGTAGCTTTATTTGATTCTGGAGCATCGCATTCATTTATAGCAGCTAGCTTTGTAGCCAACCATAGAGTAGCTACCGCACCCCTTCCGAAGATGAAGAAAATTTTTATGGGAGGTGGAATTATTCCGGTTAGTGACGTCTGTAGATCATGTTCTGTAATCATATGTGGCCGAGAGATACGAGCTCAATTTTTGATCTTTTCCATGCCGGATTATGATGTCGTACTTGGTATAGACTGGTTGAGTCAGTACCATGCGACTCTTGATTATCGGCTTGGAAAGGTTATATTTAGACCGCCTGGACATCCAGAATTTGAGTTTCTTCGAGGAGCAGTAGAGCAAGGAGTTCAGCCTACTCTTAGGGTATTATCTGTAGAAGGGGAGACAGGTTACCCAAGAGTCATATCAGAATTTGTGGATGTATTTCCTGATGATCTTCCAGGTTTATCGCCTGATCGGGAAATAGAATTCACAATAGACTTAACTCCAGGAGCAGAGCCTATCACTTCATCAGTATATCGGCTAGCACCTAAGGAGTTAGTGGAGTTGAAAGAGCAGGTTGATGACCTTCTGGAAAAGGGTTTCATTCGGCCCAGTGTCTCACCTTGGGGAGCACCCATATTATTTGTGCCGAAGAAGGATGGAACAGTACGATTGTGCATTGACTACAGGGCGCTAAATATTGTGACCATCAAGAACAGGTATCCCTTACCACGCATTGATGATCTATTCGATCAGTTGAGTGGTGCAAGGGTATTTTCGAAGATTGACCTTCGATCCGGCTATCATCAGATCAAAGTAAGGAAGGAAGACATCCCGAAGACAGCTTTCAGGACGAAGTATGGGCATTATGAGTTCTTGGTGATGCCGTTTGGTTTAACCAACGCGCCAGCAGTATTTATGAGCTTAATGAACAGAGTCTTTCATCAGTTCTTGGATAAATTCGTGGTGGTGTTCATTGACGACATCCTCATATATTCCAAGAGCTATGAAGAGCACGAGGAGCATCTCAGAATCGTGTTAGAGACCTTGAGACAGGAGAAGTTATATGCCAAGCTCAGTAAGTGTGAGTTCCGTATGGACAAAGTGCCTTTCTTGGGACACATCATATCAGGAGAAGGACTTTTAGTGGATCCAGAGAAAGTTGCGGCAATAGAGACTTGGCCTACACCTACATCAGTTGCAGAAGTGAGAAGTTTTCTCGGACTTGCGGGATATTACCGAAGGTTTGTAGAGAATTTCTCGAGGATTGCAGAACCGATGACAAAGCTGACACGAAAGGACCAGGAGTTTATATGGACAGAGGACTGCCAGAAGGCTTTTGAAGAACTGAAAAGAAGATTAACAACAGCACCTGTCTTGACTCTTTCTTCAGGGTCAGGAGGTTTTGTTGTTTACAGTGATGCATCAGGAAGTGGACTAGGGTGTGTCTTGATGCAACATGGCAAATTCATTGCTTATGCGTCAAGACAGTTGAAGGTCCACGAGAAGAACTATCCAACACATGATCTGGAGCTAGCAGCCGTGATATTTGCATTGAAGATATGGAGACACTATCTTTATGGAGAGAGGATAGAAATCTTTACTGATCACAAGAGTCTGAAGTATGTGTATACTCAGAAGAAGCTTAACATGAGGCAGAGACGCTGGCTTGAATTGATGGTAGATTTTGACATAGATCTGCAGTATCATCCGGGAAAGACGAATGTTGTTGCAGACGCACTCAGCAGGAAGCCTACGGCTTATTTCTTGACGATGCAGCCCGAGTTATTGAAGGATTTATAGGAGCTTCAGATAGAGGTCGTCTTACCAGGACCGAATGGCTTGATGGCTAATCTTGAGATTCAGTCATCACTCGTGGAGAAGATTAAGGAGGCATTGCCCACCGATGCTAGATTCTGAAGACTCAAAGAAAGGACAAAAGCCGGCATGCAGACAGGGCTTCGCATTCATGAAGACGGGACATTGAGGTTTGGAAACCGCCTGTATGTTCCAAATGGAGAATTGAGACAGGAGTTAATGACTGAAGCACATAGCTCTATGTACTCTGTTCACCCTGGAGGAACCAAGATGTACCGAGACTTGAGACAGTATTACTGGTGGCATGGAATAAAAAGGGAGATTGCAAGATTTGTGGCCAAATGCTTAGTATGTCAGCAAGTAAAGGCCGAGCATCAGAGGACTGCAGGTATGTTACAGCCGCTTCCTATACCAGAATGGAAGTGGGAGCACATCACGCTGGATTTTGTCACAGGATTTTCGAGGAGCCCCAGCGGAAGAGACGCAGTATGGGTTATCGTGGATCGACTCACTAAATCGGCACACTTCTTGCCATTTAGAGTTGGACAGTCCACAGAGGTACTAGCCGACATGTATATGCGACAAATCGTCAAATTACATGGAGTACCTGTTAGTATCGTATCGAATCGAGATTCGAGATTTACATCTCATTTCTGGAGAAGCATGCAAGAGAGTCTGGACACCAGACTCAAGTTCAGCACGGCATACCACCCGCAGACAGATGGCCAATCAGAGCGCACCATTCAGATATTGGAGGACATGTTGAGATCATGTATGCTAGACTTTGGAGGATCTTGGGAAGATCATTTGCACTTAGTAGAGTTCTCTTATAATAACAGTTATCAGGCCAGCATCCAAATGGCACCATTTAAAGCTTTATACGGAAGGAAGTGCAGGTCACCTATATGCTGTAGTGACATTGGTGAACGTCAAATACTGGGTCCAGAATTGGTAACGCAGACCGTGGAGAAGGTAAAACAGATTCAGAATCACCTACGAGCAGCTCAGGACAGACAGAAGCATTGGGCAGATACACACAGGCGTCCCCTAGAGTTCAAAGAAGGAGATCACGTATTCTTGAGGATTTCGCCCACTCGTGGTACTATCAGATTCGGGAGCAGAGGCAAGCTGAGCCCAAGGTATATTGGGCCATTTGACATTCTAGAGCGCGTTGGTGAGGTGGCCTATCGTCTTGCATTACCTCCATCCTTAGAGGGAGTGCATGACGTATTCCACGTCTCCCAGCTGCGAAGATACGTGACCGACCCAAGTCACGTAGTCGATCACTCAGAGATTGCAGTGGGCCCAAGCTTGAGATATGAAGAACAACCAGTTGGCATCCTCGACGTCAGTGAGAAGACATTGCGGGGACAGACAATCAGACTGGTTCGAGTAGCTTGGAAGCATCATTCACCAGGCGAATCGACTTGGGAACGAGAAGATAATATGCGCCAGCGTTACCCCCACTTGTTCGAGGAGGCAGTTATAAACTAGGCCACCTTGTATTTCATAATTCTTTCTGTAGTAGCTTATTCTTTGATTGCGAGGACGCAATCCTTTTAAGGAGGGAAGATTATAAACATCCTGAATTTTTGAGTATAATTTTGAAACAAGTTATTACGAATTTTGAGTATTTTCTGGAGTTTAAGGCGAAGATGATTGTGATTCAAAGAATTTTTAGAAGGGCCAAATGGTGATAAATTATTCTGGAAATAATATAATAAGATGCACAATGGAAATCCGGACAGGTGGTATTTTTCGGGAAATTATTTGGACTTCAAAGACGCGTTTAAAGCCATAAAACATTTTGTTTTTTTAAACCAAACCAAACCAAACCAGATTGAGGACCCGACCCGTTGGCAAAACCCAACCCGCATGAATACTGTAGCAGCTATATAGGTTGACCTAGGGATCCGTGCCGTCACCCCTTTCATCCATCATCACTGCCGACCCCCCGGTGCCCGACCGCTGCCGTCAACTCCGGTGCCCAACCGCTGCCGTCGACCCCAGTGCTCGACCCACCGTCGCCGCACAGCCGTGAACCCATCGACCCCCCCCCCCCCGCCGACGAGCCGAGCATAACCCCTACTCTTTTCCCCCGCCGCAGTATTTCCTGACCCGCTACCGACCCTCTCCGCGGCGGTGTTTCCCGACCGGCCGTAAACCGACGAAGGAAGCGCCCCCGACTTCGACAGAGCAGCCGCCCGGCGCTGCCCCGCCGCTCGAGGCCGTGCCCCGACGACGAGCTGACCCGACTACACCACCCTCCGGGACAGCAGACCAGGACACACCGCGAGGACACGACCAGGACTCAGCTCGAGTCAATTTGGCTCACGGACACGCGTGAAAACAGATTCAAGGGGCCCTGTTCAGGTACCATTTTCTCTCACCTCGCAACTCCGATTTCGATTCCGTCAGTTGCTACACGTAGACTGTATAACCCTCTCGGTGCCCGTACAAACCGCTCGGTGCATCGCGTCCTGTGGTGATCGCACACCGCGATCCAAAAACAGGGAAAACAACACCCCGATTCACCCCGGAACTGGGTACGCCCCGCCAAACGGGACGACTTGGTCGCACTCGGTCTTTACCGAACTGTGTGCGTCGTTGATACGGTCGTGTGGGATTTCGCAGAAGTCGATTCGGAGGTGCGTGCACCCCGGAATCAACGCGTATCCGTCGACGACACCCCGTATCTGACCTTTCTGGAATACGCTGTAACTTTGTGTACACACGTCGGATCGAGACGAAACTTGCGCCATCGGATCCGTAGCAATACGCTGGTCCTGTGACCCAAGTTTGGTTCGATTCCGAGAACGTTGACAAAATCACGTATCGTGGGCCCCACAGGCTCCACTTGACAGGTGATTTTGTGATCGGCTCATCGAAATCCAATTCTGGAAGTTTCGTTGGGTTCGTATCATCGTTCCTGACTTGTAGACACTGAGTTTGCAGAATTTGGAGACCTTTGACCCTGACACACTTTTCGGTGCAAAGTGGCCCACATGTGGACCCCGCTATAATCCAAAAATGACCTTTTTGCCCCTGTATCCAAATTGGAGGTAAGGACAGCATTTCTAGCAGTTTGATATCTTCTGAGACTATTGGTGATATTTATTACAGCTTTTGGAGGAGTACCCACCGGACCCACTGATCCAGGGACAGTTGTTGATATACAAACATCACGCAAGTGTACCTTGCCAAACTCTGCAGTATTGTTATATATTTTCCTTGCTTCATTATATTGCTGTGCATGCTTAACCTAGGACCGTGTGACATACTTAGCGTCCGATTATCAGTCGGGTGTCGACACTGTACGCAGTGTTGGGTACTGTCATCTAGAGATGGACATTCGTGACACTTTATTCTCGTACTTGTCTTATCGAGTACCTATGGCCCAGGACACTTGACACTATTCATGAGACAGGATTTTTCCGAGATATTCGTAGTGATTCTATATAGGATACAGGACATGGACATTATATTCTTAGATACTTTATGACCTGTTGCATTTAGCTATGATCGCGCTTGACATGGGCATGAGACGTTATGGTCATGATATGCGTGGTTACATTGGGTGGAGACAGACACACAGGCTACAGGCTGTTTACATATATATATCTTCTATTATTGAGAGGTCGTAGACTCTCGGAGCAGAGCTAGACCCACTACCGGTTATTACCGCTACCGGCTCCCCGACACAGAGCTTGTAGTGGCTCAGCCTGAGACTCGTGCTGCTCTCACTTGCATTTCACTTAGATTGGTTACATAGTTACCCTATTGCTTCATTTAGTTATTTATTTACTGCACTGTTTATTTACTCATTTTGGCATGAGCTTTCTTGTACCTTGCTATGTCCCCTGAGGACCTGGATCCGGATTTTTCCCCAGATTTTGCAGACGAGGTTTACCCCGAGATATACGGGACCGGAGCAGGAGCTGGACAGACACCCGAGGGTGAGGTCTTAGCTGAAGACTTCTCTTGAGCATCCATGTTCATGCTCAGCTTTATTTATTTATTTCAGTCATTTATTTATGGTCTGTTGAACCATGTATCAGATATTTATCGGATTGTTCCCCGAAGCACTTGTTGAGACTGATTGATGATTTACATTCCTTATTAATTTTGTGGATCATATTTTATATCTTGTGTGGATGAGATTAGTTGTGCCATGTTGTCGTAGACATTGTTATATTACAGCTTAAGTATGCCCTGATGGATCCATTAAATTGGGTTTGTCCATCGGTGTGTACTGCTGGCCATTGACACGCGTCCAGTCCCTCGGTATTTTGGGATTGGGGCGTGACAAGGTGAATCACCCCATGCATGATAATAAGAATACAACGCACCTAGCTAAGGGAATAATTTCAACTTGTATTGCTTGTGCTAGAACATGAAAATGAAATATTGCTTATATAGAGACCCTCACATGCTACCATTGCCTCGTGCAACTAGACCCGCTATGCATCGAGTAGAAAGATATGTATATGCTCTTCTTAGTGAACTTCTTTACTTACTAACACAGCACGACCCTAGATAATATCGCTCGAAAAGTCCCTTTACGGTTTCATTCCTCGGCTTACCTTCGAGCCCGAGCCAAAGATTTCTTGCTTAGATGTTAACTTGAATGTTGCCTTGACTCAATGTTTGCCACACAAAACTTATGCTACAATCAAGTAACACTATTGTGTATCGTGCATATATCTAGTGACCAGGAGACTATCAAATTGTTCTTCTGTGCAATATGAACCTGCAAGTATCCAGGATCGTTAGGTCGCCAAGGCAGTCCCCGCACCAGGGGAATGCATCAAGTCATGCTTACCTCTGAACGAGAATCATGTCCAGAAATCAAGAATCACAGCTCGTGGAGCAAATGCTCGTTCAAAACAAAAATTATGGATTGTCTTGTAAAGATGGAAATTGGAAGACCCAGACTTGCATGTTGCGGATAACTCGTGCACGAGGTATCTCGTTCCTCGGACGATCACCGGGGCACCAGAATCATACCGGCCTAGGAGGAATGCATGGTGTATTGCTAGGTCCAATTACGGTGCTAAGTATGCTCATACCCGTCTTTGTGCGTTGGCAATACACGATATTCGGCCTTGGTAGCGCATACTATCTTGGACTCACCGTCTACCCAATAGTCTTCCTGTTCTGGCAGGATAGCGTACAATGGCTCTTCTGTATCACCATTGTCCATAAATTGCTTATCTCATACAAAGCATTGCACCCCATTCCGTAATTGAGACTACAAAAATTATTGGTCCTTTATGGCTATGCCAGCGACTCCTGTTCATATAGATAAGTCATCATCACTTAGCGACAACCCGCGTGCGAGTTATTGCATCGCATCCAGGGAATCGGAATCACCTAAACGATCATGGATATAAGATACCTGTATATATGGAATACTTTAACATCTTCTGCAAATGCCTTGTAATTCATATAAATTGTGCACCCGAAACATAACCTCACTCACGACACTTGCGTTTTCATAAGTTATTTTCCCCTGGATTTCATTATACGAATGCTTTTGCTTGAATTAACTTGGTTTGCTTTGGACAGGGAAGGATAAATGGTAAGTTGGTAAGTTTTACCGTATTTTCTCTTATGTCGTACGACGCACTGCCACACGAGATAGGTTATTCATCTATGCCATGAAACTGATCCTAAGGTAACTAGAAAGATAATATAATAGTTGGTACACGAAACCTATATTACGTGTTTAGATTTTTGAGCGGGCAAGTAGCCTCCCCACCAGTGCATTCATGTACTGATAATCCACCAGATTGTTTGCAGGGTACGAGAGAACCTCATTCGGTGTGGATGCCTCCTTCGTGCGTGCTAAGGCATGGAGTTCACTCTAGAGCCTTGGAGCACTGTGATCCAGAACTGAAGCACATATACAAGACATAATATTGGAACATCGCCTGTACATCCTTCCACAAATATAGCCACTGGGCACGCTTTTACTATTTCAGAGAGAGAGGCTTGAGCGACTTATAATCTCGGCCTAGCGCCGCCTGTAACACTTGTTAATATCAATAAAGAGTTTATTTTACTTCAACTTGTTTTATTCAATGCTTCCGCTATCGATGACTCAGTGAACTTGTTACCAATCGCCTATGCGTTTATAACTATGCTGTACTCAGACAATCTGTACAACTCTGTGGCCTAGACCTCTTACTGCCAGCCAATGAACCACGGCCTTGCACGGGCGTGGCTCATGCTCGTGCGGCATCATGCCAAGATGGGTCAAACGATCATCCCGTGGGAGCCTTGGCACGGTGATTCTCGCCTAGCGGGGACGACAAATTATCCAACGGAAGATCGGGGCGTGACAGATTGGTATCAGAGCCTGGCTATACACCTTTGGACTTTATTTCGATTCTCTTAGTTTCAAAATCTTGTTCATGGGTTATTGCATACTCTCTCTCAATATCCCAAACAAAATATTCCAATAATGAGAATAAATACTTTCAAAAAATGCATGTGAATGATGTGATTGCTTGTACGAAATTATATTACGATTGGCCTTTGTGGCAACCTGTGCTAGACCCATTGGGATTAGACTCGTGCTAAGAATAGTGACTTATGTGCAACCCGAAATACCTATATGTGCTTTCCCAACTGGTTAGTGTACAAAAATTGAATATTATCCCAAACGGTTAGCTTTGCACACAGCCTTTCGGCTAAGTTGTGTAGAGTATCGTGCGCTAAGACCCTTTGGTGCATGTGAAAGTTGCAAATGAGATGGAATATCGTTCAGGAATGAGACAAGTCAGACTTAGAATGCCAACCGATAGATTATTCTTGGACTTATCGTTTAGGCGAATATAGAGAATCGTGCTTAGATTTTGGGAAATAGCTCGAACGGTATTTTGTGTCAAATGATACAAATCGATTGAGGATTTGATTGGATGACTCAATTTCAAGTGGTGTATGGATCATTTAAAAATGTCCAAACGATCCATAGGTCTCGTACTATAGTCGGATCGAACGATTGGAGAGATTATCTTGAACCAAATGATAAGGCTAATATCGAATCAGGATTTATGGAAATGGAAATCAATATCTTGGTTAAGAAAAAACTTGTTGGAAATTTGGAGGATTGTACGAGCAATTTCAGATTGAAACAAACAAATTAAACTTAAATACAATATCGCTCGAATAGAAGTTAGCCCAAAAATAAATATTGTGGTTCGAGAAAAGGGATGAACGATAATGGATTTTGCTTGGAGTTTGGAAGAACGATCTTGAAATCAAGTTCAAAATGATAACTCTTGAAATCAGTCCCAATGAGAACGATTATCCTCCGGGAGTGCCGGTATGGTAATTTCACGTATGTCGGGGATGATCGAACTCACGGGAATATAGTCGGTGATTATTCTAAACGAACTCGATGAATAGAACGTATGAAGAGATAGAATAGAATTTGAGCTTGAATATTTGAACCTTGTTGCTTGAGGAAGGATAAAAGTAAGACTATGGAATTACCAAACAGTAATATTGTAGTTGGATGATTTTGCTAGACGAATTATAATCACTGCGTGAACGAACTTGACTTGATGGATTATATATATAACTTAGATGGAGGAAGGTTAATATTAAGGTATCTCGATCGTGCCAAAGATAACCATAACGTTCCAACGATTCTTGTCTTGTGCGAGCATAACTCTATGCCCGTACATGCGTCACGTTCGAATTAGGACGATTATCCAGCGGGAGCATTGACGTGGTGATCTCACATCCAACAAGGGTGATCGAACTTGCGGGAGACCGAAACATGACAACTTATGGATCGTCTTGACTTTTGGTGCCACACGATAAGACGAGTTTGGAATGTATGTGATCAGAAATGTTTTGAGGATAAGGTAGCCTAGAACCCGAAATAAATCACGCTTGATAGTTTCGTGAATGGATACATGAATCAGGTTGGACGACTTGAAGTTATAAATAAAGGTTTAGAATTGAATTTTGGTTTGGTGGACTAACTTAGAATGGATATGTATTCTATCAAAATATGTTTGGAGAGATAGACTATACAAAATCACTAGGCATGTCCCGCATCTTGAATATTATAGATTTTACTGAACGGACTCGAACCCCAGTACGAACGAACGTGTTATTGTGTGTAGGAAAATCTATGCTCAATGTTTAGAAATCTGAGTAAAATGAGCTTGGGTAGAATACCCCCATACAAATAAATAATGGTTTGACCCTAGGAATTGGGACGAGCATCGTACGACGAATTTGCACGATATATCGTGTGCTTGAGCTTGTACATATGACCTAGCAATTAGACAGCCGATCCTGTGCTAAGTGAATAAACCTGTGTTACCGACTTTACCATAATGCTTGAACAAGCTATAAAATTAGGGCAGCAAGATTTAGGGTTAGACTTGGAACGATAATGTGTGCTCTGTTTGACCCAAACAAATAAACGCTTGTTGGTTGATCGGATATATCATGCTTAACGGTAGTACAAATACTTGATATCGTGTTGGAATATAAAATGATATAGAATTTGATTGACCCTATCGAAAATATCCTTGTGATTGATAAACGAACCCTTGAGATTTTCGCAAGTAGCTTGTCCGATTTTACTATCCCTAAGTTTGGTTGAATGCATATGTTTGAGGGATGCCTTGAATGTGTACATAATCCAAGACTTAAGAGATATGAAACTCGAGTACTAAGACTTCGCTATCGCTAAGTTGGTTGTCATGCATGTGCTTGAAGCACTTCAAATATGTGTACGATCCAGTCTCGCGATATTCTGATCTCTAAGGCTAGTGCAAGTGAATGTCTGCATGAACAAGTATAACGACTTGTATAAGTTTGCCTCAACCATAGATCATTAATCAAGATCGATTGAAATGTACTCCGTATTAAGCAACATGTCCCGCACTAAGGCACAAATGAGACTGACTCAGCACACACGCGATACGGCATAAGGATCGAGTTAGAGATTGCGTTCGAACGAATCTAGTGGTACCGATTGCTACACTTGGGTTAGATTTGATAGTACGATAGAACAGCCTGCGCTCAGTAAGTCTCGAGGATGAGACTTTTTCTGAGTGGTGTATGATGTAATACACCGTTCCGCTAAAGAGGACTGCCGATTCAAACGGCAAAAGTGTAACGTCCTGACCCATTTTGCTTCAGCGAGAATACTCATTTCAGGTAAGAGGATTTCCAGACTTGGCCCTTCAGGAGTTCCGGCTTAGGCTTTCAGAGGCTCGCTCAGAGTATCGCTCGATCGAGGCAAATTATCGCTAAGGTGGGTAGCTACGATAAACTTGTCTTTGCTTAGCTAGCACACTTAAAAAATGGATGTTTCTTGTTAGTCGCTAGGTGAATCACCCCCTACATGCTAATAAGAATACAACGCACCTAGATAAGGGAATAATCCCAACTTGTATTGCTTGTGCTAGAACATGAAAATAAAATATTACTTATATATAGACCCTCGTATGCTACCATTGCCTCGTGCAAAT
Source organism: Iris macrosiphon (assembly GCA_036927795.1). Taxonomy (NCBI): domain Eukaryota; kingdom Viridiplantae; phylum Streptophyta; class Magnoliopsida; order Asparagales; family Iridaceae; genus Iris; species Iris macrosiphon. The sequence continues at coordinate 112,219,020 of JAYESA010000016.1, read as the reverse complement.
ACACCCTCTATGCCTCGAGTAGAACGATATGTATATGCTCTTCTTAGTGCACTTCTTTACTTGCTAACATAGCACGACCCTAGATAATGTTGCTCAAAAATTCCCTTTACGGTTTCACTCCTCGGCTTACCTTCGGGTCCGAGCCAACGTGAATGCTTAAGTTTCCTTATGAGTGCAAGGCTTGCCTGCTTAGATGTTAACTTGAATATTGTCTTGACTCAATATTTTCCACACGAAACTTATGCCATAATCAAGTAACACTATCGTATATCGTGCATGCATCTAGTGAGCCAGGAGACTATCAAATAGTCCTTCTGTGCAATATAAACCTGCAAGTATCCGAGACCGTTAAATTGCCAAGGCAGTCCTCGTACCAGGGGAATGCATCAAGTCATTCTTACCTCTGAACAAGAATTATGTCAAGAAATCAAGAATCACAGCTCGTGGAGCAAATGCTCGTTCAGAACAAAAAATCATGGATTGTCTTATAAAGATGGAAATTGGAAGACCCAGACTTGCATGTCACGAATAACTCGTGCACGAGGTATTTCGTTCCTCGGACGATCACCGGGGCACCAGAATCGTATCGGCCTAGGAGGAATGCATGGTGTATTCCTAGGGCCAATTATGGTGCTAAGTATGCTCATACCCGTGTTTGTGCGTTGGCAATACACGATATTCGGCCTTGGTAGCACATACTATCTTGGACTCACCGTCTACCCAATAGTCTCCTTATTCTGTCGGGATGGTGTGCAATATCTCTTCTGTATCACCCATTATCCATAAATTGCTTATCTCGTACAAAGTGTTGTACCCCATTCCGCAATTGAGACTACAAAAATAATTGGTCCTTTATGGCTATGCCAGCGACTCATGTTCATATAGATAACTAATCCTCGCTTAGCGGCAACCCGTGTGTGAGTCATTGCATCGCATCTAGGGAATCGGAACCACCTAAACGATCATGGATATAAGATACTTGTATATATGGAATACTTTAACATCTTCTGTAAATGCCTTAAAATTCATGTAAATCGTGCACCCGAAACATAACCTCGCTCATGACACTTGTGTTTGCATAAGTTATTTGCCCCTGGATTTTATTATACGAATGCTTGTGCTTGGATTAACTTGGTTTTCCTTGGACAGGGAAGGACAAATGGTAAGTTGGTAAGTTTTACCGTTTTTTCTCTTATGTCGTACGATGCACTGCCACACGAGATAGGTTATTCATCTATGCCATGAAACTGATCCTAAGACAACTAAAAAGACAATATAATAGTTGGTGCACATAACCTATATTACGTGTTTGTATTTGTTGAGAGGGCGAGTAGCCTCCCCACCAGTGCATTCATGTACTGATAATCCACCAGATTGTTTGCAGGGTACGAGAGAACCTCGTTCGGTGCGGATGCCTCCTACGTGCGTGCTAAGATGTGGAGTTCACTCTGGAGCCTTGGAGCACTGCGATCTGAAACTGAAGCACATATACAAGACATAATATTGAAACATCGCTTGTACACCCTTCCACGAATGTTGACCCTGTGCACACTTTTACTATTTTAGAGAGAGAGAGAGAGAGGCTTGAGCGACTTATAATCTCAGCTTAGCGCTGCCTGTAACACTTGTTAATATCAATAAAGAGTTTATTTTACTTCAACTTATTTTATTTATTGCTTCTGCTATCGACGACTCTGTGAACTTATTACCAATAATCTATACATTTATAACTCCACTGCACTCGGATAATCTGTGCGACTCTGTTGCATAGACCTCTTACCGCCAGCCAATGAACTATAACCTTGTACGGGCGCAGCTCACGCTCATGCGGTATCACGTCCAGATGGGTCAAACGATTATTCTGCGGGAGCGCTGGCACGATGATTCTCGCCTAGTGGAGACGACCGATTATCTAGAGGAAGATCGAGGCATGAGACATACAAGCTCTTCCTCAATATGACTTGCCCTTCTCACAGAATCCCTCTGGCTTCTCCATGTATAACTCCTCCTCAAGATCACCAAAGAGAAATGCCGTCTTCACGTCCATTTGCTTGACCTCCAAGTCAAAACTGGCTGCCAAAGCTAGCACCACCCGATTAGATGACTGCTAGACCACTGGCAAAAAGATCTCATCATAATTTATGCCTTTTCGCTGACTATAACCTTTAACTACTAGCCTCGCTTTGTATCGAGGGCGAGTAGCATCATCTGTTTGCTTCACTCTGAACACCTATTAATTATTCAAAGCCTTCTTGCCCTTTGGCAACTGCATTAGATCATAAGTAGAGTTGACCTCCAAGGAACTCATCTTCTCCTACATGGCCTCCATCTACTCCTGCCTGTGCTCGTCTTCCATAGCCTCTCCAAAAAAATTGGGTTCTCCCCCGTCAGTCAATAGCACATACTCACCCGGTGAGTATCTCGTAGATGGTCGATGCTCTCTATCGCTCATCCTCAACGGAACCACTGGTGCTGGCTGTATATCTACAGCCTCCTCCCATCCAGGAACTGCCTCCTCGATATGCTTATCCTCCTGAGGGTCACCCTGACCACCATCAGCAGGATGATGATCAAGGCTGGGAGTAACTCCATGTATTAGCTCCCCCATAACTGGATCATCTGTGATGTCCTCTGAAAATTGCTCGAAGCGAAATGACTCTAACTCATGCAATTCCTTAGCCTCAGAAGGCATCTCAGAATCTTGAGTGTTGGTCATGTCTGATCCTCGATAAATACTATGTCCCTACTTCTGTAGAGCTTTCTTTTCACTGGATCATAGAGTCTATAACCAAGCTCATCCCGATCGTAGCCGACAAAGACGCACCGCCTCGTCTTTGGCTCAAGTTTGGATCTTTCGTCCTTCGATACATGCACGGAGGTCTTATAACCAAACACTCGCAGGTGATGGTATGACGGGTCTTTGCCATACCATACTTTGTTAGGCACATTACCCTGCAAAGGAGCACTAGGAGATAAATTAATTACATAAGCAGCTGTGTAAGTGTCTCACCCCAATAGTTGCCTGGAAAGTTTGCTTCTGACAGCAAACAGCGTACCCTCTCCATCAGCGTCCTGTTCATCCGCTCCGCTACACCGTTGAGCTGTGGTATTTTTGGTGGAGTCTTTTGGTGTCGTATTCCTTTCTCTTTGCAATAAGCATTAAAGAGACTAATATACTCGCCGCCATTGTCCTACCGAATATAAAGCAGCTTCTTGTCCATCTCTTTTTCAACAGAGGCCTGAAACTACTTGAAAGTGGGCATCACCCGATCCTTGGTCTTTAAGGTATAGACCCAAACCTTCCTGGAACAGTCATCAATAAATGTTACAAAATAAGAAGCAACACCAATGGATTTTACCTTCATAGGAGCGCAAACATCCGAATGAATCAACTCGAGCAACGCTAACTTCCTTGAACTTAGATGACTTTGGAAAGATACCCTATTTTGCTTTACCGCCAAACAATGCATGCACTTCTCCAACTTTGTAGACTTTAGCCTTGGAATAACCTTTCTGTTCACCAAGTAGCTTATCTCCTTCTCGCTGATATGGCTGAGCTGCTTGTTCTATAACTCAGTAGACGCATCAGTAGCTGCGTTAACTTTCTGTGCCCCATGTCCGCTCTATTCCATAGAGTAGAGTCCGGACCTCTTGCTTCCTCTGGCAATCACCATCAAAACTCTAAAAAAATTCCATTGAATATTCCTGAAGAGACTGAAGAAACCCTCATCATCCAACCTTCTAACCGATACCAGGTTGAAATGGATATCAGGGACATGACGGACATCTTTGAGAATAAGAACTGCACTCGTCTTTGTCCGCAAATGCACATCTCCAATGACAACCGCCTTTGACACATCTTTATTACCCATCTTTAATACTCCACAGTCGCCTATTGTGTAAGTAACAAATAGTGCCCTGTTGTGAGATATGTGCACTGAAGCACCTGAGTCCACCAGCCCAAAGTTGTCATCGCAGGCGAGATTTATAACTACCTCATCACCTACAATGATCACGTAGCCTCCATGTGTCGAGGCCACCGCTGTAGTGTTCTCACTTTGCTTCCCCTTTTTGCCCTTTTTCTCTCTCTTTCAAGCAAAATAGTTTCGCTTGATGTGGCTCTTCTTGCCACAATGATAACACTCTGAGTCCTTATACCGACCCTTGGACCTTCCCCTGCTTTTGTCTCTGAGCCCTGCTTTTACCCCTTCCGTGGCTCTCTGAAAGAAGCGTCTCTAAGTTGGATGTGGATGAAGTGCCCTGTGAACATCTTCGTGTCTCTTCATTCAGTAATTTTCTCTTAGCAAACTCCAGACTGACTACGCCTTCCAGAGGATAAGCGATCATAGACACTCGTACGGTCTTCCACGAGTTTGGCAATGTAGACAACAGCCATAGTCACTGAACCTCATTGTCAAAATTGACTCCCATCGAGGATAGCTGATCAACCATGCCCTGGAACTCACTCAAGTGATCCATAATAGATGCCCCATCTTTATACCGTAGACCCATCATCATCCGGATCAGAAATAATTTATTTACCCCGGTCTTCTTCGCATACAAAGATTCTAGCTTTTCCTACAGTGTCCTCGCGTGCTCAATATTGGCAACATGGTTGTACATATTCTCGTCAATGAACTGCCTGATGTACTTGTACACCTGTATATGCTCAAAATTCTAGTCCTTTTCGAATTTGTCACTGGGCCTCTCGGAAGCAAATATCGGCAGATACAACTTTTTGACAAATAGCAGATCGTTCATCTTGCTCCTCCAGTATTGATAGTTGGTATCGTTCAGGTTTATCATTCGCACTGGCTTCGCATCCATCTCTTCTTCCTGGTTTACCTGTCAACTCCTGACACCCTTCTGAAATTCCAAAACCTTGCTCTAATACCACTTTGTTGGAAAAGAAAAGCAGAAACCTTCCCCCAAACTAGAGAGTACCTGCGAGAGAACCGAGCAATACAACGCACAAACCAAACACTAAAACACAAAAAAATAATCCATGCAGACGAAGAAAATTTTGACATAGAAAATTCTTACGGGAAAAAAACTACGGGACGATCGGAGTCCAACCCCGAAGAACCTCCACTAATGGAATAAAGAGAATACAATATCTACAAGCTCCTCCCGATCCAACACGGATCACCATAACACTTAAAAATAGAAAATAGATCATACCACGAAGATAGAAGATAATGAGAAATTACCCAAAGTTGATCTCCTCCTCCGAAATGGCCTCCAACCTTTTTTTCTTCTTCCCAAAGTTGCAATGGCACTCTTGCCTCATTTTTTCTCTTTCTTGAGTTGATATGTTATGTATTCTCTATTTATCCTTAGAATTAGGGTTAGGAAAACCTAATATATATCTCCTAATCCCGCAGCTAATCTTGGACTGTAGGATACGATCCAACGGTGTATAAAATATCCCTAAAATTTTGTTCAGCCCGTCGAACGAACTTGGACCGACTTCTGTTTGGAGGTTCTGGAATACCACATCGAGTTCGGCCAGACTTCAGTTTTGAGGTTCTCGAATACCATACCAAACTCGGACCGAGTTCGGCCCAAACTCTGTCGCCCCCTGTACAGCAGACTTCTCCTTCTTTCCTTCCGAGTTTTTTTGACCTCTCGAATGACTCTCGTCACCTTCCCGAGTTTCTCTGACCACAGACAATGCTCATCGTACTCCGGGGTATTCTCCACATAGATTGGGAACCCCACCCACTCCAACACCACCATCGCTAGAAATCAGTCACCCAAGCTCTGCCAATTCTTCTATAGAGCCTTTTTTATTATTATAGGAGACCCCATTTACACCATTAACATGGGAGAAGACGAGAAAAAGTATCAAATCATCTTTTGACCAGGCGCACACCCTTAGACACATTGGCCATGACATAATGAGAGACTCCTTTCCTTTGTGTAACTATGCCATGACATAATTGTAGAAGCATAAAAAATCATGATGGTCGCATAAATGTCATGCCTCCTCAAAAGAACAATCAAGCTACAGAGAAGTCACATGCGGCTGGAACAACCAAGCCGTAAAGAAGCCACATACGGCTGGAACAACCAAGCCGCGGGGCAACTGGGGTCGATTCGATTATCATATCAAGTTATGGATTTAGAAAGATCCTGACCTGCATGTCGCGAACAACTTGGAAACAAGGTCATTGTGTTCCACGGACGGCCATCGGGGCACTGGGGTCGATCCGATCCAGATGGAACTTCACGATAGTCTCACGTACGGACGGGATGGCGTATAGCGCCTCACGTGCTTTGTTGCACACCATCCTCGTTCATCAAATATAAATGATCCTTTATGGCTATGCCAGCGACTCACGTTCATATAGATAAGTCATCCTCGCTTAGCGGCTATCTGCGTGCGAGTTATTGCATCGCATCAAAGAATAACTGAACACCTGAACGATCTTGATATAACGACTCTCGTATTGCATATGCTATTGCCTTGGTTTTTATTATAAATGCCCCTAAATGTTTATACTTGCCCGTGCTTGAATTAATAATGTTTGCCTTGGACAGGAAAGGACAAATGGTAAGTTGGTAAGTCTCGCCGTATTTTCTCTCATGTCGCACGACGCACTGCCACACGAGTTAGCTATTCAATATTTGCATGAAACTGATCCTAAGTCAACTAGAAAGATAACTTAATAGTTGGTGCACGGAACCTATATTACGTGTTTGGATTTGTCGAGCGGACGAGTAGCCTCCCCACCAGTGCATTCAATGTACTGATAATCCACCAGTTCGTTTGCAGGGTGCGGGAGAACCTCGTTCGGTGCGGATACCTCCTTCGTGTGTGCTAAGGCCAGGAGTTCCCTCTGAAGTCTTGGAGCGCTGCGTCCGAACTGAAGCACATATACAAGACATAATATTATGAACATTTGCCTGAACATAGTCTGTACAATCATTCTACAATTATAGCCACTTGGCACACTTTTACTGTTTCAGAGAGAGAAGCTTGAGCGACTTGTAATCTCGGCTATATGCCGCTTGTAAAACTTGTTTATATCAATAAAAGAGTTGTTTTACTTCAACTTATGTTATTCAATGCTTCCGCTATATTATCGACTCAGTGAACCTGTTACCAAATCGCCAATGCGTTTATGATTCCACTGCACTTGGATAATCTGTGCGACTCTGTGGCTTAGAACTCTTACCGCCAGCCAATGAACTACGACCTTGCACGGGCGTGGCTCACGCTCGTGCTGCATCACGCTTGGATGGGTCAAAGCGATCATTCCGTGGGAGAGCTGGCATGGTGATTCTCGCCTAGCGGGAACGACCGATTTAGCCTGCGGAAGATTGGGGCCTGACATGTTGGTATCAGAGCCTGGCTTCTACGCCTTTGGATTTCATTTCGAATATCTCTGTTTCAAAAACTCGTTTATGGGTTATGTGTACGCTCTCTCTCAATGTCCCAAACAAAATATTTCAACAATAAGTCTAAATACTTTCAAAATATGTTTTGAATGATATGATTGCTTGTATAATATTATGCTGCGAGTGGCCTTTATGCCAACCTGAGTGAGAACCCTTGAGATTATTGCAAGTAGCTTGTCCGATTTTGCTATCTCTAAGTTTGGTTGAATGTATATGTTTGAGGAACGCCTTAAACTTGTGCACGATCCAAGACTTAAGAAAAATGTAAAACTCGAGTGCTAAGACTTCGCTATCTCTAAGTTGGTTGGCGTGCTCACGCTAGAGGTACACTTCGAATGTGTGCACAATCTAGACTAGCAAAATGCTGATCTTGAACGTTTGTGCAAGTGAATATCCAAATAAACAAGTACAATGACTTATATAGGTTTTTCTCAGCCTTCTATCGTTAAATCAAAATTGATTGAAACGTACTGCTTGTCCTCAGTAAGTCTCGAGGACGAGACTTTTTCTGAGTTGGGTAGGATGTAACACCCTGTTTCGTTTAAGCGGACTTCTGATTCAAACGGCAAAAGTGCAATGGCCCAACACACTTTGCTCAGGCGAGAATACTCATTTGAGGCAAAGGATATCTAGACTTGTCCCTACAGGATCCGACTTAGGCTTTCAGAGGCTCGCTTGACGTATCGCTCTACCGAGGCGAATCATCGCTAAGGTGGGTGGCTACAGTAAACTTGTCTTTGCTTATCCAGCACACTTAAAATATAAAATGATACATGCTAGTCGCTAGGTGAATCACTCCCTGCATGCTAATAAGAATCCAACGCACCTAGCTAAGGGAATAATCCCAACTTCTATTGTTTGTGCTAGAACATAGAAATTGAAATATTGATTATATTTAGACCCTAGCATGCTAAGTTCCCTTACGGTTTCACCTCTCGTCTTACCTTCGGGTCTGAGTCAACATATTGCTTAAGTTCCTTAGAAACGAGTGCTTGCTAGCTTGTAAATGTCCAACGTTATTATATGGTGCATGCATTGAGTCAGCCAGGAGACTATCAAATAGCTCTTCTGTGTAATTGAACCTGCAAGTATCCGGGACCATTGGGTCACCAAGGCAATCCCCGAACCAGGGGCATGCATCAGGGCAATAAATACTGAACGAAAATCCTGTCATATTGTAACTGAATGATAATCACATCAAGTTTACATCTGAACGAGAATCACGTCATGTAAAGAACGAATCCCAGCTCGTGGAGCAAACGCTCGGTTCAGATCACGAATCATGGATTATCATATCAAGTTATGGATTTAGAAAGACCCTGACCTGCATATCGCGGACAACTTGGAAACAAGGTCATTGTGTTCCATGGACGGCCACCGGGGCACTGGGGCTGATCCGATCCGGATGGAACTTCACGATAGTCTCACGTGCGGACGGGATAGAATGTAGCACCTCACGTGCTTCGTTGCACACCATCCTCGTTCATCGACTATAAACGGTCCTTTATAGCTATGCCAGCGACTCACGTTCATATAGATAAGTCATCCTCGCTTAGCGGCTATCTACGTGCGAGTTATTGTATCGCATCAAAGAATAATTGAATACCTGAACGATCTTGATATAACGACTCTCGTGTTGCATATGCTATTGCCTTGGTTTTCATTATAAATGCCCCTGAATGTTTATACTTGCCCGTACTTGAATTAATAATGTTTGCCTTGGACAGGAAAGGACAAATGGTAAGTTGGTAAGTCTCGCCGTGTTTCCTCTTATGTCGTACGGTGCACTGCCACACGAGTTAGGCTATTCTATGTTTGCATGAAACTGATCCTAAGGCAACTAGAAAGATAACTTAATAGTTGGTACACGGAACCTATATTACGTGTTTGGATTTGTCGAACGGGCGAGTAGCCTCCCCACCAGTGCATTCAATGTACTGATAATCCACCAGTTCGTTTGCAGGGTGCGGGAGAACCTCATTCGGTGCGGATGCCTCCTTCGTGTGTACTAAGGCCAGGAGTTTCCTCTGAAGCCTTGGAGCGCTGTGTCCGGAACTGAAGTACATATACAAGACATAATATTGTGAACATTTGCCTGAACATCGCCTGTACAATTATTCCATAATTGTAGCCACTTGGCACACTTTTACTGTTTCAGAGAGAGAGGCTTGAGCGACTTGTAATCTCGGTTATATGCCGCCTGTAAAACTTATTTATATCAATAAAAGAGTTGCTTTACTTCAACGTGTTATTCAAAGCTTCTGCTATATTGTCGACTTAGTGAACCTGTTACCAAATCGCCTATGCGTTTATGATTCCGCTGCACTCGGACAATCTGTGCGACTCTGTGGCTTAGAACTCTTACCGCCAGCCAATGAACCATGACCTTCCACAGGCGTGGCTCACGCTCGTGCGGCATCATGCCCGGATGGGTCAAAGTGATCGTTCTGCGGGAGCGCTGGCACGGTGATTCTCGCCTAGCGGGAACGGCCGATTTAGCCTGCGGAAGATCGAGGCATGACAATATGGACATGGCAAACTCGATCGGAAAGAAATATTAGGACAGTAGTTCAGAGATAATATGGATGTGAACTAATATTCGAGCATCTCATTGAGGAGTTATTTTCTGAGTGTGGTTTATCCGAGAATAAAGATAGACCTGAGGGTTGCTCCATTGGGGAGATTGGTGGTACGATAGCTCAAAGATAATATGAATATGGCTAGCATCTAAAGAGATTGGATCGAGTGATTACTGTAGGAGTGTACAGGTGGACCTGAGGACCGCTCCCATAGAGAGACTGTCACGCCCCAGTCCTAAAAATACGTAGGACTAGAACACGTAAGCATGCCAGCCGCATGGATATGGCAACTCCAATATATGAAAACCAAATTCATACGTACGCTGTAATATGAATATCAAATTCACAAGTGGTATAAAACATATATCACAAGTCACAGGGTATAATCTAAATCTCATCCACAGAAAATCAAATATAATTGAATAACCAGCATCTATATAACTAGATCTCAATAAGAAAATATCTAAGGATGATAGTTGGATGGAAACAAATCCACTACCAACTCGAATATAAGAGCAACTACAATATGAGTACAACACAATAAACACTATATAAGAATACCAGCTATCAATCACGGCTCGAAGAGAAGACATCCTCGAAACCTATGTAACCATCCAAATCCACGCTCCTGCAAATACTCAAGAACAGATATACCTGGCAGAGGACCAGGTCCTCAGAGGGACGTAACAAGATACAGAAAATACGAGCCAATTTGAATACAGTAAACATGTATCATATTTGAAAATAGATAAGTACGCTGTACAAGACAATCTATATGAATGCAATGAGGACAACTTTTTGACGTATGGGCAAGGGTAGTCTACTCGATCTAAGCCTCATAACTCACACACCCGTCTAGAACATCAGAAATCGACATACCTCTGGGGTAGCGACCAGTGCGACTCTACAGAAATCGACATACCTCTGGGGTAGCGACCAGCGCGACACACGCCCATAGTGCGAACTATATACTACGGTTTACCAGAGTGGTTAAAAGCCCATACGCCTAATGATTGTCCTCTCATGATACTAAGTGCCATGTGTGTGTCAACATATCTAATATATAGTAATGATTGGAAGGAACTACACATGCAATAAATAAACAGAGATGCAACTAATATACAGAAATATACTAAGCATGCAAAATACTGTAAGCAATTTGGCAAGGTATCTTGCCTGGGGTCCTGCTGCTGGTATGAATCAGAGTCCAAGTCACAGTCCAAATAGCCTATGTATTACAAATTTATCACGTCAAAAAGATAATTTATTTTAATTTATTTAATTCTGGAATAATTACTCTAAAATCATATTTTAATCTTATTATTCTGATTTTTATGTTAATTCCTAAACTTTGTCCAAAGAAGCTGAATTTTATCAACTCGAGACTCATGGCACGCAAATCGAGGCAATCTGTTGACCGAAAAGTCAACAGACACAAACTCAACTTTCATGCATTATTTCCTGTAGACTTCAGCGTCAAAAATATGCTGGAATTTATGGCTCGTCCAAATTCAAATTCGTTTGGGAATTATGGCACATACAAATTTTGTATTGTACACCGATGGTTAAATTCTAACCTAGAAGTTCTACAAAATTAACAGTATGTAAATACTTTGAATTAAATTCTAGGAAAAATATATGTCGATGATCTCGACATTAGATTTCTGAAACTTTAAACGGTTCGTGATTCTGATTCCTGGTTCTCCCGGAATCGCGAAAACATCAAAACACGTCTATTTTCGGACATGTTGTGCTCTACGAATTTTCCAGAATTTAATATTAATAATTTCGAAAAAAAATTTATATAATCAGAAATCTAACCTCAATATCTTTCTAACGCAAGAAACTAGACCTCGTTTGGAGTCCGGAGCTATGCGCAATGGCTTCTGGAAGATGAAGGAACCCTAGATGACGATTCTCCAAAAATTGGCTGAAGAAAAACCCTAGAAATTAATATCTAAACTATTATATATATAGAGGAGAGAGAGAGTGCAGCCGCGGCTCACAGCACGCCACATGGCAGCAATCCAGGGCTGCCCGCTCAGATCGGACGGTCAGGCACTGACGCGGCTCGGCTCAGCTGAGTCCGAGTCGAACTCTAACTCGGCTCGGCTCGAGGTCGGCTCGGCTCGCACCCAATCAGCGGTCACTGACAGGCGGGCCCGACACTGTTCACTGCTGGAGGCTGACAGGTGGGCCCCCTGTCTGCTGACTGGACAGAATTAATTACTTTTTGGGTTTTCTATTTCAGAAATTAGTTTTTAATTCAGTTTTTCATAATTAACTCAAAATAAATGCTAAAAATAATCAGAAAATTCCCAAAAAATTTTAGAAAATATATTTTATTATTTAGAACCTAAATTAAAATTTTGGAATATTTTTAATTAAGTTTGAACATAAAATAAATTCTTCAAAGTCCTAGAAAATTAGTGTTACTAGTTTTTAATTAACTAAAAATTATGGAAAAATCCCAATAATCTAAAATAGCCTAAAAATAATTCTAAATAAATATTTATATAAGTAAATATACTAAAAAAAATATTTTCTAATTAACTAAGAGAATGCTCTAAATAACTTCAACATCTATAATAAATATATGTATATAAAATATACACAAAATACCTATTTTGGGTGAGGGAGTTTACAATCTACCCCACTTAAAATAATTTCGTCCTCGAAATTAAATAAGGCATAAATTGTTAAATCCTTTACATTCGTACATAAGGTACGTCAATCGCAATCTCTTCCAAAAATTTAAATAACAAAATCTATTCAAATCTATCGCGATCACTTCAAAATTAAGATAACCACTGTTTAAATCAAAATTCAACCTGTCGTAATCTCTTCTCAGTTTTTAAATAATTAACATCCAAATCTAACTCAAGTCTATATGACATCCCACATCAAAATTTATATCACAATTTCCAACTATCATAATCTCCTCTAGACTTTGAACAATAAACAATTCTAATCAAATCTTATTCCTATTCTCAACTTAAGATTTTTGTACTCTTCAAATATTTAAACTCAATTTACATCCTCAATATTTCAAATAGGTGATCCAACAATCAAAATTGAACTTTTAATTCAAATCATCAAATTGTAAAATTTAAATCTAATTCACCAATTGTTCAAGTCTAAAATTCTATATTTATCCTCAAAATTTAAATCGATGATTCATCCTTCAATATTCAAAATTTAAATCATGTGCTCAAAGTATAAATATTTGGTCCGCAATATCAAGATTTTAAAATTCGTTAAATCCTCATTATTTTAATCCTTCTTTTAAAATTTCTCAAAATTAAAATTACTTGAATCTCCCAATCTAATCTTACTTGATCACAATCTAAAAGAAATTCCTCTCAAGTTGACAATGCACTGCTACCCAACTTAGAATTTACCCCTCTATCACAGAAGGCTATATACTTTAAGAAAAATATTCCTTAATTTATTTACTCATGTCAATCCTCAAAACTTTAACGCCGACTATATCATATATGATATGTCCTTAATTATAAAAGAATAATCCTCAAGTATGTGATCGGTCTACGGGGTATATCTAGTACTCTCTGTGTATCAAACTTATACCAAGCACGAGGTTTTGTCTTTCCGAAATAAGGAAAGACAGAGATCAATAATAAAGAGTTCAAGGGCGAGGTAATAGAATAGAAGTATCGGGATCAAGGCGTTTAAAGAATTCAAATGGGAATTGTCAAAGCAGTTGTGGATTGAAATCCTATTTTGGTAATTCTTTGTTCGCATGCTCGTATTAGTACAGTCATGTAACCGATATGATATGTCAGACATGTCTAGGGCAAATGTATTCGTCTACTAATCACTACATATTTCAATCCACGTAAAGTAGTATTATGAGGGGCGAATCAAGCGTACTAAGGTTAGCTAGACCCTAATACACTGATTCTGAAATATATTATTGTAGCGCTCCAATAATACATGTGTCATGATCAAGCTCGATAAAGAATAATCTTGCAAAAACTAGGCTATAATAGCAGCATAATTCGAGGTAGCACAGAAAATATAACGCTGGATTATTATGAGAGAAGTTGCAAAATAATTCAAGTTTGCAAAAACAAAAACAACATAAGCAATAATAACAAAAGACTCTACAATCTCTACAGTTATCATACAACCTCCTTGTCTAAGTCGCTAGTAGTCCAAATAGGGCATGGACCTTTAAATTCTACCGTTTGAATAAACACTGTCATCTTATACTAGCATACAATTAATATCATTCAGTTACACTACCTCGATGGGTCAAGTGGACTATGTGATACTAGGTTGGGAGGCATACTACCCAACTTAAAACAATTTAAACTAATACTATGACAGTCTTAAGAGGGTCCTACAAAATAATCTTGCACATATAAATAGAACATAAACTCTTATTAGGCTATATGAGGAAAGATCTTGGTACTTATTAGAGTCTCCTATTGCATTATATAGGTAAGGGTCACTTTAAGTCTTAATCATAGTGCTCATAGAACATGTGTCAATAGTAAGGATACAAAAGTTACTGGCCGTCAGGGGGAAAGGGATCTAGCTTGTATCGAGGTGGGGGTACATGCTATGCAATTTAAACGAAGGAATAATCACTAGGTCACAATCTACAAGAATAACTTTAACCATCAAGTTCTAACTACTAAGCATACAACTTCAAAATTTAACATTAACAACTACAATCCTAGCAACTATATGTCCTTAACACAGAATAAAATCACCTGGCCTACAATCAGAAGTATCAGATGGCACGAGTTGAAAGATGAAGAGAAGAAACGTAATCAGTCGTCGCACACTAGCGAGCGCTATAGTCACAGGGGAATAATATATGAAATTTAAAATAGGGTTCTAGATAGCATCATGGTTTTCTAAAGGGGAGTGGGGTGCTTGTTGCTATATTCGAGGCATGCTCAAGGAAAAGTGTTGATTATATTCCTCTAGGCTTCCTAAGGTGCTGTCTACGATAATAAGACAATGATCTAAGTTTTATAGTTCTCCAATACTATCCAATTATGAAGGTTAGGTTCAGTCCTAATGTTCAATATTGGTTCTCCATTGGTTCCTCAATACTAGGGTCAAACATTATGGTAAAACTTTTAACTATCTGTGACGCCCCAGTACCAAAATTCCGAGGGACCAGACGCGTGATAATGGCCAGCAGTACGCACCGATGGACAAAACCAATCTAATGGATCCATCAGGACATACTTAAGCTGTAATATAACAATAAATAGGTCCAATGATACGTATCACAGTCTATACTAATCTCATCCACAACAGGTAATCACAGATCAAATGCCAGAATAAAAGCAAGTAAGTATAATCTAGCATATCTCAATAAAGTGTCTCAGAGAACAATCCGAGAATAAGTCTGATACAATAATGTAATAGACTGGAAATAAATAACTAGAAACAGAAATAAAAGAGTATCTCAAGAAAATACTCAGGAGAAGTCCTCTGGTACGATCTCGTCCTCAGGTGTCAGTACAGCTCCTGTATCAGCTCCTGCTGCGGTCCCGTATACCTCGGGATAGATCTCGTCTGCAATATCTGGGGACATAATCTGGATCCAGGTCCTCAGGAGACATAGAAAGGTACAAGAAAGCTCATGCCAAAATAAATGCAGTGCAGCAATAAATAAAGCAATAGGTAAATATGTAACCATCTAAGTGAAATGCAAGATGAGAGCAGCACTAGAACTCAGGCTGAAGCCACTACAAGCTCGGTGTCGGGGAGCCGGTAGCAGTGATATCATGAGGTTGTCTAGCTCGTAGTGAGACTAAGACGCCGGCATAATATAAAATCAACCTATAGTTGTGTGACTCTCCCCACCCAATGTAATCATACGTCTCATGTCCACGATGCCTCATGTCCATGTCACGCACAATCATCTCTAATGCAACAAGTCATATAATGTCTAGGAATATAATATCAATGTCAAGTCCTGTATCCTATACAGAATTACCATGAATATCTCAGGAAGATCCTGTCTCATGAATAGTGTCAAGTGTCCTGGGTCATGTTGTACTTGATAAGACAAGTACGAGGATATAAAGTGTCACGAATGTCCATCTCTAGATGACCGTACCCAACACCGCGTACAGTGTTGGCACCCGACTAATAATCGGACGCTAAGTACGTCACACGGTCCTAGGTTAAGCATGCACAGCAATATAATTAAAACAAGGAAAATGTATACCAATACTGCAGAGTTTGGCAAGGTACACTTGCCTGGGGTCCTGGCTCCAACTGTAGATCTGGTCTCAGTGTGATTTGCAGGTACTACTCCGGTTGCTGAAATAAACATCACCATTAGATTCAGAAAATATCAAATAGCTAGAAACGTCTGTCCTTGAGTCCAATTTGGACACAAGGGCAAAATGACATTTCCGGGCCAAAGCAGGGTCCACATGTGGGCCACTTTGCACCGAAAAGCGTGTCAGGGTCAACGGTCTCCAAATTCGTCAAACTTAGTGTCAACAAGTCAGGAACGATGATACGAACCCAACAGAACTTCTAGAATTAGATTCTGATGAGCCGATCACAAAATCGCCCGTCAAGTGGAGCCTATGGGGCCCACGATACACGATTTTGTCAATGTTCACAGAATCGAACCAAACTTGGGTCACAGGACCAGCGTATTGCTACGAGTCCGATGGCGCAAGTTTCGTCTCGATCTGACGTGTGTACACAAAGTTACAGCGCGTTCCAAAATTGACGGATACGGGACGGTGTCGGCGGATACGCGTTGATTCCGGTGTGCACGCACATCCGAATCGACTTCTGCGAAATCCCACACGTCCGTATCAACGACGCGCACGTTTCGGTAAAGACCGCGTATGACCAAGTCGTCCCGTTTGGCGGGGCGTACTCAGTTCTGGGGTGAAACAGGGCGTTATTTTTCCTATTTTTGGATCGCGGTTCGCGATCACCACAGGGCACGATGCACCGAGCGGTTTGCCCGGGCACCGAGAGGGTCATGCAGGCTATACGTTACAATTTACGGAATCGAAATCAGAGATACGAGGTGTGAGATACGAGTACCTGAACTGGGCTCCTCGAAACTGGGTTTTCGTGTCTGTCTCGTGTCCTGGACACTGTCCAAGCCGTGTCCACTGTGTCGACGAGTCCCGTGTCTTGCTGTGTCCGTGGCGGGTCCAGCTAGGTAGGGGTTCTGCTCGCCGGAGGAGGGCGGTGCTGCAGATAGGGCAGGGGTCGTCGGATCGGGGTTGGGCGGCTACACGGCGGGGACGCGGGCGGCTATGGCGTCGGCCGACGGAGGGTTCTGGAAGCGGCGGGAAAGAAGGAGGAGGAGGCGAGCGGCGAGGCGGTAGCGGCGAGGATCGAGACGGAGGTCGGGGGAGTTAGGGTTCAGGGGATGAGGACGGAGGCTGGGCGGCGGATGGGCGGATGAGTCGTCGAGGGAGACGACGGCGTGGGGACGTGAGATCCGACGGGGGTCGAGGGACAGCGCTGCGGGAAGAGGAGGAAGGAGGCAGGGGACTCCGGCGTGCGGGGGAGGACTCGAGCGGGGCGGTCAGGCGACGGAAGAGGGGACAGTGGGTTGGTGGTCGGTCGACGGCGAGGCGGTGGCGCTCACGGCGGAGATAGGCGGCTGAAGGGCAGCGGCTTAGGATTAGGGTTAGGGTTAGGGTTAATTAGGATTAGGGATTTTCTTTAGGATTTTCTTTTTCCTTTTTATTTTCTTTTTGGAGAAAACTAGGAAAGTAGGCATTTATACATGCAGAAATTTGGGCTAGGGTTTGACCTAGGTTTTGGGCTGGGTCAACGCTCCTTGGGCTTGGCTTCGGCTCTCATGGGGATGTCGGACGTTGGCACGGATTTAATTCGGTTTATTTCTAAATCGGTTTTCAGGGCTTTAAAAATACTTCCGGAGTCCAATAAATTCACAGAAAATTACCCTATGTCCGGTTTTCCATTTTACACCATAAAATATTATTTTTATTATATTTTAATAGGAATTAACCATAATTAAAAATTATTTAATTACAAAACACCTAGGTTTTAATTATCAGAAAATTCCTAAAATCCAGAAAAATCCAAATTAATAATTTCTGAAAATCAAGGGGCTTACAATCTACCCAACTTATAAAAATTTCGTCCTCGAAATTAAAATAGGGTAGGGTTCTCCCTATCCAATCTCACTTGATTACAGTCTAAAGGATTTCTCTCAAGTGATCATTGCGGTCTCTACCCAACTTAGAATTTACCCATCTATCATCTAAGGCTATACATCTAAGAAAGCTATGCCCAAATTATTGAATCATGTTATTGAATCCTCAAGTCTTTACCACCAAACATATCACCTATGATATTACCTTCATCATATATAAAAGGGTCATCCATAATGTGATCGGCCTGTAGGGTATATCTAGTACTGTCTATATATCAAACTTATACTAGGCACGAGGGTTCATCTTTCCGAAGTAAGGGAAGACGAAGATCAATGATAAAGAGTTCAAGGGTGAGTTAATTGAACAGGAGTATCAGGATCAAGGCGTTTAACGAATTTAAATGGGATTTGTCAAGACAGTTATGGATTGAAATCCTATTCTGGTAATCCTTTATTCGCATGCTCGTATTAGTATAGTTATGTAACTGATACGATATGCTCAGACATATCTAGAGGGCAAGTATACTAGTCAACTATATATCTTAATCCACGTAAAGTAGTCATGCGAAGAGTGAACCAAAATGCACTAAGGTTGATCAGACCGTAATACACTGATTCTGAATAGTCAACTGTATTAGTGTAAGCGTCCAATAATACAGATGTCATGATCAAGCTCGATAAAAGGATAAGCTTGCAAAACTAGGCTATATTAGCAGCATAAGTCAAGGTAGTTCAACAATTAGAAGTACGCTAGATGATGATGAAAGGAGGTTCAACTTAATTCAAGTTCACAAAGTAACACAAAATAAGCACAATCACAAAAGACTCTATAATCTCTACAGTTATCAATTACAAGCAAGTTCAAAATTATATATGTTAAGTCTGAGGTCATGAACCAATAGGCACGAGATAAAACAAATCTAGAAACAGAAAACTACGAAAAATTACGCGCATTAGCTACTCCATGAGTCTGCGCGTCCTCTAAAATCATTGCTGGAGCTTTTCACGTTCTTGCAGTTGATTCCTCTGCTGTTGTTGAGCCTGTTGGAAGAGCAGTGCCTGGGGTATTAAAGGTGGCCTCGGCTGATACCCTCCTGGAGCTGGTGGTAGGACTTCTTGAACTTCCGTTTGTGGTGCTTCCAATGTTGGATAGGTTAGCCTCGGTACTGGTAATACTTGTTGGTTTACCGTTGATGCTACTTCTCTACACTCAGGACATTCCTTCACTAAATGCTGACTGGATCCGCAAACTAAACATAATCTTCTTTTCCGTCTGCACTCGATCTCTATATGGCCTCGCTTGCGACAATATGGACAGACAGGTATTGCCCGTGGAGATGCTTCTGGTGGCTGGTGACTGTGAAATCTTTTTGTAGTTTCTTCCTGTGGTGCTCCGGCTAGTGCTGTTATGGATGACCTCTTTAGACTGGTCTCTCTCCTGATGACGCACTCCATGCATCGTGCTGCAGCAAGGACGTCCGAGTAAGATATAGGTGCAACGGATCCAATTACTTTCTGTAGCTCAATGTTTAGTCCGTCGAAGAACTTCTCGGCCTTCTCTTCTTCTGTCTGAATCAAGGTAGGGGCAAAACGACTCAGACGAATGAACTCGGCGTTGTACTCTTCCACCGTCAAAGCATCCTGAGTGAGGCGATTGAACTTGTCCCAAAGTTCTGATCGAGCGATGGCTGGAATGTACATCTCTTGAAAGAGTCTAGAAAACTCTTCCCAAGTGACTCGGTCTGGTCCGAGCCTGGTCTCTTCAGATAGCCACCAGTGATGAGCATTGTCCGTCAATTGCATTCTGACGGCAGTCATCCAACGTCCTCGTGGAATCTCAGCTGCTTCCAATTGATGTTGAGTATTGGTGAGCCACTCATGAACTTCAGTGGGCTCTTCCTTGCCTGAGAAGGTACGGGGCTTCAGCTGGCGGAAATCAGAAATAGAGCCCGTCGTTGGCCGTCGTGCTGGTAGATTCACCTACTCCAATGCGATTGCTAGGCTGCGACTCAAAGCCTCTTGTTGAGCTTGCATTATTGCGTAGAACATCTGAAACATCTGTTGTCCGTCTATGGCCTGCCCTTGTGGAATTACAGGCATTGGTGAAATATTCTCTTGGTGGATTTTCGAGGCATGTTGATTCTCTTGACTGCGCTGTTGAGCAGGTTGACCTTCTTCTACTGGTGTTACTTCCTCTTCATTGGTTACCAAAACATCCCGTGGTGATCTTTCAGGTGTCTCGTCGCTTGCTCGTGAATCCATAACTCTGCAACCAAAATAAACAATAAGAGGCGCACAAGAATCAAGGCAGGATGCGAGTCAAGAATTTAAATTCGAATCTGATATAGATATCAAGAACGTTTCAAGCAAGTGGATGAGATCCTAAAACTTATCATATTCTTATTGCAGGCTTGCTCGGTCCCTAAGTTGAAACCGAACAATTTAGTCGTTGACCTGCATGGGCCACCACAAAAATCATGTCACGCCCCAGTCCCAAAATTTCGAGGGACCAGACGCGTGATAATGGCCAGCAGTACGCACCGATGGACAAACCCAATCTAATGGATCCATCAGGGCATACTTAAGCTGTAATATAACAATAAATAGGTCCAATGATACGTATCACAGTCTATACTAATCTCATCCACAACAGGTAATCACAGATCAAATGCCAGAATAAAAGCAAGTAAGTATAATCTAGCATATCTCAATAAAGTGTCTCAGAGAACAATCCGAGAATAAGTCTGATACAATAATGTAATAGACTGGAAATAAATAACTAGAAACAAAAATAAAAGAGTATCTCAAGAAAATACTCAGGAGAAGTCCTCTGGTACGATCTCGTCCTCAGGTGTCAGTACAGCTCCTGTATCAGCTCCTGCTGCGGTCCCGTATACCTCGGGATAGATCTCGTCTGCAATATCTGGGGACATAATCCGGATCCAGGTCCTCAGGGGACATAGCAAGGTACAAGAAAGCTCATGCCAAAATAAATACAGTGCAGTAATAAATAAAGCAATAGGTAAATATGTAACCATCTAAGTGAAATACAAGATGAGAGCAGCACTAGAACTCAGGCTGAAGCCACTACAAGCTCGGTGTCGGGGAGCCGGTAGCAGTGATATTATGAGGTTGTCTAGCTCGTAGTGAGACTAAGACGCCGGCATAATATAAAATCAACCTGTAGTTGTGTGACTCTCCCCAACCAATGTAATCATACGTCTCATGTCCACGATGCCTCATGTCCATGTCACGCACAATCATCTCTAATGCAACAAGTCATATAATGTCTAGGAATATAATATCAATGTCAAGTCCTGTATCCTATACAGAATCACCATAAATATCTCAGGAAGATCCTGTCTCATAAATAGTGTCAAGTGTCCTGGGTCATGTTGTACTTGATAAGACAAGTACGAGGATATAAAGTGTCACGAATGTCCATCTCTAGATGACCGTACCCAACACCGCGTACAGTGTTGGCACCCGACTAATAATCGGACGCTAAGTACGTCACACGGTCCTAGGTTAAGCATGTACAGCAATATAATTAAAGCAAGGAAAATGTATAACAATACTGCAGAGTTTGGCAAGGTACACTTGCCTGGGGTCCTGGCTCCAACTGTAGATCTGGTCTCAGTGTGATTTGCAGGTACTACTCTGGTTGCTGAAATAAACATCACCATTAGATTTAGAAAATATCAAATAGCTAGAAACGCCTGTCCTTGAGTCCAATTTGGACACAAGGGCAAAATGATATTTCCGGGCCAAAGTGGGGTCCACATGTGGGCCACTTTGTACCGAAAAGCGTGTCAGGGTCAACGGTCTCCAAATTTGCCAAACTTAGTGTCAACAGGTCAGGAACGATGATACGAACCCAACGGAACTTCCAGAATTGGATTCTGATGAGCCGATCACAAAATCGCCCGTCAAGTGGAGCATGTGGGGCCCACGATACGCGATTTTGTCAACGTTCACAGAATCGAACCAAACTTGGGTCACAGGACCAGCGTATTGCTATGAGTCCGATGGCCCAAGTTTCGTCTCGATCCGACGTGTGTACACAAAGTTACAGCGCGTTCCAGAATCGACGGATACGGGACGGTGTCGGCGGATACGCGTTGATTCCGGTGTGCACGCACATCCGAATCGACTTCTACGAAATCCCACACGTCCGTATCAACGACGCGCACGTTTTGGTAAAGACCGCGTGCGACCAAGTCATCCCGTTTAGCGGGGCGTACTCAGTTCCGGGGTAAAATAGGGCGTTGTTTTTCCTGTTTTTGGATCGCGGTTCACGATCACCACAGGGCGCGATGCACCGAGCGGTTTGCCCGGGCACCGAGAGGGTCATGCAGGCTACGCGTAGCAATTTACGGAATCAAAATCAGAGATACGAGGTGTGAGATACGAGTACCTGAACTGGGCTCCTCGAAACTGGATTTTTGTGTCTGTCTCGTGTCCTGGACACTGTCCAAGCCGTGTCCACTGTGTCGACGAGTCCCGTGTCCTGCTGTATCCGCGGCGCGTCCAGCTAGGTCGGGGTTCTGCTCGCCGGAGGAGGGCGGTGCTGCGGATAGGGCAGGGGTCGTCGGATCGGGGTTGGGCGGCTACACGACGGGGACGCGGGCGGCTATGGCGTCGGCCGGCGGAGGGTTCTGGAAGTGGCGGGAAAGAAGGAGGAGGAGGCGAGCGGCGAGGCGGTAGCGGCGAGGGTCGAGACGGAGGTCGGGGGAGTTAGGGTTCAGGGGATGAGGACGGAGGCTGGGCGGCGGATGGGCGGATGGGCGGATGAGTCGTCGAGGGAGACGACGGCGTGGGGACGTGAGATCCGACGGGGGTCGAGGGGCAGCGCTGCGGGAAGAGGAGGAAGGAGGCAGGGGACTCCGGCGTGCGGGGGAGGACTCGAGCGGGGCGGTTAGGCGGCGGAAGAGGGGACAGAGGGTTGGTGGTCGGTCGACGACGAGGCGGTGGCGCTCACGGCGGAGATAGGCGGCTGAAGGGCAGCGGATTAGGATTAGGGTTAGGGTTAGGGTTAATTAGGATTATGGATTTTCTTTAGGATTTTCTTTTTTCTTTTTATTTTCTTTTTGGAGAAAACTAGGAAAGTAGGCATTTATACATGCAGAAATTTGGGCTAGGGTTTGACCTAGGTTTTGGGCTGGGTCAACGCTCCTTGGGCTTGGCTTCGGCTCTCATGGGGATGTCGGACGTTGGCACGGATTTAATTCGGTTTATTTCTAAATCGGTTTTCAGGGCTTTAAAAATGCTTCCGGAGTCCAATAAATTCACAGAAAATTACCCTATGTCCGGTTTTCCATTTTACACCATAAAATATTATTTCCATAATATTTTAATAAGAATTAACAGTAATTAAAAATCATTTAATTACAAAACACCTAGGTTTTAATTATCAAAAAATTCCTAAAATCCCGAAAAATCCAAATTAATAATTTCTGAAAATCAGGGGGCTTACACTATCTCTAGTAGTGTCTATACTACTCTCAAGTCTTCTTAATACATCAAGGGGTAATGGTATACCAATCTAAAGATAAGGAATTCTATGGTTCACTAGACATTCTAAACTTAGTGGTGTGTCTATATTCTCGTTGTAATCTTAATAGGTGTGCTACTCTAATTATCATCCTAATAACAGGGGTTCCTATATTCTAGCAGAAGGCTATACTCACAGAACTATTAGGAAAGCACATGAATCAAGCAGGATACAATTGTTCAAGATAGAACAGATAGGAGGAGATAAATCATAGTCAAATGCGGATGAGATCCTATACTCTAATCCTATTTGCAGGCTTGCTCGGTACAGTAACGTAACCGAACAATATGCTCTCGACCTGCATGGGCCACCACAAAAATATGTCACGCCCCAATCCCAAAAATACGTAGGACTAGAACACGTAAGCATGCCAGCCGCATGGATATGGCAACTCCAATATATGGAAACCAAATTCATACGTACGCTGTAATATGAATATCAAATCCACAAGTGGTATAAAACATATGTCACAAGTCACAGGGTATAATCTAAATCTCATCCACAGAAAATCAAATATAATTGAATAACCAGCATCTATATAACTAGATCTCAATAAGAAAATATCTAAGAATGATAGTTGGATGGAAACAAATCTACTACCAACTCGAATATAAGAGCAACTATAATATGAGTACAACACAATAAACACTATATAAGAATACCAGCTATCAATCACGGCTCGAAGAGAAGACATCCTCGAAACCTATGTAACCATCCAAATCCACGCTCCTGCAAATACTCAAGAACAGATATACCTGGCAGAGGACCAGGTCCTCAGAGGGACGTAACAAGATACAAAAAATAAGAGCCAATTTGAATACAGTAAACATGCATCATATTTGAAAATAGATAAGTACGCTGTACAAGACAATCTATATGAATGCAATGAGGACAACTTTTCGACGTATGGGCAAGGGTAGTCTACTCGATCTAAGCCTCACAACTCACACACCCGTCTAGAATATCAGAAATCGACATACCTCTGGGGTAGCGACCAGCGCGACTCTACAGAAATCGACATACCTCTGGGGTAGCAACCAGCGCGACACACGCCCGTAGTGCAAACTATATACTACGGTTTACCAGAGTGGTTAAAAGCCCATACGCCTAATGATTTTTCTCTCATGATACTAAGTGCCATGTGTGTGTCAACATATCTAATATATAGTAATGACTGAAAGGAACTACACATGCAATAAATAAACAGAGATGCAACTAATATACAAAAATATACTAAGCATGCAAAATACTGTAAGCAATTTGGCAAGGTATCTTGCCTGGGGTCCTGCTGCTGGTATGAATCAGAGTCCAAGTCACAGTCCAAATAGCCTATGTATTACAAATTTATAACGTCAAAAAGATAAATTATTTTAATTTATTTAATTCTGGAATAATTACTCTAAAATCATATTTTAATCTTATTATTCTAATTTTTATGTTAATTCCTAAATTTTGTCCAAAGAAGCTGAATTTTATCAACTCGAGACTCATGGCACGCAAATCGAGGCGATCTGTTGACCGAAAAGTCAACCGACACAAACTCAACTTTCATGCATGATTTTCTGTAGATTTTAGCGTCA
The DNA here is from genome assembly GCA_036927795.1 of Iris macrosiphon. Taxonomy (NCBI): domain Eukaryota; kingdom Viridiplantae; phylum Streptophyta; class Magnoliopsida; order Asparagales; family Iridaceae; genus Iris; species Iris macrosiphon. Next base: position 112,193,751 of record JAYESA010000016.1, on the reverse strand, counting down.
AAAATATGTTAGAATTTACGGCTCTTCCAAATTCAAATTCGTTTGGGAATTATGGCACATACAAATTTTGTATTGTGCACCGATGGTTAAATTCTAACCTAGAAGTTCTATAGAATTAACAGTATATAAATACTTCGAATTAAATTCTGGGAAAAATATATGTCGATGATCTCGACATTAAATTTCCGAAACTTTAAACAGTTCGTGATTCTGATTCCTGGTTCTCCCGAAATCACGAAAATATCGAAATACGTCTATTTTTGGACATGCTGTGCTCTACGAATTTTCCAGAATTTAATATTAATAATTTGGGAAAACAATTTATATAATCGGAAAGCTAACCTCAATATCTTTCTAACGCAAGAAACTAGGCCTCATTTGGAGTCCGGAGCCATGCGCAATGGCTTCTGGAAAATGAAGGAACCCTAGATGACGATTCTCCAAAAATCGGCTGAAGAAAAACCCTAGAAATTAATATCTAAACTATTATATATATAGAGGAGAGAGAGAGTGCAGCCGCGGCTCACAGCACGCCATGTGGCAGCAATCCAGGGCTGCCCGCTCAGATCGGACGGTCAGGCACTGACGCGGCTCGGCTCAGCTGAGTCCGAGTCGAACTCTGACTCGGCTCGGCTCGAGGTCGGCTCGGCTCGGCTCGCACCCAATCAGCGATCACTGACAGGCGGGCCCGGCACTGTTCACTGCTGGAGGCTGACAGGTGGGCCCCCTGTCTGCTGACTGGGCAGAATTAATTACTTTTTGGGTTTTCTATTTCAGAAATTAGTTTTTAATTCAGTTTTTCATAATTAACTCAAAATAAATGCTAAAAATAATCAAAAAATTCTAAAAAATATATTTTATTATTTAGAACCTAAAATAAAATTTTGGAATATTTTTAATTAAGTTTGAACATAAAATAAATTCTTCAAAGTCCTAGAAAATTAGTGTTACTAGTTTTTAATTAACTAAAAATTATGGAAAAATTCCAATAATCTAAAATAGCCTAAAAATAATTCTAAATAAATATTTATATAAGTAAATATACTAACAAAAATTTATTTTCTAATTAACTAAGAGAATGCTCTAAATAACTTCAACATCTATAATAAATATATGTATATAAAATATCTAGGATTCCTGGATACAAATAATGGCTTTTACAAATATTTGTAAAGAAGGAGAAAATATTGTACATAGGGACTTGCTGGGGATGAAGAACCAAGAGTGTAGAGATGTACATCTTGATTGCTTGGCTTGTGATAAGGGGAGTACAAGTCAAGTTTAGACTTAGTACTTTTTTAGGAACTTGCCGTTGATAGGCATCATAAGCAAGTCACCGTTGGGTTTCGTGAGCCGGTAGGCACCGTTGGAGAATATTGATTCTACGACGAACGAGCCTTCCCATTTGGGTTTGAATATTTCAGCCATTTTGTGGGTCATAACCATCGGCCTCCTTACGGTCATGACGAGATCACCCACTTGGTAGGTCCTCTTCTTTATTTGTTTGTTGATGGTTCCCGAGAGACGTGCTTAGTATAGCTCAATGAGCTGTTGAGCTAAGAGACATTTCTCGTCGAGAGCTTCTAACTCTTGTAGCCGTCGGCAGTGATTATCGTTGACGGTAAATTGGTTGGAGAGAGCCACTCGGAGTGAAAGAATTTTAATCTCGAGCGGAAGGACCGCATCACTTTCGTACACCAGAGAGAAAGGAATATTGCTAGTAGCTGTCCGAACTATTCTATGGTAGGACCAGAGGCATTCATCTAGATTCTTGTTCCAGTCGCGTTTATTGGAAGAAACGAATTTTTTGAGAAGCTTTATGATGGTCATGTTGAAGGCTTCTGTCAGACCATTTTTGCTGGTTTATAGGCAGTCGATGCTATTTCTAAATTCAATTTTTGTCACAGAACTGGTAGAATGCATGACTTATGAACTGTGGACCATTGTCATGGATGATCCTTTGTGGTAAGCCAAAGCGGTATATGACGTAATGCTTGACGAAGCAGATCATATTGGACGTCTTGACTTCCCAAGTGGTACTGCTTTCGCATACTTGAAGAAGTAGTCAGTGATGGCGATGATGAACCAATGTCCCTTGGATGGAGGTAGAATAATTGGTCCAATGATGTCCATACCCCAGGCTTCGAATAGCCAGGAAGCAACACTCGGGTGTAGGAACTCTGAGGGTTGGTAGATGAAGTCTGCATAGATTTAGCACGCTTCGCACTTCCTTGCATAGTTAACGACATCCGCTACCATTATGTGCCAATAGTAGCCCAAACGTTGGAGATGGTCCTGTAGCTTTGTACTGGGTTGGTGGGTACCGCAGACGCCATCATGGGCTTCCCGAAGTTCCTGTTTGGCTTCTGCATTCGATAGGCATCATAGCAGAAGACTGTCGTATAAGCGGCGATACAATATTTTAGTACCCGTATTGTAGTAGAACCGGAGGGAACGTCTCCTGATGGAAGTAGCCTCCTTTGGGTTCTCGGGAATAATTTCGTAGACTGCGTAGTCGATGAATGAAAGTCTCCAGTCTTGAGAGTCAGTATCTGTCTCTACTGAGTAGCTCCGGCAAAGGAAGAGGTTGTTCTTCTGGTAGACTATCTGCTGACTGACCACTGTGATTAGTTCATGGGTATTGGTTGGAACAACTAGAGGGACTGCGAGTCCGGCTAGGGCGTTCTCCTTAATTTTTTGCAGCCACGGGACGTGCTTAATGAAGAATCCCTCGAAGGTCGAGATGATGTCAAGGCTTGGTGGTAAGGAATCAGGTATTCATACCGGACTTCATACTCACCCCAGACTTGGTTGATTATTAATTTGGATCGCCATAGGCTTCCAGGTGGTCAACTACTACTTGTTTAGCGAATTAAAGTCTAATGATGGAAGCATTGTACTTTGCCACATTGTTGGAGCATGGCTCAGTAAGAGAGTAGGTACGGTTGATAACCAGATAATATGGAGAGATCAACACTATCCTAACTCCCGCAATGATGTTGCCTTTGGGCCCTATCCTTGAAGCACCATTGAAGAACATTCGCCAAACGACTTCTGCGTTTGTCACGACGTTGGAGTCTGCAACTTCGTCTGGAATCTTATAGTAGAGTTTTGAGGTTTCTGGCACCGGATAGGCCGCCAGAAAGTCGGCCAGTGCTTGACCTTTGACGGCTTTCTGTGGAACAAACACCATATCGTATAGAGACAACAGTATTGTCTTGGTTGCCAAGCGGAAACTGAGAGCCCCTGGTTTGGTCATGAGGACTCTGAGAATTGACTCACGAGATTACATGAATGGTTTATCCAGCCACATAATGCCAGGTCTTCTGGATAGCGAATACAAGATCAAGGCATTCCTTCTTAACGGGGGTATAACTGTATTCCGCGCCAACCATCATCCGACTAAGATAATAGATGGCATGCTCATGGCCTGCATTACTATTCTGGGCTAATAAGGCACTGAGGGAGTGGTCTATTGCACGCACGTAGAGCAGGAAAGGCTTCCCATGACTAGGGCTACCAGCACTAGAGGGTTTGATAGGTATTCCTTAATATCGTTTAAGATGCGCTGGCATTCTTCGTTCCAGACAAAGGAGACATCTTTCTTCATGAGCAGGATGAATGATCGATAACGCCCAGAGAGGTTTGATATGAACCTCCTGTCGTATGCAAGTCTTCCTTGAAGGCCACGGAGTTCCAGGAGGTTCTTTGGCGGGTTTATCTCAAGGATTAGTTTAGTTTTGTTGGGGTCTATGTGAATACCCTGGAAAGTGATGATAAAGCCCAAGAATTCGTTGCTGAAGACTCCCAGAAAGAATTTTGTAGGGCTCGTCTTAAACTGGTGCATATATATGAGGTCGAACACAGTCTTCAAGTCCCTGAGGTGATCACCTTTGGAGAGACTTTTGACTGTGATATCATCGATGTAACATTCGACCATCTTGCGTAGATTCTTACGGAAGATTATGCTCATCGTTCATTGGTATATGACACCCATGTTCTTCAGGCTGAAGGGCATGACTGCATAATAGTACACTTTTATCGGCATTTGGAATGATGTATGCTTCTGATCGTCAAGAGACAGTTTGATCTAATTATAGCCCAAGAAATCTTCCATGAAGGATATGCGCTTGAAGCCACAAGTGTTGTTGATCATTATGTATATGATTGGAAGAGAGAATTCGTCTTTAGGGCATGCCGCGTTAAGGTCACGGAAGTTAATGCAGATCCGGATCTTCGCATTCTTTTTAACGACGGGCACGATGTTGGCTACCTAATCTGGATGTTGTTCTTCGCAGACGAAGTCACTAGCTATCAGTTTGTTGACTTCAGCTTCGATGGCGCTCATGATGTCTGATTGGAACTACCGTTTCTATTGTTTGACAGGCTTAGCATTCAGTAAGATGTTGAGCTTGTGGACCACGATTTGGGGGTCCAGTCCTTGCATGTCTTCGTAGCTCCAGGCAAAGATATTAATATATTCCCTGATGAGCTATAGCAGGGATTCATGTTTATCATTAATCAGACTCTTGCTGATAAAGATAGGTTTGGGGATGGATTCATCGCCCAGATTAACTTATACAACTTTATCCTCGGTAGGAGGTTCTTGTTGTTCGAACCGTATCTCCCATTGTGCGTCTACGCGTTGGGCCCACGGTTCTACTTCAAAGAGTTTCAGTAGATCTTCATCGTCTTCCTCAGGTTAAGCTGACACCATATTGGCAGATAATGTTTGCTTGAGCATCTCTCTGATACTGACGTCAGAGTCCTAAGAGAAAGACTTTAAAGAGTGAGAGTGTAACTCATCTTCTTGATCTGATCCTTTAGAGGTTATAGGAGGCGTAACGTACCCTAAGTCATGCTTGGTCTTATGGTAGTAGTCATCGGACTTGCCAGTCAGAGCGACGAGGAGTACGGGCAGTCGTCGACCTTTTCCATAATTCAGACTATGATTTCTTTTAAGATTATAGCACATTTTCTGGATGAGGTGTTTGGCTTGACCACTGAATCGGTAGAGTTATATTTTGTCGATATCGGGTTTTGGATCTTCTTCCTCCAGGATGAAGGACCGGGGGTCTTCAACCTTGCCATAGATTATGGGTTTATTTCCCCTCCTCCTTGCTTGAACTATGAAGTAGGAACCTTGGCTAGGGAGGATCTGGTTTGCAGCATCGCTGGTAGTCACCTGCGTCCGCAGGCGCAGGCCTAGACCGTGCTCTATGGAATACAGTGTGCTTATGTGTATAACTTTGGAGTAGTTCAAAGATAGCAATTATTGATGAAATAAGATATCTCGTCATTTGGAATTATATTATCGAGAGAAGGGACGTTAGCATGGGCATCTACGTACTCCTCCATCTCGTCTTTCCCAAGATCTACCACCAGTGTGAGTGACGGCTTTGGAGGTTTCCTGTGCAAATTTACTAATAGAGGCTTAGAAAATATAGGAGGCAGTGGAGCATCCTTCGGAGGTTGACTCAGCCTGTGAAGATGAACAACCAAAGGTTCGGACATGGTAGATGGTGCCAGATCTCCCTTCGGCTATCGATCCGTCCTATGATGGCGGATGACCAGAGGTTCGGGTGCCTTCCTACATAGTTTTACTACGAGAGAAGCAATTTAATCGGGAGCACACTCCTTTAGATGGACACTTAAGGGCTCTTCTGGTGTTGCCCCAACCTCTGCCTCATCATCGGCGTTATTGCTACCTTCATATTAGTAGACCTGTTTATAAAGGATCGAGTCAGAGTAGTAGGCTTTGATCCCTTTGAACGGGTCGATATCAGCAAACTCCGTTTTAACCGTGCCATATTTGCCAACATACTTTAGGCACTGGTGCAGGATTGACGGCACGATCCTATGTTCATGTATGCATGGACGTCCGAGCAAGATGTTGTAGGATACATCCACGCCAATGACGTAGAAGGTGACATCTGTTTTTAAGTCACCGATCTAGATTTTTAGGCGAATCTTGCCCAGAAGGTAGCTCATTCCTACGTTGAATCCAGTGATGGCCATATTGGTGGCTGTTAGGCGATGCATGAGAATGCCCAAGGTCTGAAGTAGACTCCACAAGATGATGCTGATTGATGAACCGGGGTCGATGTGCATCTGGTCCACCTTAATGGCACCAATGTACCCTGTATAATACAGGGGATGATCATGCCAGTTATTCTTCAATAATATGTCCTGTTGTGAGAACGTGATACTGGGTATCACCTCCATAATATTATTGCAGTGGGGACAAGCAGCAGGATCTTCAGCTGGCGGCTTGACCTGCGCCAGGTAGGTGTCAGCATTTTGTAATGCCTCACTAAGTGCGACACGAGTGTCTTTGGAGAATCGGAGAAGCTCGAATAGAGATAACTTCGTTGGAGTGTTGGTGAGCTGGGCCAAAATATCGAAGTTGTAGGGCTTTTTCATCCCCTGGGCTGAATCTTTGTGTAGCGGCTTATCAAAGCGAGTATCTTTCTGCTAGACTTGTCCTTTGCTGGAGGCTGGGATGTACCCGGATCAGATATCATGGGTGCAACTATTGGAAGTACACCATCATCAGGGATATCGAACTCTCATTGGTATGCTAGGTATGACCTTGTTGTTCCTGCTATAGCTTCATCCGATGGGAGAGAAACTGTATAGCAGCGTTTGGATTTTGTGCCCTTAGTCTTGGTGGAAGACGCTGTTGTCTGCTGCATCAATTCTGGAGCAAGATCGGGTGAACCCACTTGACCTTCCCAAGCAACGTGGTGAGAGGTATCAGCCCAGCCGTTTGTTCACAAGCCGGCGGAAGGTTGACGACTTCCATCGTTGCCCGAGGGATGGGGATTACTCCGTCTTGGGCCTCCATCACTGGAAAGTTGTCGAGCTGGAGAGACACCATGTTTGTGACAACTGTCTTGTCATCGATTTCCAAGGTGAGGGCCTTGGTGTCGAGTAGATGCTGTATGTACCACTTGAGGGTGTAGCAGTCCTTCGTCGCATGGTGGACGTAGCGATGGTAGTGGCAGTACTTTAGATTATTTATTTAAGATGCCTCTATAGGGCATTTGACATCGAGGAGCCAAAGATTTCTACCCTTCATCAGTACATTAAAGATGGGCATGACTTCATCATCTTCGAAGGAGTAGGTCTCTTGGGGCTTTGGAATCTCAACCGGCTTTTGCTCGGGCTTCTTGGTTAAGTTAGCCACCAGGGTCTGCTTTCCTTTTCTATCGCGGCTGTTGTTGCCGATATTTTTGTTGTTGGGATGTTTTCTCCTATTATCAGCGACAATGATCTATATTTCCAAGAGATGGGCGTTCCTGACCTTCTTCTCAGCACCGACAGCGTTGATAATGAATGATGTCCAGTCTTTGAATTAATTGTGGTCCATCCAGAGGCTGACAGCCGGAAGTAAATTTCTGCGGCACATGTCCATGAGTATCGACTCAAGATTGCCTGGAGGCAACCTCAGTGCTGCTTGTCAAAAATGCTCGATATAATTTTAGGTGAGTTTCCTTTTCCCTTGGGTAACATCCACCAGGAAGGACATCGTCATGTCGCTTCCTCCATCATAGAATCTTTTGAGAAAAAATCTTGAAGTCATCAAACGACGAGATGCAGTTATCTTGTAGGCTACAAAACCAGTCGAATGCGATCCCAGACAATGCCCCTATAAAGAGCTTGGTGAGGAGTGCATCACTGTGAGGTAGGTGCCCTGTTGCAGTCTCAAAATAACTCATGTATTGACGGGAGAAAGTTTTTCCATCGAATTGGTTCAGGTTGAAGGGCTTATACTTTGGCGGGTATGGAACATCCCTCAACTCGCGAGGGAATGGTTGTCGTATCCCGAGTTCATGTAGTGAGTCCCTGCTGTCCATGGAATCTAGGCAAGCCCAGAGTTCTCAGACTTCCCTTATTTTTTCTCTGGCTTCATCTCCGGCGGAAGGGGCAGATGAGCCAGACAGAGGGTGACTTTCGCCTATGGACGGAGCGGTTGGGTCAGAATCCGCATTGGTCCCCGGGTCCAAGCTTGCTTGTCCAGAAGCCCTAGCTGGTTTGGAAGTCATATTTGCTTTAATCTCCAATATTTCCTGGGTCAGGACTTGCATTGATGAGCTCATCGTCTGCATCATGGCTTCCAGCGCCTCGAGACATTGTCTATCACTGGGGCCTTCATGATCGTCCTCGGCCATATATACAGTCCTCACGCAGGAATAGATGGATGGGGTAGTAGATGCCGCACTTTTTGTCTCAGATTTTTGTCAGGAGTAGTCATCAGGTAAGGTGACCTCTTCCTTAGATTCGGAGGGACTACTACCCCAGTATTGGAAGCTACGTCATCTGGATGAGGGTATCCATCTCCAAGGATATCAGAGTCTGTTTTCTGTGAATCACTGCCTTCTCAGAATGTCGGGTTATTTTATAGGTCCGGGGGAGTACTACCCCAGCTCGTGTAACCCTCAAGGGTCCTAAGGAAGAACTACCCCAAGTGGCAGATAGCTTTTTTTTGAGCGGGTACCTTAAAAAATACCTTCCACAGGTCCCACTGTTGGTCCTGCTAGTAGTCGTCTTCTTAATGCGCTAGTTGAGAGTGACGGGCTGGAGGTGCTGGACTTCTTTTCTCCCACGGTAGAAGGATCTTTCTGAGCAGAATAACATGAGGTGAATGGTAGATCCTCCTCCTCTGGTGTTTGTACCTGATCTCCATATTGTTGTTGGATAGGTGCCTTAGGATGCAGACGTTGGAATATCGATTGCCTGTTTGTGGGTACTGTCACTTAGTTGCAGCAGCAGTTGATAATAATTTTGGTGCAGTGATGTCCTGGGGAGTACACTTCACGCGCTGAAGTTGTTTCCCTCATCTTTGTCTTGTGACTAATCATGTTGCACAAGTCAAACGAGGGTTGGTCTAGCTTTGCACCTTTTTATGATCAGGGGTGAACCGTGCGTAATGCTGCATGGGTGTTGCCTTTGCTCCCTGATCTAAGGTTTGTATAAGAACTTTATTTAGATCGTTAGTGGAAGACTTTTGAGATAGACCCTCTCCATTTGTCGCTACAGGTTGGACGCATGGGACGGTCTTATATAGCTTTCTATCAAGAGACCACATATAGGTTAGCGGCTCCCGCTGACGGTCAGCCAACTGGACAGTTGCTTGAGCTTGACGAGCTCGCACAGCCCTAGACTTCTTTGACTTAGCACGTGCAGGCACATATTACAAAGAGTCTAAGTTTTGTTTTTCCTCAAAGCGGCATATTGGAGTATAGCCGGACGAGATTCTGTCGAAGACAGAGCTTCTGGGAGTGTCATAGACGCATACGGCTGAGTTGGAAGCTGCATAATGCTTTCTTTTCTACATCCTTCGTAGTGGCCGCATGGGCTGCGCGTCAACCCACAAACTCTTGGCATCGTATTGTTTTTCTCTGCCAGAGTTTGGGTGTCGAGCACTCTCCTTTTCAGGCAAGGAGGTCGCATGAGCAGGGACAACCAGAGTGGACGCATGCGGTGCGCCTTCAGTATCAAAGAGAGACCAGGAGTGCATGCTCCGCAATTGGATGAGACACAACAGCCTTTGCTACCCATGTCCTGTGGGTCTTCAAGTGTTGAGCACCCTTCTGGTTGGAAGGGGCTACCGTATAAGCAATGGACGCATGATGTGCGATCCCTACGGCAGAGAGAGAGAGAGAGACAGGGAGTGCGTGCTCCGCAGTTAGGTGAGGCACAACGGTCTTTGCAAACCATGTCCTGCGGGTCTTCCTAGGCTTTGCCAGCCTTGGAGAAGAGCCACCCTCAGAGAGTATATCCTCGAAATCCTGCTAGTCGAAGCAGACCACTAGCATTCTTTGAGTCAACCTAAGCTTAGCTGCGTCAGATTATCCACAACTTTCTCATCAGAGGAGAAAGAAGTCCTCAGCAGAGTCGCCACCTTGTTCGCTATTAAATAAGTTTGTGTAAAACTTTGTATTTAAGGAATGAAGAAGAGAACAAAGAATCCTAAACAAAATTGCCTAAGTAAAATATTTTGTTCTGGGGTATGGAAATAGACAAGGAGTGCTATGACGTCTCCTTTACTCTGTTGACTATCTGACGCAGGGCGAAGAAGCTTATGCTCTTTCTTTTCTTGGATCTGTATGCTCTCTGTTCCTCCTCTCCCTCTATGTCTGTGTCGCTTTGTCTATTTGTATGTCTCTCTTTGTGTGTCCGTTGGGCATGTCACCCTGGTATATATAGTCATCCTCGGATACGCATATGTTAGGCCATATGGATGCTAGAGGGTTCCATATGTATCTTCTTAACAAGGTATAGTTGTAACCGTGAGCAGGCCAACCTGACATGTGGGGGCTTATTAAGATTTTTTGTTGCTGAAGATCTGGGTGGTTCTCGTCCTTAGTATGCATGACTCGGTCAGTTTTGACACATGGCCCGCACTTGGTTGGAGAGGGCTACTTCATTTATAACGGCAAGACTTGGTCTTCATGAAGTCTAGGATGCATGTGGCCCGAGGTGAATGGGGCACTTGGAGTCTGGGACACATGGGGCCGGAGACGCTTGGAACGCATGGAGTCTGGGATACATGGGGACAGAGATGCATGAAAAGCATAGAGTCTGGGATGCATTGGGCCAGAGACGCAAGGAACGTATAGAACATGGGACGCTTGGGGCCAAAGACGCATAGAATCGCATAGAGTCTGGGACGTACGGAGCCGCATAGAGTCTGGGATACATGAGGCCCTTGTTGTACTGTCCATGTGGCGTTGCACCCCATCGAGAGTGATGTTCTGGGATGACGTAAAACTTTTATCATTTAGTCTGTTCACGTCTTTTGAGACAATCAAAAAAATAATTTTTGTCAGGATTCTGTGTCAGAGACGATAATATTGACAAGATATCATGTCAAGTCTATCTGCGGTCAAAAGCTATTTCAGCCGATTGGGATGCATGGATGTAGCCTTATTAGGCCGTAGGGTGACTCTATGACCTGATTTGAGCCTTCTTTTGGGGACGCATGGCTGTTGGATGCATGCTGCCAAGCTGGAACTTTTATAGCTTGGCTCAACCATTTTGAGAAGCTTAACCACCTTCATGCAGACTTCTTAGAAACATAACTGTTGGTTGCATGCAGACTTCTCAAAAGCTAAACCATCAGATTTGCCCTTTCTAGGTTCATCATTGCAATTATTGCTATCACGCAAACCGTCGCTCTCTTTTATAAATACCACTGTCGTGGTCCATCATGTACCAATTTATAAAATATATCGTCTAAGGAAGATTCTAGTTGGGAATCCTGGCCACCCGACTCGCTTCCTCGTCGTCTCCTCCCTGCTACATCTCAGTGCTCGGGTATCAGAGGGTCTGGACTTGGAGAGTCTCGTGAGGGACAAGATTTTGGTTCTCCGCCGGCTGTCGTAGCATTCTTCCTGGACGGAGGGCACGAGACGAGGGTGAGTTGTCTGCTGCTGAGAGCTTTATGTCCTTGCTAAGGTTGACTTTAGAGGCTCTTGCTAGGCCTCTAGGGTCTACTCCGGACTTTGCCCTACTGCCACTAACTCCAGAGGAGAGGGAGACGTTGGAATAGAGGGAAGAAATGTGCCGCTAGTTTTATCATGCAGGCATACGTTTGCTCTAGGATATCGTGGATATGCTTCATGAGGCTCACGGCTCGTCTGACTGATCGCATCTTCCTTTTTTGTTTTTATTTTCATGGGCTTTGATGGCTACATATTGTAACCCCCTTTTGTAAATAAAAATTTTATTTTGTTTTGATCAATATTTCTTTTATGCGGCCCCCGTACTCTGGGGATGATCAGGCCGCATGAGGGCCACCTATGCGGTTTGCTGTTCTGGTCGAATATGTCCTGTACGGCTCATATGTTTTATGCTTCTACAATCCTCCCACGTAAGAATAATGTATATGGAGGGGGATGATCATGAGGGACCCAACGATCGACAGCGCCTCGAGACTCTCGAGGCTATAATGCACACCATGAGTGCGTCAATGCAAGCCTTGACCCAGACAATATTGGAGATCAAGGCAAATATGGCCTCACAGCTACCAAGAACCTCGGGACAAGCTAGTCAAGATCTTGGGGCAAATAGAGACTCAAATGCCATCGCTCCACCCGTCAATGGCGATTACATCAGGCTTGGATCATCTACTCCCTCCACAGTAGATGAGGCTCGGGAAGTAGTATGGGAGGTTCTAGAACTGCGAGCCCGCTTGGACTCAATGGGTAATCGAGACTCACAACGTAAGTTTGGGATTCGACAACCATATCCCCTTGAGTGGAGAGACGTGCCCTATCCACCTAAATACAAGCCCTTCAACTTAAATCTATTTGAAGGGAAGATGTCTCCTCGTTAATACATTAGCTACTTTAAGACGGCAACAGGACATCTACCCCGTAGTGACACTCTTCTCACTAAGCTCTTTGTCGGGGCATTGTCTGGGTGGCCTTCGATTAGTTCTGTAGTCTCTAGGATAACTGTATATCGTCATTTGACGATCTTAAAATTATCTTCCTCGCTCGATTCTATGATGGGGGATGTGACATGACGATGTCCTCCTTGCTGGACATCATGAAAAAAGAGAAGGAGCATGTACGAGAATATTTTGAATGTTATAGGAAAGCCACGCTGAAGTTGTCCCTGGGAAATCCTAAATCTACGCTGATGGATATGTGTCCAAAGAATCTACTTTCGACAGTCAAGCTCTGGATGGGTGACACCCAATTCAAAGATTGGACGATGTTCATCATAAATATTGTCGGTGCTGAGAGAAAAGTAAAGGAGGCCCGACTTCTGGGAATACAAATCTCCATCGCTGATGACAGAAAAAAGTGTCCTTACAACAACAACAACAACGATGACAATAGTGGCCGTGACGGCAAAGGAAAGCAGGCCCTTGTCGCTAAAATAGCCAAGAAGCCGGAACAGAAGCCGACAGAGGCTCCATAGCCGAAAGAGACTTACTCTTTCGAGGATGATAATGTCACGGCAATATTCGATGTACTGATGAAGGAGAACAAGCTCCGCCTCCCCGATATCAAGCTCCCCGATGAGGCAGAAGACGTAAATAACCCTAAGTACTGCCGCTACCATCGGTACGTCTATCATGCGATGCGAGATTCCTACACACTGAAGCGGTACATCCACCGAAGAACCTCATAGAGCTTCATGGCCTTCAAGGATGACTGTCATACATTATGAGTTTTATATCAAACCTCTCTGGATGTTGTCAACCATTAACCTAGCTCATGAAGAAGAGAGTCTCCTTTTTCTGGGACAAAGAGTAACTAGCAAGAAATACCTCATGAACCCTCCAGTGCTGGTAGCCCTTGTAGTAGGAAAGCCCTTTCTTCTCTATGTATGAGCAATGGATCACTCTCTTGGTGCTCTGTTAGCTCAAAAGAGTGACATAGGTCACAAGAATGCCATCTACTATCTCAGCAGGATGATGGTCGACGCGGAGCACATATACAATTCCGTCAAGAAGGAGTGCCTTGCTCTAGTCTTTGCTATCCAGAAATCTCGGTATTACATGACAGGACAAACGATCCATTGATCTCATGGGTCAACCCCCTCAGGGTCCTCATGACCAAACTCGGGGCACTCAACTCCCGCTTAGCTACGTGAGTGATACTTCTGTCAGCATATGACATGGTATTTGTTCCACAGAAGGTGGTCAAAGGTCAAGCATTAGATGACTTCCTGGCAGCCCATCCAGTCCCAGAAACCTTGAATATTTACGAGGAAATTCTAGACGAGGTAGCAGACTCAAACATGACAATAAGCGCAGAAGCTGTCTGTCGAATGTTCTTCGACGGTGCTTCAAGAACAGGACCCAAAGGGGATATCATCTCTGGCATCGGGATAGTACTAATTTTCCCGTATGATTTGGTCATAAACCGTGCTTACTACCTCACAGAGCCATGCTCCAACAATGTGGCAGAGTACAACGCTTTTGTCATAGGTCTCCAACTTGAAAAACAAGTAGGTGTTGACTACCTAGAAGCCTACGGCGATTCCAAGCTGATAGTCAACCAAGTCCGAGGCAAGTATGAAGTCTGAAACGAGGACTTGATTCCCTACCACCAAGCCGCACTTGAAATAATTGCCACCTTTGAGGGGTTCTTCATAGAGCACGTCCCTCGACTGCAAAATATCGAGACTGGCGCCCTGGTCGGCCTCGTAGTCTCTCTTGCTATTCCCGTCAATACTCAAGAACTGATCACCGTAATCGGTCAGGAGCTAGTCTGCCCAAAGAATAACCTCTATCTGTTCCTGAGCTACTCAGTAGAGATGAGCACCGACTCACAAGACTGGAGATTTTCATTCATCGACTACGCAGTCTATGGAATTCTTTCCGAGAACCCAAAAGAAACAACTTCCATCAGAAGATGTTCCTTTCGGTTCTATTACGATACGACTACCAAAATATTGTATTGCCGCTCCTATGAAGGTCTTCTGCTATGATGTCTATCGAATGCAGAAGTGAAGAATGCTCTCTACGAGGCTCACAACGGGGTTTACAATGCCCATCAGCCAGGACCCAAGCTACATGACCGTCTTCGGAGAATGGGTTACTATTGGTCGACAATGGTAGCATACACTGTTAACTATGCAAGAAAGTGCCAAGCATGCTAAATCCACGCAAATTTCAACTACCATCCCTCGGAGTTTTTGCACCCGACCGTTGCGTTGTGGCCGTTCGAAGTTTGGGGGCATAGATATCATAGGGACAATCAGTCCTCCTTCGTCTAAGGGACATCGGTTTATCCTCACCATTACTGACTACTTTTCCAAGTGGGCGGAAGCCGTACTACTCGCTGAAGTTAATACATCAAATGTGATCAGCTTCGTCAAACATCACATCATATACCTCTTTGGCTTGCCAAAAAGGATTATCTATGAAAATGGTCCATAATTTGCAAGTAATGCTTTCTATCAGTTTTGTGATAAAAATTGAATCCAAAATGTAGCCTCGACTGCCTATAACCCAGTAACAAATTGTTTAGCGGAAGCATTCAACAAGACCATCATAAAACTACTCAAAAAGTTTGTGTCATCCAATAAGTGCGACTGTAATAAGAATCTGGGTGACTGTCTTTAGGCCTATTGAACAGTGGTCCGGACACCTACTGGGAGTACGTCATTCTCCTTGGTCTACGGGAGCAAAGCGGTCCTCCCCCTCTCTCACTCAGAGTGGCTCTCTTCAACTGGCTAACCGTCAACGACAATCATCACCGACGGCTACAAGAGTTAGATGTACCCGACGAGAAATGTCTCTTAGATCAACAACGCATTGAACTATACCAAGTGCGTATCTCATGAGCCTTCAACAAACAGGTCAAGAAGAGGACTTACCAAGTGGGTGACCTTGTCCTGACAGTGAGAACGCCGATGGTTATGACCTACAAGACGGCCAACATGTTCCAACCCAAATGGAAAGGCATGTTCGTCGTAGAATCTGTATTCTCCAATGGCACCTACCGATTGGCGAAATTCAATAATGACTTGCTCAAGATGCCTATCAACGACAAGCTCCTGAAAGAGTACTATGGCTAAGGCTAGGCTGGTACTTCCCTTTCCATATAAGGGCAACTAAGATGTACAGTGTTTATACTCTTGGTTCTTTATTCCCAGCGAGTGTCTATATACGACACTGCCTCCTCTATACAAATTATTGTAAAAGCCATTATCTGTATTTATGAGTCCTGGATATGCAATGGATAATGGGTCCTCAAAAGCTCTCCAGCAGAGCAGTCCTCAGGTCCACGTACATACTCCCACAGGGACCACTCAAAAACCAGTCTCGTTAGACGCTAGCCATGTCCATATTACCTCTGAGCTATCGGCCTAATAATCTTCCATATGGAGTAACCTTCAGGTCTATCTACATTCTCGGGTAGACCACACTCAGCAAACCTGTCATGACCCGTACCCAAAAAATCGGGCATGAGTCATGGGTACGTCCAGCCTACGCCACAGAATTGGCGGTAGAACGCTGTAAAGGTCTGTTCTAGATCACAATATCTATATCTCATAATGATCAATCAATATAACCTTTCCAAAAGGAGGGCAACCACGCAATATATATATGCCTCAATCACAATAACTAGGGAAAGAGTAAAAGTACAATAAGATATCACAAAGAAATAAGAACCAAAGAGAGAAATACAATATCCAAATATACAGTCCAAGACTAAAGTCTACAACATCTCACAACAACAAAATAATAAATACAATCATCCAAAATAGCAACTGGGAACAACCCAGGAAAACCCACCTAGCTAAACTAAGGTGCTAACGACGTCTCCTCGATGGGCTCCTCCTCAAACTCTGGGTCACAACACTCCTTGACACCTGGCCTGTAGAATGTCGGGCAAAAATCCTCAGGATCCTGTAGAAAAAATATGTCCAGTCCGGACTGGAGCGAAGTACATAACTCTGAAAGCAACTCCAAATATATGGTAAGGTGTATATGACTAGCAATAGAAAAGTATACAAGATGCACAGAAAAATAAATACATGGTGGAGCAGATAAAGTAGCTGCAATGTAAAACTGGAGAACAATTCAAGTAGTAGAGAAGTAATTGCATGTGAGAAAATAGGAATACTAGCTAAGTGCCTTGAGCACAAGTTCGTTATGTGATCGGCTTAGGTTGCACATGAATAATCTACGATAACTCCGTTATGCATGAGTTGCATAACCGACATACACATGAATACTGTTTGGCTTTGATCATATAACCAACTCCTACTCCCCTCCCCCACTAATACTCTTGGATCCAACTATGACACGCTACGTACATGATAAATAACTCGCTCACATGAAGGCGAGAGCACACAAAGCACATGAGAATCAATACCCGAAGCACATGATGAAATACACGTGATAGAGTACCCGCTGAACACGGTAAGGAGGATAACATCTCATGACGGGAACCACTAGTACCAGCTCGTGAAACAATGTGTCAGAATCAAGTATTACAGTTCTAGAACAGGTGATATATACGCTATCGTGAGATGGAAACGATCAGAGGTAGGTACTCACCTGACGTCCTGAGCAACTGGTGAGAATCGAGATCCGGACTGGCATCGCAAGAACCTATTACGAAAAGCAAGGTTAAACGGGATTCTAAAGAGTTAAACTGATATAAAATAACTAAAAATAAGGTTCTAGGGTTATTCTAGGTCGAACGGGTCAAACCAGTAAAATTTGGGTCAAAAAGTCAACCCGGGGTCCAAAAAGTTAACTTAGGGTCAAAACTAGGTCAAACCTTGACTTTTACGGTCAACGAGGGCAATTATGGTCAACGCTAGGTCAAACTAGGGTGCCCCTAAAATTCTAGGTCAAAACTAGCTTATTAAGCTAGTAAACCCTCAAACTCGCTTCCTCGAGATACCGGGATACCCTCGGTATCCGATATCTCGATCTAAGCTACGCACCCCGCCTATACCCGCTAACACCTATGCTAATACGCGTAAATATATATACCAATACATATAAAAGCAACTCTGAACCTATTCCTAGGCAAACGCTCAAAAACCTCACTCTGATACTCAATACCTTGGGTATCTCAAGTTATTGAGATACCTTGATATCTCAAGGTATTGAGATATCCCTCTAACCCTCTCTAACACTACTCATCTAGCTAACTATCTAGCATATACATATATACCTAGCTATATATCTAGGCTACTATATATATATATACAAACACATAGGCATATACACCTACACAACTATATATATATATATATATATATATATATATATATATATATATATATATATATATATATATATATATATATATATATACTATACTATACTATACTATACTATACTATACTAAACTATCTATCTATTTATCTATCTATCTATATATATATATATATATATAGACTCATATATACATATATACATACACACAAACACAACACCCACAACATACAACACCAACGCATGCACAATGACCCAAACACCAATAAATACATATAAATATATAAAATATGACTCGAGAACTCTAGCACACACTCGTCGAAGTTAAACCAATGCGTGCACAAGCCCGAAACCTTGAAACCAAGTCGAACACGTAGAGTGCGGTTCACGAAACCTCATGAAACACACACCAAACCTACTCAAAATCGGCCTAAAATTTATCCACGGGTTCTAATCGATATCTATAACCTAGAAAAAATACTAACTCACCGATTTTAGGTCCGTGGTAAAAACGTGCATGCACATAGAACCTACGACGACAAAAACCCCCAAATTGCCCGAAACGCCTATTTCTCCGCGACACGACTTTATGTGTCCGAACAGAGACACGTACTTACCCTTAAAACACCCAAGTACATCTACCTAGGTCCGTCTAACCTAGGGTATCACCCAAAATTGGGCCAATCTCGGATTTCATCCAAAATTGACACAAAACCTAATATCAAAGTCTCTAAACACAACCAAACAAGTTCTAACTTCCTCCCACGGGTAGCCTTAAGGTCTAGGAAGGTTCTAAATTACTAATTACACTATATAATAGCAACCACTAAGAGGAAGTTAGGGTTTACCTCTTGGGAGTTGGAATCCCAAGGCCAAAGTCTCCAAAACCCTTGAAATTACCACCCTCAAGCCTCCAAGCCTCCAAACCAAGCCTCTACACTAAGTCTAGGCTCTACACATGTCACGCCCCAGTCCTAAAATATCGAGGGACTAGACACGTGGCAATTGCCAACAGCACACACTGATGGACAAACCCAATTTTATGGATCCATCAGGGCGTACTTAAGCTATAAAATAAAGTCTACTAAAACAGGCCACAACTAATCCCATCCATACAAGATAAATATAATCAACATCAATAAGAAATGAAAAGCAATAACCAGTCTCAGAAAATTACTTCGGGGAACAACCCGATATAAATCTGCTACAATGGTTCAACAGACCAAAACATAAATGTCTGAATAAAGTAGATAATGAGTATGGAACACAGATGCTCAGAAAAAGTCTTCAGCTAACACCTCATTCTCAAAAAGCGGTACAGCTCCTGTATCAGCTCCTGCTGCTGTCCCGTATACCTCGGGATAGATCTCGTCTGCAAATCCTGGGGACATAATCCGGATCCAGGTCCTCAGGGGACATAGCAAGGTACAAAATAATACAAGCCAAAATAAAATGCAGTACAGCAATAAATGAAATAAATAGGGTAAATATGTAACCATCTATGTGAAATGCAAATGAGAGCATCACTAGTACTCAGGCTGAGACCACTACAAGCTCTGTGTCGGGGAGCCGGTAGCAGTAATAACACGTAATGTGCCTAGCTCTGCTGTAGAGTCTACGGCCTCACAATAATAATAGATATATATAAAATAGCTTGTAGACTGTGTGTCTCTCCCCACCCAATGTAACCACACGTCTCATATCCACAACGTCTTATGTACATGTCACGCAAGATCATAGCTAATACAATAAGTCATATAATATCTATTAATATACTGTCTATGTCATAAAACTTGTATCCTATACAGAATCACCATGAATATTTTAGGAAGATTCTGTCTCATAAATAGTGCCAAGTGTCCTAGGTTATGATGTACTTGATAAGACAAGTACGAGAATGTATAGGGTCTCGGTATCCATGTCTAGGTGATGTTACACAACTACGCGTACGGTGTTGGCACCCAACTATTAATCGGACGCTAAGTAAGTCACACGGTCCTAGGTTAAGCATGTACAACAATATAAATGAATCAAGAAAATATATAACAAGACTGCAAGGTTGGCAAGGTACACTTGCCTGGGGTTTGAATACCAACAGCTGTCCCTGTATTAGTGGATCCTGCAGGTACTCCTCCAAAAGCTAAAATAAATATCACCAACAGGCTCAGAAAATATCCAATAGCTAGAAATGCCTGTCCTTAAGTCCAATTTGGACACAAGGGCAAAAATGATAGTTTATGGTCAAAGCGGGGTCCACATGTGGGCCGCTTTGCACCAAAAATGTGTCAGAACCAATGGTCTCCAAATTCGTCAAACTTAGTGTCAACAAGTCCAGAACGATGATACGAACCCAACAGAACTTCCAGAATTGGATTACGATGAGCCGATCACAAAATCGCCGATCAAGTGGAGCCTGTGGGGCCCACGATACACGATTTTGTCAACGTTCTCAGAATTGAACCAAACTTGGGTCACAGGACCAGCGTATTGCTACGAGTCTGATGGCGTAAGTTTCGTTTCGATCCGACGTGTGTACACAAAGTTACAATGTATTCTAAACAGGCAGATACGGGGCATTGTCGGCGGATACGCGTTGATTCCGGTGTGCACGCACATCCAAATCAACTTCTGCGAAATCCTGCACGTCCATATCAACGGCGTGCACCTTTCGGTGAAGACCGCACACGACCAAGTTGTCCCGTTTGGCGGGGCGTACTCAGTTCCGGAGGAAAATAGGGTATTGTTTTTCCTGTTTTTGGATCGCGGTTTGCGATCTCCACAGGACACGACGCACCGAGCGGGTTGTACGGGCATCGAGAAGGTTATATAGCCTACGCGTCACAACTGACAAAATGGAAAACGGATCAATGAGGAGAGAGAACGGGTTACCTGAACGGGGCTACGCAGAACAGGGATTCTTCGTATCTGGGTTCTGTCGTGTCCGGATTCTGCCGTGTCCGGGTTCTGAGTAATGCTGTGTCAGAGTCAGGGTTCAGCGGAGACTCGTCGGGGCTTCGTCGTGGCAGCTCAGGGCGTCACTGGAGGAGCACAGCGAGGTGGAGGCGGCCGGCGCTCGGGTGCTGCTGGGGGTCGACGAGGTCGGGGCTGGTGGCTAGGGCACGGAGCTAGGCGCTGCGGGTCGTGGATGGGGGGAGGACGGCGAGGTTCTGGTCGAGGGGTTCGTCGACGGCTAAGGTGGAGGAGGAAGACAGGTGGTGGAGAGGGCTGTGGGGGTTCGAGGTCAGGCGGTGGTTCTGGACGGTGGTCGGGGGAGGAAGTCTGGAGGAGGAAGACGACGGAGGAGGAGTTAGGGTTCAGGGCGGCCGAGGGTGACCGGAGCGGGCTCGGGGTGGAGGAGAGAGGAGATGGCTAGGGTTTCCGGTGGCGGAGCGTAGAAATCGAGGGATCTTTATAGCCGCCGGAACAGTAATATGGTTTTTGGTTTCGAATGGGCTAACGGGTCCGGGTCAGGTTCAATTCGGATCTGACCCGACCCGTTAAGAGCTGGGTTTGGTTTGGTTTGGTTCGACTGTGGTTCGGTTTGGTTTATTTAAAATAAACCGGGTTCAATTCTAGGGTTTATTTTGGTTTAAATATAAATTAGTTTTTAGGGCTTTAAAAATGTTTTCGGGGTCCAATAAATTCCCAGAAAATTACCCTATGTCTAGTTTTTCATTTCACACCCAAAATATTATTTTCATAATATTTTAATATTAATTAACATCATTTAAAAATCATTTAATTACAAAATACCTTAGTTTTAATTCCAGAAAATTACAGAAAATTGTGTAAAAATTATTTTAAAAATTTTGAAAAAATCAGGGTGATTACAATCTACCCCCCTTAAGAGGATTGCGTCCTCGCAATCGAAGAATAAACCACTAAGGAAAGAACTATGGGAATTACAAGAATTCTTAGGTTATACCTGCATCTGCGAATAAGTGAGGATAACGCTGGCGCATAATATCCTCCCGTTCCTAGGTAGATTCGCCAGGAGAGTGATGTTTCCAAGCTACACGGACCAGTCTAATTGTCTGTCCTCGCAATGTCTTCTCACTGACGTCGAGTATGCCAACTGGTTGTTCTTCATATCTCAGGCTAGGGCCCACTGCGATCTCAGAATGATCGACTACGTGACTTGGGTCAGTCACGTACCTCCTCAGCTGTGAGACATGGAAGACATTATGCACTCCCTCTAAGGATGGAGGTAATGCAAGACGATAAGCCACCTCACCAATGCGCTCCAGCATATCAAATGGCCCGATGTACCTTGGGCTCAACTTGCCTTTGCTCCCAAATCTAATAGTACCTCGAGTGGGCAAAATCCTCAAGAATATGTGCTCTCCTTCTTTGAACTCCAGGGGACGTCTGTGTGTATCAGCCCAATGCTTCTGTCTGTCCTGAGCTGCACGAAGATGATTCTGAATTTGTTTTACCTTCTCCACTGTCTGCATTACCAACTCTGGACCCAGTATTTGACGTTCGCCAACGTTACTCCAACATATCGATGATCTGCATTTTCTGCCGTACAAAGCCTCGAATGGTGCCATCTGAATGCTGGCCTGGTAACTGTTGTTGTAAGAGAACTCTACCAAGTGCAAATGATCTTCCCAATACCCTCTAAAGTCTAGCATACACGATCGCAACATATCCTCCAAGATCTGAATCGTGCGCTCCGATTGACCATCTGTCTGCGGATGGTAAGCAGTGCTGAATTTGAGTCGGGTGCCAAGACTCTCTTGCATGCTTCGCCAAAAATGAGATATAAATCTTGAATCATGATCCGACATAATACTAACCGGCACTCCATGTAATCTTACGATTTGTCGTATATACATGTCGGCTAGTACCTCCGTGGACTGTCCAACTCTAAATGACAAGAAGTGTGCCGATTTAGTGAGTCGATCCACGATAACCCATACCGCATCTTTTCTACTGGGGCTCCTTAGAAATCCTGTGACAAAATCCATAGTGATATGTTCCCACTTCCATTCTGGTATGGGAAGCGGCTGCAACATACCCGCAGTCCTTTGATGATCGACCTTTACTTGTTGGCACACTAAATATTTCGCTATAAATCGTGCAATCTTCCTCTTCATTCCATGCCACCAATAATACTGCCTTAAATCTCGGTATATCTTTGTTCCTCCTGGATGAACATAGTACATAGAGCTATGTGCTTCAGTCATTAACTCTTGTCTTAATTCTCCATTTGGAACATACAGGCAATTTTCGTACCTCAATGTCCCATCCTCATGTATGCGAAGTCCCGTCTGTATGCCTGCTTCTGTCTTCTCTTTAAGTCTTCAAAATCTGGCATCAGTGGGCAATGCCTCTTTAATCCTCTCCATAAGTGATGACTTAACTTCGAGATTAGCCAGCAAGCCACTCTGTCCTGGTAAAACAACCTCTATCTGGAGCTCCTGTAGATCTTTCAATAGCTGAGGCTGCATTATCAAGAAATAAGCCGTGGGCTTCCTGCTGAGTGCGTCTGCTACGACATTCGCCTTTCCCGGGTGATACTGCAGATCTATATCAAAGTCTACCATCAACTCAATCCAACGTCTCTGTCCCATGTTGAGCTCCTTCTGAGTATATACATACTTCAGACTCTTGTGATCAGTAAAGATTTTTACCTTCTCTCCATAAAGATAGTGCCTCCAAATCTTTAGTACAAATATTACTGCAGCTAGCTCAAGATCGTGCGTGGGGTAGTTCTTCTCATGGACCTTCAACTGTCTCGATGCATAAGCGATAACTTTGCCATGTTGCATCAAAATACATCCTAGTCCACTACCTGATGCATTACTGTAAACAACAAAACCTCCTGATCCTGAAGGAAGAGTCAAGACTGGTGCTGTTGTCAATCTCCTCTTCAATTCTTCAAAGGCCTTCTGGCAATCTTCTGTCCATGCAAACTCGTGGTTCTTACGTGTCAACTTCGTCATAGGCTCCGCAATCCTTGAGAAATTTTTTACGAACCTCCTGTAATATCCAGCAAGTCCGAGGAAACTTCTCACCTCTGCAACTGATATAGGTGTAGGCCAAGTTTCTATTGCAGCAACCTTCTCCGGATCAACTGAAAGTCCTTCTCCTAAGATAATATATCCCAAGAAAGGCATCTTATCCATACAAAACTCACATTTACTGAGTTTGGCATACAACTTCTCCTGCCTCAACGTCTCTAGCACAATTTTAAGATGCTCTTCGTGGCTCTTGGAAATACTAGGATATCATCAATAAACACAACCACAAATTTGTCCAAGTACTGATGAAAAACTCTGTTTATCAAACTCATAAACACAGCTGGCGCGTTGGTTAAACCAAACGGCATTACTAAGAACTCATAATGTCCATACTTGGTCCTGAAGGCTGTCTTCGGTATATCCTCCTTCCTTACTTTAATCTAGTGATAACCGAATCTAAGGTCAATCTTTGAGAATACCCTAGCACCACTCAATTGATCGAATAGGTCATCAATGCGTGGTAAGGGATACTGGTTCTTAATGGTCATAGAGTTCAGTGCCCTGTAATCAATGCACAGGCGTACTGTTCCATCCTTCTTCGGTACAAATAGTATGGGTGCTCCCCAAGGTGAAATACTGGGTCGAATAAAACCCTTCTCCAGAAGATCATCAACTTGTTCCTTCAATTCCACCAACTCCTTGGGTGCTAGCCGATATACTGATGAAGTGATAGGTTCTGCTCCTGGAGTTAAGTCTATTGTGAATTCTATTTCCCGATCAGGTGGTAAACCTGGAAGATCATCTGAAAATACATCCACAAACTCTTATATGACTCTTGGGTAACCTGACTCTCCTTCTATAGATAGTACCCTAAGAGTAGGCTGAACACCTTGCTCTACAGCTCTCCGAAGAAACTCAAACTCTGGATGTCCAAGTGGTCTAAATATAACCTTTCCAAGCCGACAATCAAGAGTCACATGGTACTGACTTAACCAATCCATACCAAGTACAACATCGTAATTTGGCATAGAAAAGATCAGAAATTGAGCTCGCATCTCTCTTCCACAGACTACTACCGAACAAGATCTACAGACGTCACTAACTGGAATAATTTCACCTCCCGTAAGAATTCTCTTAGTCTTCGGAAGGGGTGCGATAGCTACTCTATGGGTGGCTATAAAGCTAGCTGCTATAAATGAATACGATGCTCCAGAATCAAATAAAGCTACAGCTGGTAATGAAGCTACTAAGATAGTACCTGCGATAACCTCTCCTGCAGTAGCTTCCTCCTCAACAGCCAATGCAAATGTTTGTCCTCGTCCCTGAGCTGGACCTCTCTGCTGCCGAGCCTACTGAAATAGTGCTTTCTGTGTTGCCAATGGTGGTCTCTGCTGATATCCTCATGGAGCTGGTGGTCTGACTCCTCCAACTCCCGTCTGTGGTGCTCCCCCTGCTGGATAAGCTGGCCTTGGTGCAGGTAAAGCTAGTCTTGGTGCTTTCTCTCTGCGGTCAGAGCAGTCCTTGGATAGATGCTGGTTGGATCCGCCAATCAGACATAGTCCTAACTTGCGTCTGCACTCCCTCTCAATGTGTCCTACCTTGCTGCAGTAATGACAAGTAGGAAGAGATATGGCCCTATGTGCTACTCTCTCTGATAGATTCCTCTGGGATCGTTTTGCAGAATCCCCTGTAATGTCCTGGATGGTGCTGATGTGATTGGCCGCTTCAAATTTGACTCCCTTCTAGTGACGCGCTCTATGCGTCGTACTGTAGCAAGGACGTCGGTGTACGATATAGGTGCAATAGATTCGATCAACCTCTGGAGCTCGAACTTGAGTCCGTCAAAGAACTTCTCTGCCTTCTCTTCTTCGGTAGGAATTAGAGAAGGGGTGAAGCGACTCATGCGAATGAATTCAGTATTGTACTCTTCTACTGACATATTGCCTTGGATAAGGCGGTTGAACTTGTCTCTAAGTTCTGACCGTGCAACAGCTGGGATGTACATCTCCTGGAAGAGTCTGGAGAACTCTTTTCAAGTGACTCGGTCCTGTCCGAGCCTCCTCTCTTCTGATAACCACCAATGATGTGCATTGTCAGTCAACTGCATCCTGACAGCAGTCATCCATCTCTCTCTCGGAAGTTCAGCTTCTTCCAACTGGTGCTTTGTGTTCGTGAGCCACTCGTGAACTTCAGTTGGCCCCTCCTTGCTAGAAAAGGTACGAGGCTTGAGCTGACAAAAATTATGATAGATCATGTCGCTGGTCGTCTAGCTGGTGGGTTCACCTGCTCCAATGCGGTTACTAGGCTGGTTCTCAAATACTCTGCCTCATGACGCTGAGCCTCTTGTTGAACCTGTTGTTGGGCTTGCATCATGGCATAAATCATCTAAAATATCTGCTGCCCATCCATGGCTTATCCTGGTGGAAAAACAGGCATAGGTGGAGTGAACTGTCACGACCCGATTCCGTAGAATCAATGAGGCATCCCCCGAATCGTGACCGCCGTGCGGGCCTGGGATTGCGCCCGCACAAGGCTTTAATGATTTGCATAGCAAGCACATATTCAGAGTACGCAAAAAAATTGAAACACAGATTTTAAACATGGAAAAGTTCTCTTTATTGATAATGAACATCTATTACAAACTCATGAACGAGTCAGCTAATTTGTCGCACGGGCTTACAAAAGTGTTGACTCAAAATGAGATAGCAGTCTTGTACATTACATCCCTTTATAAACTTCAAAATGATAAGGACCTCCGGGCTGGAGGACGGCTTTGCCACGGAGCTGCATTTGTGTATGAAGAGTTGCAAGCTCCGGCTTCAAAATGCTTCAAGGACGGTGCGATCAGGATGCGCCAACAGTTGGACTGGATCGGGAAGATGACTTCGGCTCCTCGCTTGGTTCACCTTAGTACGGAGAACCTGTTTCAACGAGGGTCAATATATCGAAACATACTGGTGAAGGCGAGCTAACCGAACTATACCAATCAACACGTTGTTTTAATGAAGCATGCATATTTTATGGGTTTCTATCTTGCCTTAGTTCATTTACAAGTAAGCAGCATATAGAATTTACTGAAATGAACTTGCCACCGTTCGGTGGATTTTACCTGACCGTCTGAATCACCTGCACAATACTTACCATGCCTTCCCTGCCACAAAGACACAAGTTAGTTTGTAACAGGTTTAAATATACACGATGATCACTGGCATGTTTGCCATAATAGACTAGTCCGAGATAAGGATAGCTTGCAACTATAGTACACGAGGCGCTGCAAGCCATCTTGTCCCGTACACGATGACTATACACGAGTTCCGCCCGGATCGGATCGGTGCTAGTGCCCCAGCGACCGTCCGTAGAACCAATACCTTGTGCACAAGTTATCCATGATCGAACACGATTATTTAGCTAACAAGTCATGCAGTTGAGGCAACACGAGTGCAAGAACACGAGTACACGACAAGAAGTATTGCATGATTCATTTTGTATAGCCTCCCTGAACAATTATGCACAATACAAGGTGTGTGTCATACTTAGCATAATTCATAGAACATTTGCAACAAGCTAGCATACGATAAGATAACAGTTCACAAGTTTGATTGACAAGCAGCATAACCAAGTCTATTCCCTTTTATCTTGGTTTCTTTTATTATTACTTGGTATCGTTTGATCGGGGCAAAGAAGAATGCGAGATTTTAGGGTGTGAAGCTTGGAAGCAGGGCTAGCTAATCGGGTTGGTAGCCACTCACTTCGTTGGTTGGAAGGAAGAAGGAAAGAGGTGCTTCAAGACTCCGCTCGTAAGCCGCCTACTGCTCGTTCACCTGCATCACGAATAGCTCGATCAATACTCCTTCCACTAATTCCAATCTCGGAATTGAAATGCAGTGCAATGAACGAAAATAATGAAATTATCGAAAGCGTTCATGGAAAATAAGCAAATCCCAAATCCAACTCAAAGCACGAAAGCAACAAGCGATATCGAAATCTGAGGCGATAAAAGATAGCAGCGGAGAGGTCCCTCCTGACTCTGCCGCTAAGTCGATCCCGGGGGTACGGTCCACTGAATATGGGAATCGATTCCGAAGAAACAAATCCATAACGAGGACGAGTTCTTGTTTCAATCTATCCCGATCGAATGATACCGTCTTGTGTTTCTTAGCCGCGCTCTCCGCACCGGGAGAACGGGGCGCTACATCCTACCCAACTAATTGGAAGTTTCGTCCTAAAACTTAGGATAGAACCTACCGTTAGGAATTATTTTGTTGCGGACGATGATCAGGAAGGTTCGGACATGAACTAATGGCATGGCCTGATCGACCACAAGCTAGGCATAACCCAAGTCTCAAGCGACAATTGTTCGCTGTGTGCCCACACTTTTTGCAGAAATTACACGATGGCCCTGGGTTTCCTCCTCGACGTCCGACGTTGCCTGGTCGCTTTGCAGCGGTATTTCCTTTCTCGTCGCTATGGCGCTTGTGATTGTAGGTATGCACAGCGCCGGCAGAGACATGAGGATAGTATGGTTCAAGCGATAGGGCGTAATTCATGACTTCACGCATTGTGTGATACTGATGAACGGCTACATGCGCATGGATGGCAGGGCATAGTCCACCTTCAAACCTTCTAGCTCGACTCGCTACATCAGGTAAATAGGCCCTAGCGAATTTGGAGAGTCGGTTGAATTCGGCGGAGTACTCTTTAACTGTCATGCTGCCTTGCCTTAGTTGTACGAACTCGTTCTCCATTTGACGTTGTACTGGAGGGGGTACAAACTCCTCTTCGAACGTGGCACAAAAAGTCGTCCACGAGATCGCCTCCTCTCCGTGATCAAATTGGAGAGATCGTCGATGCACGTCCCACCAATCATGCGTGTTGAGACGGAGCTGTAGTTGCGCGCAGGCGACGCGCTTCTCTTCGGGGACCTCTACCAGAGCGAAGTGATCTTCAAGTTCGGCCAACCAATCTAGAGCTAGGATTGCGTCCTCAGTCCCGTTGAATGGGGTATTGCAGACTCTCTTGAAGTGGCCAAAGTCGAAGGCAGTCACGTCCCTCGGCCTTGGAATTTGCGGCGTCTCTACTTCAAGCATGGGCTGTTCCATCGCAGTCGTTGCTGTTACAGCGGAATGGTTGGAAGCCAAAGTCTGAACGATCTGTTGCAGGGCATCCACCTGCTTCTGTTGGACTAAGAATCGTTCTTCTATATTGTCTTGAAACTTGAGCTGACTCTCCTCCGCCCGCTTCTCGGCCCGTTCATAGCGAGCCTCGTCCCTTTGTTGGTTTGCCTCCAACATCTGCAACATTTGCTGGACGGGATCGATGCTTGGCATGGCTCGCTGGCTCCTTGAACTTCCCGAAGTACCCGAACTACTTTGTTGCCCTTGGGTTTCGTTCGGTGCTTGTACTGCAGATTGCGCTGGTGTTATTCCTTCAAAAGAAGGTAAATTACATTAGGATCATAATGTATTATGGACTTATTGCATGAACGTATCTCATTTTGGCCTAGCGAGTTCAAGAGTTCGCACAGGAATTTGATCGTTAAAGGAACTTTTCCAGCACGAAAGTCTAAGGAACTTGAATCTGTGCTCTGATACCATTATGTCACGACCCAATTCCATAAAATTAATGAGGCGTCCCCCGAATCGTGACCGCCGTGCGGGCCTGGGATTGCACCCGCACAAGGCTTTAATAATTTGTATAGCAAGCACATATTCAGAGTACGCAGAAAAATTGAAACACAGATTTTAAACATGGAAAAGTTCTCTTTATTGATAATGAACATCTGTTACAAACTCCTGAACGAGTCAGCTAATTTGTCGCACGGGCTTACAAAAGTGTTGACTCAAAATGAAATAGCAGTCATGTACATTACATCCCTTTATAAACTTCAAAATGATAAGGACCTCCGGGCTGGAGGACGGCTTTGCCACAGAGCTGCATTTGTGTATGAAGAGTTGCAAGCTCCGGCTTCAAAATGCTTCAAGGACGGAGCGATCAGGATACGCCAACAGCTGGACTGGATCGGGAAGACGACTTTGGCTCCTCGCTCAGTTCGCCTTAGTGCGGAGAACCTGTTTCAACGAGAGTCAGTATGTCGAAACATACTGATGAAGGTGAGATAACCGAACTATACTAATCAACACGTTGTTTTAATGAAGAATGCATATTTTATGGGTTTCTATCTTGCCTTAGTTCATTTACAAGTAAGCAGCATATAGAATTTACTGAAATAAACTTGCCACCGTTCGGTGGATTTTACCTGACCGTCTGAATCACCTGTACAATACTTACCATGCCTTCCCAGCCACGAAGACACAAGTTAGTTTGCAACAGGTTTAAATATACACGATGATCACTGGCACGGTTGCCATAATGGACTAGTCCGAGACAAGGATAGCTTGCAACGATAGTACACGAGGTGCTGCAAGCCATCTTGTCCCGTACACGATGACTATACACGAGTTCCGTCCGGATCGGATCGGTGCCAGTGCCCCAGCGACCGTCCGCAGAACCAATACCTTGTGCACAAGTTGTCCATGATCGAACACAATTATTTAGCTAACAAGTCATGCAGTTGAGGCAACACGAGTGCAAGAACACGAGTACACGACAAGAAGTATTGCATGATTCATTTTGCATAGCCTTCCTGAACAATTATGCACAATACAAGGTGTGTGTCATACTTAGCATAATTCATAGAACATTTGCAACAAGCTAGCATACGATAAGATAACAGTTCACAAGTTTGATTGACAAGCAGCATAACCAAGTCTATTCCCTTTTATCTTGGTTTCTTTTATTATTACTTGGTATCGTTTGATCGGGGCAAAGAAGAATGCAAGATTTTAGGGTGTGAAGCTTGGAAGCAGGGCTAGCTAATCGGGTTGGTAGCCACTCACTTCGTTGGTTGGAAGGGAGAAGGAAAGAGGCGCTTCAAGACTCCGCTCGTAAGCCACCTACTGCTCGTTCACCTGCATCACAAATAGCTCGATCAATACTCCTTCCACTCTTTCCAATCTCGGAATTGAAATGCAGTGCAATGAACGAAAACAATGAAATCATCGAAACCGTTCATGGAAAATAAGCAAATCCCAAAACTAACTCAAAGCACGAAAGCAACAAGCGATATCGAAATCCGAGGCAATAAAAGATAGCAGCGGAGAGGTCCCTCCTGACTCTGCCGCTAAGTCGATCCCGGGGGCACGGTCCACTGAATATGGGAATCGATTCCGAAGAAACAAATCCATAACGAGGACGAGTTCTTGTTTCAATCTATCCCGATCGAACGATACCGTCTTGTGTTTCTTAGCCGCGCTCTCCGTACCGGGAGAACGGGGTGCTACATCCTACCCAACTAATTAGAAGTTTCGTCCTGAAACTTAGGATAGAACCTACCGTTAGGGATTATTTCGTTGCGGACGATGATCAGGAAGGTTCGGACATGAACTAATGGCATGGCCTGATCGACCACAAGCTAGGCATAACCCAAGTCTCAAGCGACAATTGTTCGCTGTGTGCCCACACTTTTTGCAGAAATTACACGATGGCCCTGGGTTTCCTCCTCGACGTCCGACGTTGTCTGGTCGCTTTGCAGCGGTGTTTCCTTTCTCGTCGCTATGGCGCTTGTGATTGTAGGTATGCACAGCGCCGGCAGAGATGTGAGGATAGTGTGGTTCAAGCGATAGGGCGTGATTCATGACTTCATGCATTGTGTGATACTGATGAACGGCTATGTGCGCATGGATGGCAGGGCGTAGTCTACCTTCAAACCTTCTAGCTCGACTCGCTACATCAGGTAAATAGGCCCTAGCGAATTTGGAGAGTGGTTGAATTCGGCGGAGTACTCTTTAACTGTCATGCTGCCTTGCCTTAGTTGCACGAACTCGTTCTCCATTTGACGTTGTACTGGAGGGGGTACAAACTCCTCTTCGAACGTGGCACAAAAAGTCGTCCACGAGATCGCCTCCTCTCCGTGATCAAATTGGAGAGATCGTCGATGCACGTCCCACCAATCGTGCGTGTTGAGACGGAGCTGTAGTTGCACGCAGGCGACGCGCTTCTCTTCGGGGACCTCTACCAGAGCGAAGTGATCTTCAAGTTCGGCCAACCAATCTAGAGCTACGACTGCGTCCTCAGTCCCATTGAATGGGGTATTGCAGACTCTCTTGAAGTGGCCAAAGTCGAAGGCAGTCACGTCCCTCGGCCTTGGAATTTGTGGCGTCTCTACTTCAAGCACGGGCTGTTCCATCGGAGTTGTTGCTGTTGCAGCGGAATGGTTGGAAGCCAAAGTCTGAACGATCTGTTGCAGGGCATCCACCTGCTTCTGTTGGACTGAGAATCGTTCTTCTATATTGTCTTGAAACTTGAGCTGACTCTCCTCCGCCCGCTTCTCGGCCCGTTCATAGCGAGCCTCGTCCCTTTGTTGGTTTGCCTCTAATATCTGCAACATTTGCTGGACAGGATCGATGCTTGGCATGGCTTGCTGGCTCCTTGAACTTCCCAAAGTACCCGAACTACTTTGTTGCCCTTGGGTTTCGTTCGGTGCTTGCGCTGCAGATTGCGCTGGTGTCATTCCTTCAAAAGAAGGTAAATTACATTAGGATCATAATGTATTATGGCCTTGTTGCATGAACGTATCTCATTTTGGCCTAGCGAGTTCAAGAGTTCGTACAGGAATTTGATCGTTAAAGGAACTTTTCCAGCACGAAAGTCTAAGGAACTTGAATCTGTGCTCTGATACCATTATGTCACGACCCGATTCCGTAAAATCAATGAGGCGTCCCCCGAATCGTGACTGCCGTACGAGCTTGGGATTGCGCCCGCACAAGGCTTTAATGATTTGTATAGCAAGCACATATTCAGAGTACGCAGAAAAATTGAAACACAGATTTGAAACATGGAAAAATTCTCTTTATTGATAATGAACATCTATTACAAACTCCTGAACGAGTCAGCTAATTTGTCGCACGGGCTTACAAAAGTGTTGACTCAAAATGAGATAGCAGTCCTGTACATTACATCCCTTTATAAACTTCAAAATGATAAGGACCTCCGGGCTGGAGGACGGTTTTGCCACGGAGCTGCATTTGTGTATGAAGAGTTGCAAGCTCCGGCTTCAAAATGCTTCAAGGACGGCGCGATCAGGATGCGCCAACAGCTGGACTGGATCGGGAAGACGACTTCGGCTCCTCTCTCGGTTTGCCTTAGTGCGGAGAACCTGTTTCAACGAGGGTCAGTATGTCGAAACATACTGGTGAAGGCGAGCTAACGGAACTATACCAATCAACACATTGTTTTAATGAAGCATGCATATTTTGTGGGTTTCTATCTTGCCTTAGTTCATTTACAAGTAAGTAGCATATAGAATTTACTGAAATGAACTTGCCACCGTTCGGTGGATTTTACCTGACCGTCTGAATCACCTGTACAATACTTACCATGCCTTCCCTACCACGAAGACACAAGTAAGTTTGCAACAGGTTTAAATATACACGATGATCACTGGCACGGTTGCCATAATGGACTAGTCCGAGACAAGGATAGCTTGCAACGATAGTACACGAGGCGCTGCAAGCCATCTTGTCCCATACACGATGACTATACACGAGTTCCGCCCGGATCGGATCGGTGCCAGTGCCCCAACGACCGTTCGCAGAACCAATACCTTGTGCACAAGTTGTCCATGATCGAACAAGATTATTTAGCTAACAAGTCATGCAGTTAAGGCAACACGAGTGCAAGAACACGAGTACACGACAAGAAGTATTGCACGATTCATTATGCATAGCCTCCCTGAACAACTATGCACAATACAAGATGTGTGTCATACTTAGCATAATTCATAGAACATTTGCAACAAGCTAGCATACGATAAGATAACAGTTCACAAGTTTGATTGACAAGCAGCATAACCAAGTCTATTCCCTTTTATCTTGGTTTCTTTTATTATTACTTGGTATCGTTTGATCGGGGCAAAGAAGAATGCGAGATTTTAGGGTGTGAAGCTTGGAAGCAGGGCTAGCTAATCGGGTTGGTAGCCACTCACTTCGTTGGTTGGAAGGAAGAAGGAAAGAGGCGCTTCAAGACTCTGCTCGTAAGCCGCCTACTGCTCGTTCACCTGCATCACGAACAGCTCGATCAATACTCCTTCCACTCTTTCTAATCTCGGAATTGAAATGCAGTGCAATGAACGAAAACAATAAAATCATCGAAACCGTTCAAGGAAAATAAGCAAATCCCAAAACCAACTCAAAGCACAAAAGCAACAAGCGATATCGAAATTCGAGGCAATAAAAGATAGCAGCGGAGAGGTCCCTCCTGAATCTGCCGCTAAGTCGATCCCGGGGGCACGGTCCATTGAATATGGGAATCGATTCCGAAGAAACAAATCCATAACGAGGACGAGTTCTTGTTTCAATCTATCCCGATCGAATGATACCGTCTTGTGTTTCTTAGCCGCGCTCTCCGCACCGGGAGAACGGGGCGCTACATGAACTGTGGCAGAGGTGGGAGGTCATCACGCCGGAACCTTGAATTAGGCTGGCCGACTTGATCGCTTTGAGAAGATTGTCCTCTATTCTTCGGTGTCACTCCATCTCCATAGGTAACCACAGCATCGTGGGGTGTATCGAAGGGATTCTCATCTCTGTTTCTTGGATCCATTACTCTGCATCCAAAAAGATAAACTATAAGAACGCACAATGGAATCAACACAGGATGTAAATCAAGTAATTAATTTGAGTTCGATATAGAGTTCAAAAATGGTTCAAACAATGGATGAGATCCTATAACTTATCCTATCCTTAGTGCAGGCTTGCTCGGTCCCTAAGTTGAAACCGAACGATTTAGTCGTAGACCTGCATGGGCCACCACAAAAATTATGTCACGCCCCAGTCCCAAAATATCGAGGGACTAGATACGTGGCAATGGCCAGCAGCACACACTGATGGACAAACCCAATTTAATGGATCCATCGGGGCGTATTTAAGCTGTAAAATAAAGTCTACTAAAGCAGGCCACAACTAATCTCATCCATACAAGATAAATATGATCAACAACAATAAGAAATGAAAAGCAATAACCAGTCTCAGCAAAGTACTTCGGTGAACAACCCGATATAAATCTGCTACAATGGTTCAACAGACCAAAACATAAATGTCTGAATAAAGTCGATAATGAGTATGGAACACAGATGCTCAGGAAAAGTCTTCAGCTAACACCTCATCCTCGGAAAGTGGTACAGCTCCTGTATCAGCTTCTGCTGCTGTCCCGTATACCTCGGGATAGATCTCGTCTGCAAATCCTGGGGACATAATCCGGATCCAGGTCCTCAGGGGACATAGCAAGGTACAAAATAATACAAGCCAAAATAAAATGCAGTGCAGCAATAAATAAAATAAATAGGGTAAATATGTAACCATCTATATAAAATGCAAATGAGAGCATCACTAGTACTCAGGCTGAGACCACTACAAGCTCTATATCGGGGAGCCGGTAGCAGTAATAACACGTAATGTGCCTAGCTCTGTTGTAGAGTGTACGGCCTCACAATAATAATAGATATATATAAAACAGCCTATAGCCTGTGTGTATCTCCCCACCCAATGTAACCACACGTCTCATGTCCACAACGTCTCATGTACATATCACGCAAGATCATAGCTAATGCAACAAGTCATATAATATCTATGAATATACTGTCTATGTCATAAAACTTGTATCCTATACAGAATCACCATAAATATTTTAGGAAGATTCTGTCTCATGAATAGTGTCAAGTGTCCTGGGTTATGATGTACTTGATAAGACAAGTACGAGAATGTATAGGGTCTCGGTATCCATGTCTAGGTGACGTTACACAACTCCGCGTACGGTGTTGGCACCCAAATATTAATCGGACGCTAAGTTAGTCACACGGTCCTAGGTTAAGCATGTACAACAATATAAATGAATCAAGAAAATTTGTAACAAGACTGCAAGGTTAGCAAGGTACACTTGCCTGGGGTTTGAATACCAACAGCTGTCCCTGTATCAGTGGATCCTGCAGGTACTCCTCCAAAAGTTGAAATAAATATCACCAACAGGCTCAAAAAATATCAAATAGCTAGAAACGCCTGTCCTTAAGTCCAATTTGGACACAAGGGCAAAAATGACAGTTTTTGGTCAAAGCGGGGTACACATGTGGGCCGCTTTGCACCGAAAAATGTGTCAGAACCAATGGTCTCCAAATTCGTCAAACTTAGTGTCAACAAGCCAAGAACGATGATACGAACCCAACGAATCTTCCAGAATTTGATTCCTATGAGCCGATCACAAAATTGCCGGTCAAGTGGAGCCTGTAGGGCCCACGATACACAATTTTGTCAACGTTCTCGGAATCGAACCAAACTTGGGTCACAGGACCAGCGTATTGCTACGAGTCCGATGGCGCAAGTTTCGTTTCGATCCGACGTGTGTACACAAAGTTACAATATGTTCTAGAACAGGCGGATACGGGGCGTTATCGACGGATACGGGTTGATTTCGGTGTGCACGCACATCCAAATCAACTTCTGCGAAATCCTGCACGTCCGTATCAACGGCGTGCACCTTTCGGTGAAGACCGCACGCGACCAAGTCATCCCGTTTGGCTGGGCATACTCAGTTCCGAGGGAAAATGGAGTATTATTTTTCCTATTTTTGGATCGCCGTTTACGATCGCCACAGGACGCGACGCACCGAGCGGGTTGTACGGGCATCGAGAGGGTTACACAGCCTACGCATCACAACTGACGGAACGGAAAACGGATCAACGAGGAGAGAGAACGGGTTACCTGAACGGGGCTACGCAGAACGAGGATTCTTCGTGTCCGGGTTCTGTCGTGTCCGGGTTCTGCCGTGTCCGAGTTCTGAGTGCTGCTGTGTCGGAGTCAGGGTTCAGCGGAGACTCATCGGGGCTTCGTCGTGGCGGCTCAGGGCATCGCCGGAGGAGCACAGCGAGGTCGAGGCGGCCGGCGCTCGGGTGCTGCTGGGGGTCGACGAGGTCGGGGCTGGTGGCTAGGGCACGGAGCTAGGCACTGCGGGTCGGGGATGGGCAGAGGACGGCAAGGTTCTGGTCGAGGGGTTCTTTGACGGCTAGGGCGGAGGAGGAAGACAGGTGGTGGAGAGGGCTGTGGGGGTTCGAGGTCAGGCGGTGGTTCTGGACGGTGGTCGGGGGAGGAAGTCTGGAGGAGGTAGACGAGGGAGGAGGAGTTAGGTTTCAGGGCGGCCGAGGGTGACCGAAGCGGGCTCTGGGCGGAGGAGAGAGGAGATGGCTAGGGTTTTTGGCGGCGGAGCGTGGAAATCAAGGGATCTTTATGGCCGCCGGAACAGTAATATGGGTTAGGGTTTCGAATGGGCTAACGGGTCTGGGTCGGGTTAAATTCGGATCCGACCCGACCCGTTAAGAGCTGGGTTTGGTTTGGTTTGGTTCGACTACGGTTCGGTTTGGTTTATTTAAAATAAACCGGGTTCAATTCCAGGGTTTATTTTGGTTTAAATATAAATTAGTTTTTAGGACTTTAAAAATATTTTCGGGGTCCAATAAATTCCCAGAAAATTACCCTATGTCTAGTTTTTCATTTCACATCCAAAAATATTATTTCTATAATATTTTAATATTAATTAATATCATTTAAAAATTATTTAATTATCAAATACCTTAGTTTTAATTCCAAAAAATTACAGAAAATTGTGTAAAAATTATTTTAAAAATTTTGAAAAAATCAGGGTGATTACAACACACCTTGTTTAGGAAAAAGTACAGGGTTAGGGTTAACATAAATGGAAGAATAGAAGAAGAAAGAGAATAAATGGATAACTTACTTACTTGAAATAGGAAGTTGAAAGAAGAAGGAAGAAGAAAAGAGTGGAGAGTGGAGAAGAAGAAGAAAAAATGAAGGAATGAAATGGGGGGGGTGGAGGTTCGGTCATGAACCTGGGAAAGGGCCGGCCATATGCAAATATAGGGTTTCCATAATTCAAATGACTAAAATATCGTCCAATTAGTCATCCAAAAATAGGGTTTAGGTTTAGGGTTCACTAAACACTCTCCAACTAATCCAAAACAACCCAACTAACTAAAATAAAAATATAACAACTATTCTAAACCCAAAAATGAGTCTGACAAGGGTGTTGGTTGGGTCAGACATGGGTCCACTAGGGTCTGACATAGGTCCAGACTAGCCAAAATCCTAAAACAACCAATAAAAAATAATACAACCATCAATTAAATATAAATATAATTATATATGAACAATAAATAATTTACCAAATAAAAATTAAAAAAATCCTATTTCTAGAATTCGGTAGTGACAAGCCTACCCTCCTTAAAATAATTTCGTCCTCAAAATTAAAAGACGAAACTAGGACAGGAATGCAAGGAAAGAAAAGAACCATACCTCAGGACTCAAAAAGATAAGGGTATCGCTCGCACATTTCATCCTCCCTCTCCCAGGTCGACTCACCTGGAGAGTGATGCCTCCACGCGACGTGAACCAAGGGAATAGTCTGGTTCCTCAACACCTTCTACCGCCGATCCAAAATCTCCACCGGCTGCTCTGGATAGCTAAGAGTAGGGCCCACCACGATCTCTGAGTGATCCAATACGTGACTGGGATCCGCCATGTACCGTCTCAACTGCGATACGTGGAACACATCATGAACTCCCTCTAGCGTAGGCGGCAAATCTAGCCTATACGCCACAGCATCGACCCTCTCAAGGATGCTGAAGGGTCCGACGAAACATG
The DNA here is from genome assembly GCA_036927795.1 of Iris macrosiphon. Classification (NCBI taxonomy): domain Eukaryota; kingdom Viridiplantae; phylum Streptophyta; class Magnoliopsida; order Asparagales; family Iridaceae; genus Iris; species Iris macrosiphon. The sequence goes on along the minus strand of JAYESA010000016.1, from coordinate 112,155,316 downwards.
GGATAAGCTTCCCGCCTCCACCGAAGCGAATAGTGCCCCGCATCGGAGAAATTCTCAGGAACACCAGATCTCCAACCTAGCATAAACAAGGTCTTAGCACTTAATCTAAAACATGCAATCACAAGCAAACTCAAGAACAAAATCTAGATTCTAAGCTATACCTCGAACTCCAAAGGTCTTCGGTGGCTATCGGTCAAATGTCGCTACCTGTCCTGCGCCACCCGAAGTCTATCTCTAATGAGCTTGACCTTCTCCGCCGCATCCACCATTATTTTCGGGCCAAGCAAAGCTCTTTCGTCTATATCATCCCATGATAACGGAGTGCGACACCTCCGTCCATACAATGCCTCGAATGGTGATATCTCAATACTGGCTTGGTAGCTTTTGTTGTAAGCAAAGTCTACCAAGTGCAAGTAATCCTCCCAAGAGCCTCTGAAATCCAAAACAAAAGTGCGAAGCATGTCCTCAAGTATCTGAATGGTCCTCTCTGACTGACCGTCTGTCTGCGGGTGATATGCACTACTAAACTTGAGCTGGGTGCCCAAGCTAGCTTGCAGACTCCTCCAGAAATACGAAGTAAAGCGACTATTCCGGTATGATACTATGCTCATAGGAACTCCATACAGTCTGACTATCTGGCGCACATACATCTCTGCTAGTCTCTCCGTAGACATAACCACTTTGAATGGTAGAAAGTGGGCCAATTTGGTTAACCTGTCCACGATGACCCAAATCGCATCCTTCCCTCCCGGAGAATAGGGAAGTTCAGAAACAAAATACATGGTCATATGCTCCCATTTCCACTCCAGAATGGATAACGGCTGGAGCAAACCTCCTGGCCTCTGCCTCTCCACCTTCACCTGCTGGCACACTAAGCATCGGGATACGAAGCGCGCCACCTCCCGCTTCATCCCGTACTACCATACATGCTCTCTCAGATCTCTATACATCTTGTTGGCACCTGGATGCATAGAGTACTGGGATCGATGCGCCTCCTGAAGAACCACCTCCCGTAATGACCCACTCGGCACACACAACCTGGTACCGTGCCGCAATGAACCATCATCAGCAATGGTAAAGTCATCTGATAATCCAATCTGAACATGTGCCCTGATGCTCCTCAGGGACTCATCCTCAAACTGTGTAGCCCTGATCCGGTCTACCAACTCTGACTGAATCTGCAGTCCCCACATCTACATCTCAACTCCAGACACTATCACCTCAATGCCCAAGCTCTCTAGATCTGCCAGAAGATAATGATCTGTAGTCAGGCACATACCTACCGGATACCTGTTCAGCGCATCCGCAACTACGTTTGCCTTTCCTGGATGGTACTGCAATAATATGTCAAAGTCTTTCATCAACTCCAACCATCTCCTCTGCCTCATGTTCAGCTCTTTTTGGGTAAACACATACTTCAAGCTCTTGTGGTCTGTGAAGATCTCCACACGCTCTCCGTATAAATAGTATTTTTATAACTTTAGAGCAAAGATGACCGCTGCCAACTCCAAATCGTGGGTAGGGTAGTTCTTCTCATGAGGACATAATTGCCTAGAAGCATAGGCAATGACCCTCCCATTCTGCTGTAACACACAACCCAGTCCCTTCCCCGATGCATCACTATAGATAATGAATCCTCCAGACCCTGATGGCAACATCAACACTGGAGCTGTCGTCAACCTCCTCTTCAGCTCATCAAAGGCAATCTGGCACTCCTCTGACCAAACAAACTCCATGTCCTTTCGGGTCAGCCTAGACAACGGCTCTGCAATCCGGAAAAAATTCTGAATAAATCTCCTGTAGTAACCTGGCAGTCCCAGGAAACTCCTGATCTTTGCTACTGAACTCGGAGCACTCCATGACTCAATTTCCATGATCTTCCTTGGATCCACCGAGATCCCCTCTCCAGTCACCACATGACCAAGGAATTCAACCTTGTCAAGGAAGAACTCATACTTCAAAAGCTTTCCATAAAGCTTCTCCTTCCTGAGAGTCTTCAGCACTATCCTCAGATGCTCCTTATGCTCCTTTGGGGTCTTCGAATACACCAAGATGTCATCTATAAAAACTACCACAAACCTGTTCAGATGCTGATGGAACACCTTGTTCATCAGATTCATGAACACTGTCGGGACACTAGTCAACCCGAACGGCTTCACCATGAACTCATACTGTCCATACCTGGTCCGAAAAGCTATCTTCGGAATATTCTCCCTCCTGACCTTCACCTGGTGGTAGCCTATCCTCAGATCAATCCTAGAAAACACCCTCGCTCTGCTCAACTGGTCAAAGAGATCATCAATACGCGGCAGCGAATACTTGTTCTTGATTGTGAGGTTGTTCAGAGCCCTATAGTCGATATACATCCGTATCGACCCATCCTTCTTCGGCACAAAAAGTACCAGAGCAACCCACAAAGAAGAACTAGATTTGATAAATCCCTTGTCCTGAAGTGTCACGTCCCAGTCCCAAAATATCAAGGGACTAGCTACGTGGCAATGGCCAGCAGCACACACCGATGGGCAAACCCAATTTAATAGACCCATCAGGATGTACTTAAGCTGTAGTACAACAATAAAGGTCTACTACTCTCATCCATAGAAATGAATACATCAATATCAACAAAGTAAAATATAATCATCATCAAGTCACAAGTAAATAAATCAGGGAACAACCTGATAACAAGTCTGATACAACTGTTCATTAAACAAGAATTTTAATAGCATCAAAGACTGAGTATAGAAGAAGCATATACTCAGGAGAAATCCTCGGCAATCACCTCGTCCTTGGTTCCTGGTACTGCTCCAATGTATGCACATGTTCCTGCTTCTGCTTCTGCTCCTGCTAATGCTCCGGTCCCGTATACCTCGGGATAGATCTCGTCTGCTAATCCTGGGGACATAATCTGGATCCAGATCCTCAGGGGACATAGCAAGGTATAATAATAACTCATGCCAAAAATAATGTAGTGCAATAATAAATGAAACAATAGGGTAAACTATATAACCATCTATGTGAAATGCAAGTGAGAGCATCACTAGACTTAGGCTGAGACTACGACAAGCTCTGTGTCGGGGAGCCTGTAGGAGATATACTATATAATTTACTATGTAATTTATTATGTATTGGGCCTATGACACCATATTATATATAAAATCAGCATGTAGCCTGTGTGTCTCTCCCCACCCAATGTAATCACAGGTCTCATGTCCATGACACGCAAGATCAAGTCTAATGCAGCAAGCCATAATGAGATCTAAGCATGAAATATCTATGTCATGAATCATGTAACCTATACAAAATCATCATGAATATCTCAGGAAGATTCTATCTCATGAATAGTGTCAGGTGTCCTGGGTTATGACGTACTTGATAGGGCAAGCACGAGAATGTATAGGGTCTCGATATCCATGTCTATGTGACGTTACACAACTCTGCGTACAGTGTTGACACCCAAATATTATTCGAACGCTAAGCAATATCACACGGTCCTAGGTTAAGCATGTACATCATATAAATATATCAAGATAACAATATGAAGCAGGTAATGCAAGTTTGGCAAGGTACATTTGCCTGGGGTTCTGACTCCAACTGTAGCTCTGGTATCAGTGAGATTTGCAGGTACTCCTCCAGTTGCTGAAATAGACATCACCATCAGATTCAAAAGACATCAAATAGCTAAAAATGCCTATCCTTGATTCCAATTTGGATACAGGGACAAAAGTGACAGTTCCTGGTTAAAGCGGGGTCCACATGTGGCCCGCTTCACACCAAAAAATGTGTCAGAGACAATATTCTCCAAATTTGTCAAACTTAGTGTCCACAAGTCCAGAATGACGATACAAACCCAATAAAATGTCCAGAACTGGATTCCGATGAGCCGATCACAAAATCACCTGTCAAGTGGAGCCGTGGGGCCCACGATACGCGATTTTGTCAACGTTCTCAGAATCGAACCAAACTTGGGTCACAGGACCAACGTATTGCTATGAGTCTGATGGCACAAGTTTCGTTTCGATATGACATACATACACAAAGTTACAATAAGTTCTATAACAGGGCCGATACGGGGCGTTGTCGACGGATACGCGTTGATTCCGGTGTGCACGCACATCCAAATCAACTTCCGCGAAATCCCATACATCCGTATTAATGGCGTGCACCTTTCGGTGAAGTTCGTACATGACCAAGTCATCCCGTTTGGCGGGGAGCACTCAGTTTCGGGGAAAAATAGGGTATTAATTTTCCTGATTTTGGATCGCAGTTTGCGATCGCCACAGGATGTGACACACCAAGCGGGTTGCACGGGTATCGAGAGGGCCATGCAGGGTTCGCATCATAACAGACGGAACGAGAAACAGGGCAGTGAGGATAGAGAAATGGCTACCTGAACAGGGCTCCGAAAATGGCTGAAACGCGCGTCCTCGTGAGGCGTCGCGACACGGCGGCGGGGATGGTAGGGTTCCGGTTTGCCGTCGGAGCTGGAGGCGAAGGAGGTGGCTGCTCGTCGGGGTTGTCTTGGCGGCGGAGCCTGGAGCTGGAGGCGGCAAGACGGCAGAACTAGGACTGCGGCTGAGTCATCGAGGCACGGCTGGGTCGAGGGGTGGAAGAGACGCCGGAGGAGACGGTGGCGGCTGGAGGCAGGGGAGTTTGTTACGGTGGAGGCGGAGACGCTAGTGGAGGCTGGAGGCAGAGGAGAGAGGTGGAGCTCGGGGCTGCTCGTGGTGGCTGAGGGCTTGATGAGGCAGCGGGCGACGGGTGAGATGGTGGAGACGACGGTGACAGCGGGTTTGCCGGGGTTTAAATAGGAGGAGCGGGCGGCGGTTTGCAGGGAGGGGAACCGAGGGGTCATCGGCGCTTGCGGGGAGGCCGAGCGGCGGCGGTTGCGGGGAGGCCGAGCGACGGAGGTTACGAGCGGATGAGGCACGGCTGCGGCAGGCGGAGTGACGGGAAGCTAAGCGTCGGGGGTTAGGGTTCAGATGGGTTAACGAGTCGAGTAAAAGCGGGTTGGGTCGGCTAATCGGGCCCGGATCCGACTCGCTAGAGTTTGGGCCCGGTTCAGCTAGACCAGGTCGGTCCAGTTCGGGTTGGTTTGGGTCAGAAATAAATCAGATTTATTTATGGTTTAATAAATAATTAGTTTTTAGGTCTTTTAAAAATATTTTCGGGGTCCAATAAATTCCAAGAAAATTTCCCTATGTCTAATATTTTATTTTACACCAAAAAATATTATTTTTATAATATTTTAATATTTAATAAAATTATTTAAAAATACTTAATAGCAGAAAATAATTGATTTAATTAGTTAAAAAACACAAAAAATTCTAGAAAATTCATTTTTAAAATTTGAAAATTTTCTGGGGGTTTACATGAAGCTCATCCACCTGCTTCTTTAACTCTACCAGCTCACTGTTGTTGACTCTATAGATGTGCTGGGATATCGACTTCGCGTCTGGCACCAAGTCTATAGAGAACTCCACATCTCTGTCTGGAGGTAACCCTGGTAACTCCTCCGGAAAGACATCCATGAACTCCGCTATCAGTGGATGTGGCAACCTCTGCTCTACCACCAGGGCTCCGCAGAAGACTCCCTCGCTCTGCTCTGCTGCTTCTCTGGCAAACTCAAACTCTGGCTCACCCGACAAACTAAACAACACTCTGCCTCAATGACAATCTATACTAGCATAGTGCATACTCAACCAATCCATCCCGAGTACAATGTCGTAGCTCGGAAGTGGCATTACAAGTAGGCACACACTCAACTCCCGGCCTCCCAAGGTAACTCTCCGGTCTCTGCAGACATCACTGACTAGGATGATGCCACCCCCGGTCGTGATCTTGCAGAGTCTAGCTAAAGGTTCAGCAACAAGATGGTGTCTAATAGCAAAAGATACAGACACAAAACTATGGGAAGCCCCAGAATCAAATAAATCAAGTGCTGGAATAAAATCAAGAAGAACAGAACCTGAGATCACAGATCAAAAGAAGTCAATACGGTGCAAGATACGATATCATCAAGGAAGGACAGTAATATTGCAAAAGAAAATAATTTTAAAAAATTTAAAGATAGCAAAAAAAATCAGAAAGGGTCCTAGTTGTGATTGAGCACACTCTCTCTCAGCCTATATCCTATATCCTATCGCAGGTAGACCTAGAAACTAGGTCTGTGTGGGCCTCCATCAAAAACATGTCATGACCCGCACCCAAAAAATCGGGCATGAGTCGTGGGTACGTCCAGCCTACGCCGCAGAATCGGCGGTAGAATGCTGTAAAGGTCCGTTCTAGATCACAATATCTATATCTCACAATGATCAGTCAATATAACCTCTTCAAAAGGAGGGCAATCACGCAATATATATATATGTCTCAATCACAAAGAAACTAGGTGCTAACGGCAACCACGCAATATATATATATGCAATATAACTAGGTGAAGAATAAAAGCACGATAAGATATCACAAAGAAACAAGAACCAAAGAGAGCAATACAATATCAAAATATATAGTCCAAGACTAAAGTCTACAACATCTCATAACAACAAAATAATAAATACAATCATCTAAAATAGCAACTGGGAACAACCCAGGGAAACCCACCTAGCTGAACTAAGGTGCTAATGGCGTCTCCTCGACGGGCTCCTCCTCAAACTCTGGGTCACAACACTCCTCGACACCTAGCCCATAGAATATCGGGCAAAAATCCTCAGGATCCTCTGGAAAAAATATGCCCAGTCAGGACTGGAGCGAAGTACATAACTCTGAAAATAACTCCAAATATATGGTAAGGTGTATATGACTAGCAATAAAAAAATATACAAGATGCACAGGAAAATAAATACATGGTGGAGCAGATAAAGTAGCTACAATGTAACAATATGTCAGAATCAAGTATTACAGTTCTAGAACAGGTGATATATACGTTATCATGAAATAGAAATGATCAGAGGTAGGTACTCGCCTGACGTCCTGAGCAACTGGTGAGGATCGAGATCCGGACTGGCGTCGCAAGAACCTATTACGAAAAGCAAGGATAAACAGGGTTCTAAAGAGTTAAACTGATATAAAATAACTAAAAATAAGGTTCTAGGGTTATTCTAGGTCGAACGGATCAAACCGGTAAAATTTGGATCAAAATGTCAACCCAGGGTCCAAAAAGTCAACTCAGGGTCAAACTAGGTCAAACCTTGACTTTTACGGTCAACGAGGGCAATTTTGGTCAATGCTAGGTCAAACTAGGGTGCCCTAAAATTCTAGGTCAAAACTAGCTCATTAAGCTAGTAAACCCTCAAACTCGCCTCCTCGAGATACCGGGATACCCTCGGTATCCGATACCTCGATCTAAGCTACGCACCCCGCCTATACTAGTTAACACCTATGCTAACACGCGTAAATATATATACCAATACATATAAAAGCAACTCTGAACCTATTCCTAGGTAAACGCTCAAAAACCTTAATCCGATACTCAATACCTTGGGTATCTCAAGGTATTGAGATACCTTGATATCTCAAGGTATTGAGATATCCCTCTAACCCTCTCTAACACTACTCATCTAGCTAACTATCTAGCATATACGTATATACCTAGCTATATATCTAGGCTACTATATATATATATACAAACACATAGGCATATATATATATATATATATATATATATATATATATATATATATATATATATATATATATATATATATATATACTATACTAAACTATCTATCTATCTATCTTATATAGTTATATATATATATATATATATATATATATATATATATATATATATATATATACACACAAACACAACACACACAACACACAACACACAACACCAACGCACGCACAAAGATCCAAACACCAATAAACACATATAAATATATAAAATATAACTTGAGAACTCTAGCACACACTCTCCAAAGCTAAACCAACGCGCGCACAAGCCCGAAACCTAGAAACCAAGTCAAAATGGCTATTCGGTCATTTCGACGAACACGTACAGTACGGTTCGCGAAACCTCGTGAAACGCATACCAAACATACTCAAAATCGGCCAAAAATTTACCCACGGATTCTAATCGATGTCTAGAACTTAGAAACAATACTAACTCGTCGATTCTAGGTCCGTGGTAAAAACACGCACGCACATAGAACCTACGACGACGAAAACCCCCAAATTGCCCGAAACGCCTATTTCTCTGCGACACGACTTCATGTGTCCGAACGGAGACACGTACTTACCTTCAAGACACCCAAGCACGTCTATCTAGGTTCGTCTAACCTAGGGCATCACCCAAAATTGGACCAATCTCGGATTTTATCCAAAATTGACACAAAACCTAATGTCAAAGTCTACAAACACAACCAAACAAGTTCTAACTTCCTCCCACGGGTAGCCTTAAGGTCTAGGAAGGTTCTAAACTACTAATTACACTATATAATAGCAACCACTAAGAGAAAAGTTAGGGTTTACCTCTTGGAAGTTGGATTCCCAAGGCCAAAGTCTCCAAAACCCTTGAAATCACCACCCTCAAGCCTCCAAGCCTCCAAACCCAGCCTCTACACTAAGTCTAGGCTCTACACACCTAGGTTAGGAAAAAGTATAGGGTTAGGGTTAACATAAATGGAGGAATAGAAGAAGAAAGAGAAGAAATGGAGAACTTACTTAATTGAAATAGAAAGTTGGAAGAAGAAGGAAGAAGAAAAGAGTGGAGAGTGGAGAAGAAGAAGAAGAAGAAATGAAGGAAGGAATAAAATAGGGGGGTGGAGGTTCGGTCATGAACCTGGGAAAGGGCTGACCATATGCAAATATAGGGTTTCCATAATTCAAATGACTAAATTATCCTCCAATTAGTCATCCAAAAATAGGGTTTAGGTTTAGGGTTCACTAAACACTCTCCAACTAATCCAAAATAACCCAACTAACTAAAATAAAAATATAATAACTATTCTAAACCCAAAAATGAGTCTGACATGGGTGTTGGTTGGGTCTGACATGGGTCCACTAGGGTCTGACATGGGTCCAGACTAGCCAAAACCCTAAAACAACCAATAAAAAATAATACAACCATCAATTAAATATAAATATAATTATTTATGAACAATACACAATTTACCAAATAAAAAAAAATCCTATTTCTAGAATTGGGTAGTGACAAAACCACTCCTTGGTGAGTTTCTCGGATGCTAGTTCACGTCCATACTACCTCTGAACTACTGTCCTAATATTTCTCTACGACCGTGTTTGCCATATCCATATTACCTTCGAGCCAAACTTCTGGATTTAGCTACCGATTATCACGTCCACATTACCTCTGATATTAGTTGTCATCTCAACTTATCACCCGTACTTAACTCTAAGTACCCTAGTGGTGTTAAGTCCACAAAACCTGCCACGTCCATATCACCTCTGGTAGGGCTTGTCTTGAACCTACTACTTGCACTCCAGTGCGCAAGAAGTAATAGGTCTACCTAAAATCTCCCGGTGGGATATTCTAAACCGACTACGATATTGTACTACGTCCATATTACCTCTAGTACGGTATCCAAACCTCACACAAACAAATTACAAACAAATGGAATAACTTTTATTTCTTGTCACAAAGATAAATTGAAAGCAAACTACATTTGGGGGATTATCAAGATCCCAAGCTCGAAGACAAAATAAATACACAAAAAGCAAAAGAAGAGTTATTGGTGTTATGAGTCGGAGCATAACTCTGCTATTTGCCTATGGAGACGGGCTATACGGTGATCAAGGCACATCTGGGCTGGCGCTCAAGCTCTTTGGCCATGACTTTGGGACCTTTATAGCGAGCGAAGGACTCATAGTTGTCCTTGAGTTTCTGCACCATAACCTCGACACCAGCCGTATTCTTCGTTATTTATCTCACATCATCCCAGATTTCCTCCTCTTCCTACTAGGTCTCTCGCAGCCTATTATCCAGCACAGCAAGCTCGACCTGTAGCTTCCTAATGGTCTCAGTCAGGTCCCTCCGTCGGAAGAGACACCCTTCCTTGAGATTGCTCAGTCGGTCGCGTTTCTCTTGCAAATCCAGGAGGTCGCACTGAAAAGTTACCATAGAGGAAGCAAAAGAGGCATTCTCCATCTCCACCTTCTTCGAGAACTCATTATACTCATGGGAAACATCCTCATATCTGTCTGTCAGTACTATTGCAACTCCATGATGAATTGCTCCACCTCCACCAACCTTTGGCCCATGAGGCTAGCCATCTGTTCGAAACTGGGAAGACCCCTCAGAGAGTGGACCTTGCCCTCGGCAAAGTGCTTGGCTCAGGCGAATGATTTGTTGCGCTCCAGCACTCCCTCGACCCCTTATTGCAGGAACATATAGAAGCTCCGAACCGAGAGTCTAATGTTCTCATCAAGCTCTTCCAGTGTAGCCAGAGTCAAAGGGGGCTAGAAGGAATAAGAAGCCACTGGCTTGATAGGTCGTGCGATGATGCTCGAAGATCCTGAGGGCGAAGCAACAACCGAGGAGCGACCGACGGTCCTGCTCACAATCTAATCCTCCATAGATGCGTGGGATACCTGAATGCTCGATAAATGAACAATAGATGATAGAATGGCACCGCGACCCAGGATAGGAGTACAGGGCCGCCCTGCTGTGTCGGCTCCAGACTGTGCTGCGGCAGCCTCAGAAGATGACCCAGCCCAGCAACCACAGTACTGGGAACATCAAAGACAACCTCCCCACGATGGCTTGCCACCCCAATATCTAGAGAGGCTTCAACCGTCGAGCCCCCGACAGCAATAATTGGAAAAGTAGCTGCCGCACTACAAGGACCCGCAACAGTAGGGACCTCATCCACTACAGCCTTCCTAGAGGGCACTGCAGGACGCCCATCACCAGAACTAAGAAGAGACCTGGGTGCCTTCCTAACAAGTTTAATGCCCCCTCTTCCAGGACATACTTCTCAGCGGTTACGTCCACGGTCCTCAAAGGAGAGGCAGGGCCTACAGAACCAGAACAACAAGTAATTAACTTCACTAGGAGAATTGAAAGATGAAGCCAGGTAAATTTTGATCTTGTGATGTTAAGAAATAACCTACTAGATGGAGACAACACGTATTGCGTCTCGTCCAGTGTTGTCATATTCTCCTCCATGGCTTCCATGTCTTCTATGGATATGTGCTTCAAAGGGGTATAAGGCTGCTCCGCAAAAGCTGCACCCAAGCCCTACGCTTCCAAGGTCTCAGGTACCGGTTTGAGGCACCTACATCAGACTACGGAAAGGTTTCATCTTCCAGTTTGGCGTAAGAAACCACCGAAGTGGCTATTCGCCCGGGATGGTCCCTTCTTGTCACACTCCAGTCCCAAAATACCAAGAAACTAGCCACGTGGCAATGGCTAGCAGCACAACTCCAATGGACAAATCCAATTTAATGGACCCGTTAGAGTGCACTTAAGCTGTAATACATATAAATGGTCTAAAAATATCTATCATAGTTTATATATCAAATCTCATCCATAATAAGTAACAAAATCACAAAGAGACAAGTCCAATGTCAATAATATAAAATAATATGTCCAATCAAAGCAATATAAATAATATCACAGGGAATAACCCGTCATCAAAATGGAAAGAAAAATAAATCCAAGTATAATATCCAGAAGTCACTACAATATCAAATATCTAAGAACAATAAGCATAATAAATGAATGGTGAGAATACTGTATGCTCAAGAGAAGTCCTCTGGAACAACCTCGTCCTTTGCAACCTGTACGTTTCCAATAGTAGCACCTGCCCCAAAAACCTCAAGATAGCTCTCCTCATCTACACTTGGGAACATAATCCGGATCCAGGTCCCCAGAGAACATAGCAAGGTACAATAAACACTCAAGCTAAAATAAAATGTAGCAAGTAAATATAGACAGATCCTCAGGGCAAGCTATGTAACCAGCTAAGTAAATTACAAATAAGAGCATCACTAATACTCAGATTAGAACCAAACTTGGGTTACAGGACCAGCGTAATACTGCGAATCCAATGGCATAAATTTCTTTATGAACCGACGAGTACACACGATATTATGGTGAGGTGTTGGAACAGGCCGATACGATATTTTTTGGCGGATACGCATTAATTCCGGCGTGCACACACGTCCAAATCAAGTTTCGCGAAGGCCCAAACGTCCGCGTTCACGTTATGCGCCTTTTGGTGCAATTTACATGCGATGATGTGGCCTCGTTTGGTGGGACACATCTCGTATCGAAGATTTTGCGTATTTTTTAAAATAAATTTTTGGTCATTTTGGAATCAGAATAATTTAACCATTAAAGCAAACTACTAAAAACTAAAAGAACTGTAAAAATTTTGATTATATTGTGAAGAAGTCCTTTTAATTATATTTAAAAATAATTAATGAGTTGGTAGAAAATTGGACATGAACATGGGTACTTTGACTGAATTTTTGAACTGTATTTGAACAGTTTTTCGGCCAACTTTCGGTCAATTTTTCGATCAAACCCGGGAGCCTAAATTCATTCCACTTGAAGAAAATCCTAGAAGGTTAGGTTGTGAATATACTAACGAAGACGGGATGCAAAATAGATGAGCGAGGAGGGCAAAAACTTCGCGCGAAAGAGGGGTCGCACGGCTGTACTCGTGCGCGCGGGGGTGCGGATCTGCGGTGGTGGTCCGGTGGTGGTCAGGCGGCGGGGCAGCGACACCGGAGGGCGGCGCTCATCTGGGGAGAGGCTAGGGGAGGTGGTTTAGGTTTAGGGTTAGGGTTTTGTTAGGTCGATACATATAAGTATCGCGTGGGGGGGGTCGCCTGTACGCGGATAGGGGGAGTTTAAGATATGGTATAGGGTCGGGTTAGGGTTAACGGGTAGGGTTAGGGTTAATGAGTTTGGGTTTGGGTTTATTTTGTTATTCAATATTTATATGTAAAAAAATTTCAAAAATACTTAGGTTCTTGGGAAAAATTCTAAAAATTTATATTTCCTCCATCAAATAATTTACAACCAAATTTATATTAATTAAAAAGATATTTACTAAATATTAATGAATATTAAATTATTTAAATAAATCCATAAATTTTATTTTCTACTTAATATTATATTGGAAGCATGCAGGGGTTCGAATAACGCAACTCAAGTGTCATGTGCGTAATAGGACCAGTTAGGCTCATAGTATGGATTTAGTTGGAATCAATGGGTTGGTGTAGCGTGTTAAAATCGTACGCCATGATAAAAAAGGTTAATTAATCATTGTTTTCTCGTAATTGTGTCATAAAAGTTGTACGACCAAAATAAGTCATGGGATTGCGAATTTGTGAGTGACAGTCATGGCAGGAGCCTAATTTGACTCGTCTAAGTCGAGCACTTAAGATCTTAAACCATGGTGGTTGGTTTCCAAAGTTTAATTAAATTATCAAATAAATATTTAAAATGAAAAAATAATTTTTAATTATCGAACTATTCCTATATAAAAACCAGGGTGCTCACACTTCTCTCCTGTGTCTGCAAATTTTCAAATAGACTAGAACCAAGATATTTATATAAAGGACCAAAAAGAATTAGTGTAAAACACCTAATTCTAAAAACTGTATTAATCTATTATTAATTAATTATTAGTTGAATTATTGTAATTACGAGCTAAATTAGAAGAAATAGAATTTTTGGGATTTTTTATTTTTAGGTGTTTGTACAATAGGGGATTTATGGAGCAATTATAAATTTTTCTTAATTAATTACATGTAGGAGACCCTGTGGACAGTGGATATGCTCTAATATAATTTATATATATATATATATATATATATATATATATATATATATATATATGATTTATTAAAAAGAATAATAAAAGAAATTAGAAATAAAAAGGAATAAGAAAAAAAAGAAATAGATAAAGAATTCTTAATGGTTTACTACCCAAACCCGCAACCCTATATCGTATTAAACCCATTAGCATCAAAACCCAAACCCTAACCCAATATTTTCCCAAACCCGGCCTGTGCGAAACAGCAGCAGCAGGCCGCAGCTTTCTCTCCCGTGCGCGAAAGTCCCCGACCCGCTCCCTCTTTCCCGACCTCTATATATATATATATATATATATATATATATATATATATATATATATATATATATATATATATATATATATATATGCTTCACAACCCCAAACCCTAACCCTAAGATCATCTCACCTTCCCCACAAGACCACCGTCGGACCACCCCAGAGTCGCACCTCCAGCCAGAGAACCACCGAAGTTTCCCCGCCGACGACCGCGACTCCGTGCACAACCCGCTGCAGAAAGTTACTGCAACGTACCTGTGTTCAAGCCCTGTTTTTTGTGCCCTCGCCCGACCAAACTCGATCCCGTCTTCACCAGTATTTTTACGATCTATCCCCCTTCTATACATGTATATTAGTTGACCTCGAATAGCGCATAACCCTAGGCGAAAACAGCGACCAAGTTGACAAAAATGATAACTTTTGGGATCACAGAAAACTGCGGTAACTACTTATGTTCACGGACTCGTATCTCCCACCACAGAGATCCGAATTCAGTTTTTCTTTTTGGTATATGAAGACCACCTAACCTAGTTTATTTTTTGTTAAATATAATAATTTATTAGTTGCTGTGTGTAGAACTAAATCAGTTAGAAAATTCCAAAAACTTACTTTTTTCTAAATTCTAAAATTTGTGATACGGAGCGCGTCCCGCCAAACGAGACCGCTCCGCCGTGTACCAAGTGTACCAAAAGGTGCACACAGTATATCCAGATGTGTGAGATTTTGCGAAAACTGATTTGGACGCGTGTGCGCGTCGAAATGAGCCCGTATCCGCAAAAATTCTCCATATCTCAACTTTTGTAAAAACTCTGCGTATTCAGTGCACGCTCGTCAGAATGCGACAAAACTTGCACCCTAGACTTGTGGTATCGCGCTGGTCCTGTGATCCAATTTTCACGTAATTCTGAGATAGTTGACCAAGTCGCCTATTGGCGGGCCCTACGGTTGACTTTTTGGGCAAAATTGTGTTCGGCTTACCAAAATTCACAGTTGGATATACCATTGAGTTCGTACTGACTTTTAGAGTTCGTTTGACCTATAATTTGTCCCTTTTAGAGACCGTTATCCTTGGCACGTTTTTTGGTGCAAAATAGGCCACACGTGGACCCCGCTTTGACCCAAAATTACTCTTTTGCTCCTGTGTCCAAATTGGACGAAAGGGTAGTATTTTCTAGCTATTTTGCTTATTCTAGGAATGTTGGTGATATTTATTTCAGTATCCAGAGACGTTCATTCTGAGACCGTAGCCTCTGATCCTGTGTGTTTGACATCTGGACGTTACATTTTGCAGCTTCTTACCAGGCAAGTATACCTTGCCATTGTACTGTTATTTATATTCTATATGTTGCATGTATCTTTATTTTCTGTCATTAGTTCATATATTTTAACTGCTATATATAAAATACGCGTTCATATATTTTAACTATTATTTATATTCCATATTTTGCAGCTTATTCTGTCGTCATGATTTATTTTTATTTATGTATATGCATTAACCTTGTTTATGAGACTACCCCATTATCATGTAGCATCATTAGATTTCATTGGTCGTGACACAGATGTTACACGAGTGTGAGTCTCATATAGATCACGGACTACGTGACAGGTCTGGTCTCCTGTACGTATGGGCCGTGCGTTAGGGATAACTGCTGATAGAAACTTTGTATGCTAGAAGACTTAGCAGTTATTAGTGGTCCATGGACATAGCCTATTGTAGTACGGTGGTCCAATTCTTTTCCTTGTTTGGTTGCAGGATTGGGCTATGGTACTAAAGATAGGCTATGAACCAAATCGTGTCATGGATGTGACATGCTTAGAGCATGGGGTGGAAAGAACAACAAGTAAGGCATTTGGGCTCCTTTGCACTTTTTTCTTCTGTAACCGGGAAGCTCCGCTGGAGATACGGGCGGTGATGACCCTTATATATTATATATTATCAGGCGGCCTCTGGCGTTCAAAATACGACATACTTTGTAGGCCCCTGATTCTCTGAGAGAGTTACGTCAATCCCATTTTTAGCCAGATAGCCCACTTGTTGGAAAGTTGTTCTCAAACTGCATTCATATAGACGGTTAGGCGATCCCATTGGATATTTATTTATAGTACTTTATTGGCATACTTCTATATATCTTGTTACGTCCCTCTGAGGACCTGGTCCCTTTCCAGGTGTAGCTGTTCATGAGTATTCGTAGGAGCGCAGATTCGGACTTGCTACCTATATTCCGAGGAGGTCTTCTTTTCGAGCCCCGTAATTGTTAGTTGATATTCTTATATTATGTTATTGTGTTTCACTTATATATTTGAGTTGGTAGTGGATTTGTTTCCATCCGACTGCCTTTAGATACTTTATATTGAGATCTAGTTTCATAGATACTGGTTATTTATTTTTATTTGATTTTTTTGGGATGAGATTTAGATTATAACCTGTGACTTCTGACACATGTACCACTTATGGATTTGATATTCATATTACAGCATACGTATGTGTTTGGGTTTCCATATATTGGAGTTGCCATATCCATGCTGCTGGCATGCTTACGTGTCCTAGTCCTTCGTATTTTGGGACTGGGGTGTGACAATAGACTAAGAGAATTTATGAATACTTCCGTAGCATCTAAAGTGAGCTCTACTTCAGAAGTCACCGGTACAAGGGGTCCTACCTCTTTACTCGCAGTCCCTCTCACAGGGGACTTCAGTTTCGGTACCGGTTTTGGCTCTGGGTCCACATCTGTCCTTGCCCTCTTGGAGTAGCGAGCGTGATGCGTCTCCATCTTTAGTTTGCGCTTGGCAGGTAGGGGATCATCAGACGTAGACGTTGTTTCTTTTTCGGTCGACGGGTCTAGCTCTACGATCAGGGGCATGCCCATTCCCTTGACCTTCTTGGGCGTCTTATGCACTTTGGCATCCGGAGGCATCAGCCTGGTGCCTTCGATATAACTTCTTTCCAGATCAAAGTTAGTCGGCATGGCGTTTGTCGTACAATAATACCTCGTCGTGGTGTACAACATTCGGGGCACGACTCCGGCTGTTGGCAATTGAAACATGACCGGGTGCCGACAGCAGTACAGTAACTCCATGCTCGGGTGTGAGCACCCTGATTTTTTATATAGGGTTAGTTCGATAATTAATAATATTTTTTTTATTTTAATATTTATTCGATAATTTAATTGAACTTTGGAAACCAACATGTGAATTCCCTCATCCAAAATAGTTATTTTATGTATATTTTATATTATTATATTTATTATAGATATTGAATTTCTTTAGAGTATTCTCTTAGTTAATTAGAAAATAAATTTCTTGATATATTTACTGATATAAATATTTATTTAGAATTATTTTTAGTCTATTTTAGATTTTTGAAGATTTTCTAGAATTTTTGGGTAATTAAAACCTAGAAAACATAAATTTTTAGGACTTCCATCTGTGCGCCCTTGTGGCCATAACTCTTTACCGACTTGTGATTTTATGAAATCGTCGATTTCGACGTTCATGTAGCACTAAAATCTATAGAATTCTACACATAAATCAAGGATTTGAGTTGGTTGACTTTTTGGTCAACAGATTGCCTCGATTTATATGCCACGGATCCCAAATCCGTAAAGTTGACTTTCTTTGGACCAAAATTAGGGTTTAACAATAAAATCATATTATAATAAGATTAAAAATACTATTTTATATTATTTTATTTAGAATTAAAATAGATTAAAATGGAAAAAACTATTCACCCACTTTTGTAATCTAACTTGTTTAATTTATGTGATGGGTAGATTAGACGATGCTTTGAGTTACTACTTCATCCTTTTTCAGAGTAGGCAAGTATACCTTGCTATTGTACTGTGATTTATATTCCATATAATGCATGTATTTTATTTCTATTATTTAGTTCATATATTTTGACAGCTATATAAACTGCCCGTCCAAGAATAACTTGGGTGCAACGACGGTGACGTCGTATTTTATCCTTATTATATATTATGTATGTCGACCTAGTTTTATGAGACCACCACATAATTTGGAGGCATCATTATATTTGATTGGTCGTGACACAGTTGTTACACGAGTGTGAGTCTCGTGTAGGGCACGGACTTGCGTAATGGGTTGGCCACCTGTACGTATGGGACGTGCGATAGGTAATAACTACTAATAAAATTTGTATGCTAGAATACTTGGCAGTTATTAGAGGTATCATCATATCATGGATTTGGCATGAATAGAGCATGGGGTGGGAAGAACAACCAGTAAGGCATTTGGGCTCCTTTACACTTTTTCTTATGTAACTTGTGCGCTCCGCCGGAGATGCGTGGTCAGATGACCCCTATATTATATATCTACAGGCGGCCTCTGAAGTTCAAAAGATGTCATGCTTTTTTTGGCCCATGATTCTCCGAGAGAATCATGCCAATCACAAAAAGTGCATTCACATAGACGGTTAGGCGACCCTTGGATGTTTATTTTCAGTACTTTATTGGCATGCTTCTATGTATCTTGTTACGTCCCTCTGAGGACCTGGTCTCTTTTCAGGTGTAGATGATCATGACTATTCATAGGAGCATGGATCAGGACTTGCTACTTCATTCTCTTTCGAGGAGATCTTTCCTTCGAGCCCCTTTGATCATTAGATGATGTATTTATTATATTTTTTTATATTCTAGTTTGGTAGTAGATTTGTCTCCATCCAACTATTAGTTCCTCTCGACTAGTTCATATTTGATTCATTGACATATTTGATCATTTATTTTTTTCTGATTTTGTGGATGAGATTTAGTTATGTCCTGTGACATATGACAATTATATACCACTTATGAATTATTATTCATAATACACCATACGTATGTGTTATGGTTTCCATATATTAGAGTTTCCATATACATACGGCTGGCATGCTTACGTATTCCTAGTCCTACGTATTTTAGGACTGGGATGTGACATATTTTTGTGGTGGCCCATGCAGGTCGAGTTAGACGTTTCGGTTACGTAACTGTACCGAGCGGGCCTGCACCTAGGATTAGAGTTTTAGGTCTCATCCACATTTGACTATGACTCACCTTCCTTCCAACTCGTTCTATTTAAATAATTATATCATACTTAATTCATGTACTTCTCATAATCTTTCGTCCATCTCTTGCAGATAGATGAATTTGTGCATGCAAGTCGAGAGTATATTGTCTCAGTTACGTTACTATACCGAGCAAGCATGTAAATAGGATTATAGTATAGGTCTCATCCATATATTTGACTTTTCTCCTTAATTTTGTTCCAAATTCTTTAAACTTACCTACCTTCCTAGACCTTCAAAATTGTACACGCTTAATTCTCTTGACATCGGTATCCTTGTTTCCTCACCTCTTCATATTTAATATACTTTCCTAATAGTTCCTTAAGTATAGCCTCCTACAAGAATATAGGAATCCTTATTGTTAGAAGAGAATTATGATAGCATACCTACTAAGAAAAATAAATTAGAATATTAGCAGCTCCCAAAAGTTTAGCATACCTAATGAACCCTAGCATCCAACACCTGTAAATTAATTGACCATTATCTCTTGTTATATTTAGGAATGACTTGAGAGTAGTATAAACACTACTAGGGTTAGTTAGAAATTTGATCATATTGTTTGACCCTAGTATTGAGGAACCAATAAAAATCCAAGA
The DNA here is from genome assembly GCA_036927795.1 of Iris macrosiphon. Taxonomy (NCBI): domain Eukaryota; kingdom Viridiplantae; phylum Streptophyta; class Magnoliopsida; order Asparagales; family Iridaceae; genus Iris; species Iris macrosiphon. Next base: position 112,135,616 of record JAYESA010000016.1, on the reverse strand, counting down.
TTGAATATTATAACTAAATCTAACTTTCATAGTGAGATAATATTAGAGAACTATAAATTTAGATTTTTGTCTTGATATTAGCAGAGCAGTACCTTAGAAAACCAAGAGGAATAAAATAATACCTTAGTAAGAGGAAGGGTACCCTACATTCAGCTTAGTAGGTCCCCTAGAATCTATGATCATCGTTGAGTCATACTTGAGTCTCTATGAGCCACCGATCATGCCATCTCATCCAACTATCTATATATTTTTTTCATCTTGAGTTAATCCCTCCCTCCATCGTAGATCAATTGTCATAGCTCTTTACCAATTAAAATCCATTGAATGAATAAAACATTTTCCTTGATCATACCTCAAACACAGAGATTAGCATATCACCTTTCTTTAAAAAACTATAATATTATCAAGAGTTTCTTTATTTACCTTCATATCTTGTTTCTTCGAAACCTTAACGCTCGCTATTTGTGCCGATGACTAAAAAAATTTCTTCATCTTTCAATTCGTGCCACCTAACCCTTCTGATTATAGGCCATGTGATTCCTTTTATGTTAGGATATATAGTTTGCTAGGATTATAGTTTTTAATCTTGAATTTTAAATTTATGTGCTTAGTAGTTTGATAGTTTGAGTTGTTCATTTAAATTATGATTTTATGATTATACTTTAATTTCAAATAAAGTAATCTGTTCCATATATCTCAATACAGGTTATATCCTCTTTCACTTGAGAGCCAGTAACTTCTCCATTCTTAATATTAACACTTTTATTTTATAGGCACTATGATTAAGACTTAAGATGACCATTACCTATGGAGTTTTATAATTCAATATGATACCTTAATAAGTACCAAGATCTTTTCCTCGTATACCCCAACAAGAGTTTCTGCTTTATTTACAAGGACAAGGTTATTTTGTAGAATCCCTTAAGGCAGTTACAGTATTAGTTGATTCTTGTAAGTTGGGTAGTATGCCTCTCAACCTACTATCACATAGTCCTTTTGACCCATTAATGAAGAATAATTGAATGACACCAACTATAGGCTAGCATAAGAAGATAGTGTTTATCCAGACTGTAGAACTTTAGAGGCCCTTACCTCGTTTGGTCAATCAAAGACTTAGACAAGAAGTTATATGGCAACTGTAGAGGCACAACACCAGACGAGTCTTATCTTCTTGGTGAACTTGAATTATTTTATACCTTCCTTCATCATAATCCAGCGTAGTTATATTTTTTGGACTACCTAGACTTATGCTGCTATTATAGCCTAGTTTTTTAAGTTTATTCTTTTATCGACCTTGTTCATAACATATGTGTTATTGGGGGCCCACTCTAATATATTTGTCTGTTTAGAATCAATGTATTACGATCTGATCAACCTTAGTGCACTTGGTTCGCCCTTCATATGACTATTTAACGTAGATTGAGATAAAGTTGATTTAGCTTATTAGACGAATACACCTACCCTCTAGACAGGCCAGAGCATAACGTATCGGTTACGTAACTGTACTGATACGAGTTTGCGAATATAAATTACAAAAATATAATCTCAACCCACGACCCTCTTGACAACTCTCCTAGATTCTTCAATCACCTTTGACTCTGTATTTGAGATTGATTACATCTTCCTTGAGCTCTTATTATTATTCCTATTTTGGAAAGATAATCACTCGAACTTGATGGAGGTTATATACATAGATAATACTTGGTACGCATTACTAGGTGGTTGTCTTTTGTGAGTAAGGGCGTGAAACATGTGATATATTTGGTGTTAATTTTTTTGAGGATATATTGAATAACACGATTAAATAATTTGAGGAAGTCTTTCTTAAAGGTATAGTCTTATGTGATAGATCGGTAAATTCTAAGTTGGGTAGAAGTTGCATTGTCAACTTGAGCTAAAATTTTATACGATGGTGAAAATCTTAGACGGTGGTTACGAAGGGTATCAAGTAAGATAAGATTAAAAGAATTAAGTCATTTTAATTTTGAGAATTTTTAGAAGAATAATTATGATGATAAGGATTTAACTTTAAAGAGAAGAATGCCTTATGTAATTGTCACGTCCTAGTCCTAAAATACGTAGGACTAGGAATACGTAAGCATGCCAGCCGTATGTATATGGAGACTCCAATAAAAGGAAATCATAACACATACGTACGCTGTATTATGAATAATAATTTGAAAGTGGTATATAATTGTCAAAAGTCATAGGGCATAACTAAATCTTATACACAAAAATCATAAAGAAATAAATAATCAAATATGTCAATGAACCAAATATGAACTAGTCGAGAGAAACTAATAGTTGGATGGAGACAAATCCACTACCAAACTAGAATATAAAGATAAATATAATAAGTATATCATCTAATAATCAGAGAGGCTTGAAGGGAAGACCTCCTCGAAAGAGAACGAAGTAGCAAATCCTGATCCATGCTCCTGCGAATATTTATGATCGTCTATACCTGGAAAGGGACCAGGTCCTCAGAGGGACATAACAAGATACATAGTAGCATGCTAATAAAATATTAAAAATAAACATCCAAAGGGTCATCTAACCGCCTATGTGAATGCACTTTGAGAACAACTTTCCAAAACGTGGGCTATCTGGCTAAAATGGGATTGACATGATTCTCTCGGAGAATCAGGGACCTAAAAAGCATGACGTCTTTTGAACGTCAGAGGCCTCCTATAGATAATAATATAGGGGTCATCTGACAACGCATCTCCGGCAGAGCGTGCGGGTTACACAAGGAAAGTGCAAAGGGGCCCAAACGCCTTACTAGTGGTTCTCCCTATCCCATGCTCTATTCATGCCATATCCATGACATGATGAGACCTCTAATAACTGCCAAATCTTCTAACATATCTCTATTAGCAGTTATTTTCTATCGTACATTCCATACGTACTGATGATCAGTCAATACGTAAGTCTGTGATCTATATGAGACTCACAACTCGTGTAAAAAATATTTCACGGCCAAATAAAACATAAGAATGCCTCATGATAATAAGGTAGTATCTTAAAACTAGGTTAACATGCATAATATATAATAAAGATAAAATATGACGCCACCGTCGTTGCACCCAAGTTATTCTTGGAAGCGTAGTTTATATAGCAGTTAAAATATATATGAACTAAATAACAGGAATAAAATGCATACACCATATGGAATATAAATCACAGTACAATGGCAAGGTATACTTGTCTGGCAAGAAAGCTGCGTAGTGTAAACGTTCCGGTGTCAATTACAGAGGATCAAAAACTATGGCATCCGAATGAACGTCTCCGTATGCTAAAATAAATATCACCAAAGTTTTCCAAAATCAGCGAGATATCTAAAAAATACTACCCTTTCGTCCAATTTGGACACGGGCAAAACGGTAATTTTGGGTTAAAACGGGATCCATATGTAGCTCACTTTGCACCAAAATGCGTGTCAGAGGTAAAGATCTCTAAATGGAATAAATTATAGGTCAAAAAAATCCTAAATATCGATACGAACTCAACGGTATATCCAATTTTGGATTACGGAGAGCCGATCACAAATTCCCCCTTCAAGTCAAATCGTGGGGCCTGCGAATAGGCGACTCGGTCAACTATCTCAGAATCGCATAAAACTTGGGTCACAAGACCAGCGTGATACCACGAATCCAATGGATCAAGTTTTGTCGTATTCTCACGAGCGTACACAAAGTGGTGATTGTTTGCAAAAGTCGCGATACCTGAACTTTTTACGGATACGGGTTGCTTTCGACGCGCACACACGTCCGAATCAACGTCTACGAAAGCCAACACGTCAAGATATACTATACGTACCTTTCGGTGCAATTGGTATATGATGAGGCAGTCCCGTTTGGTAGGAAACACTCCATATCATAAAATTTTAATTTTAAGATATCACGTTTTTTGTCGTTTTGGAGGCCGAATAATTTAACAAATAAAATAAACTAATAAAAACTAAAAGAACAGTAAAATTCTTGGTTACATTGAGAAAAAAATATTTTAATTAGATTTTGAAAATATTAAACGGTTTGATGGCAAATTGGGCATGAACATGGGAGTTTGGGTCAAATTTATAGACCGTTCTTGGTCATTTTTTTGGCCAACTTTCTGTCAATTTTTCGAACAATTCAGGGCACGAAAATTCGTCCCGCTTGGAGAAAATCCTAGAGGGTTAGGTTGTGAACGTATATGGATAAACCGCTCAAGAAAAGGATGAGAGATAAGAGAGATATATCACCTCGAAGAGGGGGACGTCAGCCCACGGCTGCTGTCAGTCCGCGTGGCCCGCGGATGCTGCAGCGTCGGTCGCCAATCGGTGTGCGGCGGTTGTCGGCGTCAGGGGTGTCGACGGTGCTGAGGGTAGGGGATTAGGGTTATGGTTTAGGTTTTTTAATATATATATATATATATATATATATATATATATATATATATATATCGAGAGATAGAGAGGGGGGGAGGGGTCTGCGGCGGGTTGGTGTGGGCAGGTTTTGGTTTAGGATTTTTTTTATTTTGTTTTTGTTTTTTACTTTTATTATTATTGTTATTTTCTTTTCTTTCTTTTTCTTTTTCTTTTCTTTTATTATTATTATTACTATTATTATTATTATTATTATTATTATTATTATTATTATTATTATTATCTTTTTTATTAATAACTATATATTTATTAACATATATATTTATAGATGAGGTTATAAAAAATTCAAAAAGAATATTTGCACACAAAATAAATTTTAGAAAATTTTACTTTATAAAGCTTTAATAAAATACTACACCCAAAATATTTTATAAAATATTTTGTAATTAATAATTAGATATTTATCTAGTTATAATAAATTAAATAACTGTATTATCCAATTAACTAAGTAAATAACTAAATGGATATCCAACAAAATAGGATAATAGTAAATATTATGCAAATCTTACAAAAAGAGAAATTGTCTAATTTGGCATGGAGAGTTATGTGATGCTAATTGTAGAAAGTTGGGATAAAAAATAACCACAAATAAATTATATATATATAATATCTAAATATTTAACACAAGAATCTATGGTTGTTACACTAATGTCATACTAATGCCAAATGATAGATTTTTTTGTACCACGAAAAGATCCTACAAGTAGTGTCTCCTATGTAGGCTAATTTCTATGAAGTGCGATACATATTTTGGGGCTATCATATATCATTAATGTCCAAACAACGGTGAAGTATCCTAATGAAATCATTGGATTTTAATTAATTTGAAAAATAATACAGGAAATACAAAATACACACAAGATACCTATTTTTGGATGAAGAGGTTTACAATCTACCCAACTTACACGAATTTTGTCTTCAAAATTAAAAATAAGGCATGATTTGCTAAATCTTTCACATTCGTATATAAGGAAAGTAATCGCAATCTCTTCTATAAATAACAAAATCTATTCAAATTCATCGCAATCACTTCAAAATTAAAATAATTACTGTTTAAATCGAAATCTAACCTATCGTAATCTCTTCTCGATTATTTTTTATATAATCAACATCCAAATTTAATTCAAATCTATATGACATTTTCAAGATTTAAATAACCTACATCAAATTTTATATTCCGATTTTCAACTATCATAATCTTCTCTAGATTTTAAATAATAAATAATTATAATCAAAGCATATTCCTATTTTTAACTTAAGAATTTTGTACTCTTCAAATTTTAAATTCAATTTTTATCCTCAACATTTCAAATAGGTGATCCAACAATCAAAATTTAATTTTTAATTTAAATCATCAAATTATAAATTTTTTGAATTCAATCCATCAATGTTCATGTTTAGAGTTCTATTTTTTTCTCAAAATTTAAATCGTTGATTCAATCTCCAATATTTAAAATTTAAATCATGTGCTCAAATTATAAATATTTAGTCCACAATATCAAGATTTTAAAATTCATTCCATACGGCATTCTTATCTTTAAAGTTAAATCCTCATCATCTTAATCATTCTTCTAAAAATTCTCAAAATTTAAAATGACTTAAATCTCTCAATCTAATCTTACTTGATCACAATCAAAAAAAAAAATTTACCTCAAGTTGACAATGTAACTTCTACCCAACTTAGAATTTACCGATCTATAAGGCTATATATTTAAGAAAAACTTTATCAAATTATTTAATCATGTTATTCAATATATCCTTAAAAATTTTAACACCAAATATATCATATATGATGTGCCCTTAATTACAAAAGATAGTCACAAAGTAATATGATTGGCCTATGGGGTATATCTAGTACTATCCATGTATCAAACTTATACCAAGCACGAGCATTCGTCTTTCCGAAATAGGGAAAGACAAAAAAAACAACAATAAAGAATTCAAGTAGGAGGTGATAGAATACAAGTATGGGGTTCAAGACGATTAAAGAATTCAAAAGGTAGTTGTCAAGGCAGTTGTGGATTAAAAATATTTTTTGGTATATTCCTATTCGCATGCTCATATCAGTACAGTTATGTAACCGATACGATATGCTCGGACATGTCTAGAGGTCAAGTATATTCATCTAACAAGCTGACTCAACTATATCTCAATCCAAGTAAAATAGTCATATGAAGAGTAAACCAAGTGCACTAAGGTTGATCAGACCATAATACACTGATTCTAATTAGACAATGTATTAGTGGGCGTCCCCAATAACAAATATGTCATGAACAAGCTCGTTAAAAAAATAAGCTTGCAAAACTAGGCTATAATAACAGCATAAGTCGAAGTAGTTCAAAAAATATAAGTACGCTGGATTATGATAAAAAAAGGTACAAAATAATTCAAGTTTACCAAGAAGATGAGACTCGTCCGATGTTGTGCCTCTACAGTTGCCATACTAACTTCTTGTCTAAGTCTCTAGTCGACCAAATGGGGGTATGGGCCTCTTAGTTCTATAGTCTGAATAAACACTATCATCTTATGCTAGCATATAGTTAGTGTTATTCAATTATACTTCATTAATGGGTCAAAAGGACTATGTGATACTAGGTTGTGAGGCATACTACCCAACTTACAAGAATCAACTAATATTGTAACTGCCTTATGGGGATAAAGTAGAAACTCTTATTGGTGGTATACATGAAAAAGATCTTAGTACCTATTAGGGTATCCTATTGTATTATATAGGTAATGGTCATCTTAAGTCTTAATCGTAGTACTTATAGAACAAAAGCGTTAATATTAAGAATAAAAAGTTACTGGCTCTCAAGTGAGAGCGGATATAACTTTATTGAGATACGTAGAACATATAACTTGATTTAAAACTAAAGGATAATCATAAAATCATAATCTAGATGAACAACTCAAACTATCAAGTTCTAACTACTAAGCACATAATTTTAAATTTTAAGATTAACAACTATAATCCTAGCAAACTATATATCCTAACATAAAAGGGAATCACTTGGCCTACAATCAGAAGGGTTATGTGGCACGAATTGAAAGATGAAGGAAACTTTTTTAGCCATCGCATAAAAAGCGAGTGTTAAGGTTTCAGAGAAATAATATATAAAATTAAATAGAGAGAATCTTGATAATATCGTGGTTTCCTAAGGAAATGTGGTATGCTAATCTCTGTGTTTGAGGTATGATAAAGAAAAATATTCTATTCTTTCAATTGGTTTCAATTGGGTAAAGAGCTATGACAATTGATCTATGATGGATGGATTAACTCAAGATGGAAAAGTATATAGATAGTTGGATGAGATGGCAGGGTTGGTGACTCATGGAGACTCAAGTATGACACAATGATGATCATAGATTCTAAGGGACCTACTAAGCTGAAGGTGGGCTACACTTGCTCTTACTAAGGTATTGGTTCATTCCTCTTGGTTTCCTAAGGTACTGTTTTGCTAATATCAAGACAAAAATCTAAATTTATAGTCCTCTTATATTATCTTACTATGAAAGTTTGGTTTAGTCTTAATATTCAACCTTGGATTTTTATTGGTTTCTCAATGCTAGGGTCAAACGATATGGTCAAATTTCTAACCCTAGTAGTGTCTATACTAATCTTAAGTCATTCATAAATATATCAAGGGATAATGGTCATTTAATTTACAGGTGTTGGATGATAGGGTTCATTTGGTATGCTAAAATTTTAGGAGCTGCCAATATTCTAATTTATTTTTCTCAGTAGGTATGCTATCATAATTATCTCCTAACCGTAACAATAAGGATTACTATATTCTTGTTGGAGGCTATACTCAAGGAACTATTAGGGAAGTACATTAAATATAAGAAGGTAAGAAAACAAGGAAACCTATGTCAAAAGAATTAAGCGAGTACAATTTCGAAGGTCAAGGAAGGTAAGCGAGTTCAAGAATTCGGAACTAAAATAAAGAGAAAAGTCAAGTACGTGGATGAGACCTAAAACTCTAATCCTAGGTGCATACCCGCTCAGTACATTTACATAACCGAAATGGCTAACTCGACATGCATGGGCCACTACAAAAATATGTCACGTCCCAGTCCCAAAATACGTAGGACTAGGAATATGTAAGCATGCTAGCCATATGTATATGGAGACTCCAATATATGAAAACTATAACACATACGTACGCTGTATGAACAATAATTCACAAGTGGTATATAATTATCATAAGTCATAGGGCATAACTAAATCTCATCCACAAAAATCATAAAGAAATAAATGATCAAATAAGTCAATGAACCAAATATTAACTAGTTGAAAAAAACTAATAGTTGGATGGAGACAAATCTACTAACAAACTAGAATATAAAGATAAATATAATAAGTACATCATCTAATGATCAGAGAGGCTCGAAGGGAAGATCTCCTCGAAAGAGAACGAAGTAGCAAGTCCTGATCCGTGCTCCTGCGAATAGTCATGATCGTCTACACCTGAAAATGGACCAGGTCCTCAGAAAGACGTAACAAGATACATAGAAGCATGCCAATAAAATACTAAAAATAAACATCCAAAGAGTCTTCTAACCGCCTATGTGAATGCACTTTGAGAACAACTTTCCAACACGTGGGCTATCTGGCTAAAATTGGATTGGCATGATTCTCTCGGAGAATCAGGGGCCTAAAAAGTATGACGTCTTTTGAACGTCAGAGACCGCCTGTAGATAATAATATATGGGTCATCTGACCACGCATCTCCGGCAGAGCGTGCGGGTTACACAAAAAAATTATAAAGGAGCCCAAACGCCTTACTTGTTGTTCTTTCTATCCCATGCTCTATTTATGCCATATCCATGACACGATGAGACCTCTAATAACTGCCAAGTCTTCTAACATATCTCTATTAGCAGTTATTTTCTATCGCACGTCCCATACGTACTGATGATCAGTCAATAAGTAAGTCCGTGATCTATATGAGACTCAATACTCGTGTAAGAAATGTGTCACGTCCAAATAAAATATAAGAATGCCTCATGATAATAGGGTGGTCTCTTAAAACTAGGTTAACATGCATAATATGTAATAAAGACAAAATACGACGCCACCGTCGTTGTACCCAAGTTATTCTTGGATGCGCAGTTTATATAGTAGTTAAAATATATGAACTAAATAATAAAAATAAAATAAAATGAACCATATGGAAAGTAAATCACAGTACAATGGTAAGGTATACTTTTCTGGCAAGAAAGCTGCGTAGTGTAAACTTTCAAGTGTCAAGTACAGAGGATCAAAAACTATGGCATCTGAATGAACGTCTCCGGATGCTAAAATAAATATCACCAAAGTCTCCAGAATCAGCGAGATAGCTAGAAAATACTACCCTTTTATCCAATTTGGACATGGGGACAAAACGATAATTTCAGGTCAAAGCGGGGTCTACATATGGCCCACTTTGCACTGAAATACGTGCCAGAGGTAAAGGTCTCTAAATAAAACAAATTATAAGTCAAACAAATTCTAAACGTCGATACGAACTCAATGATATATCCAATTTTGGATTCCGGTGAGCCGATCACAAATTCGTCTTTCAAGTCAAACCGTGAGGCTCGGGAATAGGCGGCTTGGTCAACTGTCTCAGAATAGCATGAAACTTAGGTCACAGGGCCAGCGTGATACCATGAATCCAATGACGTAAGTTTTGTCGCATTCTGACGAGCGTACACAAAGTGGGGAGGTTGTTTGCAAAAGTCGCGATACGGAAATTTTTTACGGATACGGGTTAATTTTGACCTGCACACAGGTCCGAATTAACTTCCACGAAAGTCCACACGTCAGGATATACCATACACGTATTTTGGTGCAATTGGTACATGACGAGGTAGTCTTGTTTGGCGGGGCGTACTCCGTATCACAAAATTTTAGTTTTAAGATATCAAGTTTTTGGTCGTTTTGGAGGCCGAATAATTTAACAAATAAAATAAACTAATAAAACTAAAAGAACAGTAAAATTCTTGGTTATATTAAAAAGAAAAAATTTTAATTAGATTTTAAAAATATTAAATGGGTTGGTGGCAAATTGGGCATGAACATGGGGGTTTGGGTCAAATTTCTGGACTGTTCTTGGTCAGGTTTTTTGGCCAACTTTCGGTCAATTTTTTGACCAATCCAGGGCACGAAAACTCGTCCCGCTTGGAGGGAATCTTAGAGGGTTAGGTTGTGAACATATACGGATAAATCGCTTAAGAAAAGGATGAGAGATGAGAGAGATATATCATCTCGAAGAGGGGGACGTCGGCCCGCGGCTGTCGTCAGTCCGTGCGGCCCGCGGCTGCTGCGGTTTCGGTCGTCGGTCGGTATGCGGTGGTCGCCAGCGTCAGGGGGGTCGACTGTGCTGAGGGTAGGGGATTAGGGTTAGGGTTTAGGTTTTGTAATATATATATATATATATATATATATATATATATATATATATATATATATATCGAGAGAGAGAGGGGGGGGAGGGGTCTGTTGCGGGTTGGTGTGGGTAGGTTTTAGTTTAGGTTTTTTTGTTTTTATTATTGTTATTTTCTTTTTTTTATTTTTTTTCTTTTCCTTTTCTTATTATTATTATTATTATTATTATTATTATTATTATTATTATTATTATTATTATTATTATTATTATTATTATTATTATTATTATTAATATTATTATTATTATTATTATTATTATTATTATATTTTTTATTAAAAACTATATATTTATTAACCTATATATTTACATATATAGATGAGGTTATAAAAAAATTCAAAAAGAATATTTGCATACAAAATAAATTCGAAATTTTTTACTTTGTAAAGCTGTAATAAAATACTACACCCAAAATATTTTATAAAATATTTTGTAATTAATAATTAGATATTTATCTAGTTATAATAAATCAAATAACTGTATTATTCAATTAACTAAGTAAAAAACTAAATTGATATCCAACAAAATAGGATAATAGTAAATAATATGCAAATCTTACAACAACAAAAAATTGCCTAATTTGGCATGAAGAATTATGGGATGCTAATTATAGAAAGTTGGGATAGAAAAAATAATCACAAATAAATTATATATATATAATCTAAATATTTAACACAAGAATCTATGATTGTTACACTAATGTCATACTAATGTCAAAGGATCGAATTTTTGTGCCACAAAAAGATACTACTTGTAGTGTCTCCTGTGTAGGCTACTTCCTATGAAAGGCAATACAGATTTTGGGACTATCATATATCATTAATGTCCAAACAACGGTGAAGTATCCTAATAAAATTATTAGATTTTAATTGATTTGAAAAATAATACAGGAAATACAAAATACACACAAGATACTTATTTTGGGGTGAGGGGGTTTACATGAATGAATTTAGAAACTTTGATATATTGGACCAGATATTTATAATTTGAGCACATAATTTTAATTTTGAATATTGAAGGTTGAATCATCGATTTAAATTTTGAGGATAAATATAGAATTTTAACCTTGAAAATTGGTGGATTGGATTTAAAATTTTACAATGTGAGGATTTAAATTTAAATGCTAAATGTTGAATGTTGAATCACCCAGATAGAATTTTGAGGATGGAGATCGAATTTAAGATTTGATGACTACAAAATCCTTAAATTTGAAACTAGGAATAAGATTGGATTCAATAGATTTTTGGTTATTTAAAATCTAGAGGAGATTATGATAGTTAAAAATCATGATTTAAAATTTAAGGTGGGTTATTTAAATCTTGATGATGTCATATAGATTTGAATTAAATTTGGATGTGATTATTTAAAAATCAAGAAGAGATTACGATAGGTTGAATTTTGATTTAAACAATGGTTATTTTAATTTGAAAGAGATTGTGATGGATTTGAATAGATTTTGTCATTTAAATCTTTGAGAATATTGCGGTTGACTTGCCTTAGATACGAATGTGAATAATTTAACAAATTATTTCTTATTTTTAATTTTGAGGACAAAATTCTTGTAAGTTCGGTAGATTGTAAACTCTCTCACCCAAAATAAGTATTTTATGTGTATTTTATATTATTATATTTATTATAGATATTAAATTTATTTAGATTAATCTCTTAGTTAATTAGAAAATGAATTTCTTGATATATTTACTTATATAAATATTTATTTAGAATTAATTTTAAGCTATTTTAGATTTTTGGAGATTTTTATAGAATATTTGGGTAATTAAAATCTAGGAAACGTAAATTTTTAGGACTTTCATGATTTACAATGAGACTATACTTGCATGTTGTTACTACCAAATATTTACTTTAGAGTTAAAATATTTAAATATTTTTATGTAATTTATTTAAAATTTTAAGGAATATTTGGTTTATTGGAATTACTGAGGATTTATTTGGATATATAAAGTCTTAATATTAGATAGATGCTAATTTAGTGTTAATAGATATTAATAAGATTATATATAATTATTTGTATTATCTTTAATTATATTTAATATTATAAATTATTGAGATAAATTTAAACTATATTTTAAATTAATTCAAATCGTGAGCCTACTAGGAAAGCAACTTCATACATATCATATCCTTATTTAAACTGATACTAATCATATCCAAATTAGCCAATCCTAGTCGCATTCAATTAAGTAGTCTCCACCATTATAAATATAATTAAACTTATGGAATAAACTCATATTTCATATTTTTCTTCCCCAAACTACTCTCTTTTTCGTCGAAAAATAGTCGAAATTCGTCATAAATTCAGCCTCATTTTCTAGTAGTTATGACGACTTAAAAAGACGATATATCCTAGCTTCGGACTCCAAATGCGCTCCGGTTTTTTTGTTAGAATCATATCAAAGTTAGTTTTCTTAATATATAAATTATTTTAATAATTTCTGAAGATATTTTTCCAAAAAATTCTAAAAGTGCCAATTGTCCGAAATCAGACGCGTTTTGGTGTTTTCAAGATTTCGGGAGATCTCAAACTCAGAATTAGGAGCCGTTTAAAGTTTCAAAAAGATGACATGATGAAATTCCATAAAATTATTTTTTAAGAATTTAAAATTCATGTTTAATCTACTTTAAAATTTGTGCAACGTAGACATAAATAGGAAACTACCAAAAATTATCATCTGTGTGCCCTTGTAGCCATAACTCTTTACCGACTTATGATTTTATGAAACCATCAATTCTGGTATTCATGTACCACTAAAATCTATAGAATTATATATACAAGTTAATGATTTGAGTTGGTTGACTTTTTGGTCAACAGATTATCTCGATTTGTGTTCCACGAATCCCAAATCCGTAAAGTTGACTTTCTTTGGACCAAAATTAGTATTTAACAATAAAATTAGATTATAATAATATTAAAATACTATTTTATTTTATTTTATTCATAATTAAAATATATTAAAATGGAGAAAACTATTTATCCACTTTTGTAACCTAACTTGTTTAATTTATGTGACGGGTAGATCGGACGACGCCTTGAGTTACGACTTCATCCTTTTTCAGAGCATACAAGTATACCTTGACATTTTACTGTGATTTACATTTTATATGGTGCATGCATTTTATTTTTGTTATTTAGTTCATATATTTTAACAACTATATAAACTGCGCGTCCAAGAATAACTTGGGTGCAACGACGGTGGCATCGTATTTTATCCTTATTATATATTATGCATCTCGACCTAGTTTTATGAGACCACCACATAATTTAGAGGCATCATTATATTTTATTGGCCGTGACACAGTTGTTACATGAGTGTGAGTCTCATGTAGGACACGAACTTGCGTAATGGGTTGGCCACCTGTACGTATAGGACGTGCGATAGGGAATAACTGCTAATAAAATTTGTATGCTAGAATACCTAGCAGTTATTAGAGGTATCATCGTATCATGGATATAACATGAATAGAGCATGGGGTGGGGAGAACAACAAGTAAGACGTTTGGGCTCCTTTGTACTTTTCCTTATGTAACTTGTACGCTCCGCCGGAGATGCGTGGTCAGATAACCCCTATATTATATATCTACATGTGGCCTTTGACGTTCAAATAACGTCATGCTTTTTAGGCCCCTAATTCTCTGAGAGAATCATGCCAATCCCAATTTAGCCAGATAGCCCACGTGTTGGAAAGTTGTTCTCAATATTGCATTCACATAGACGGTTAGGCGACCATTGGATATTTATTTTTAGTACTTTATTGGCATGCTTCTATGTATCTTGTTACGTCCCTCTGAGGACCTATCCCTTTTCAGGTGTAGACGATCATGACTATTCGCAGGAGCATGAATCAGGACTTGCTACTTCGTTCTCTTTCGAGAAGATCTTCCCTTCGAGCCCCTCTGATCATTAGATGATATACTTATTATAGTTTCTTTCATATTCTAGTTTGGTAGTATATTTGTCTCCATCCAACTATTATTTTCTCTCGACTAGTTCATATTTGATTCATTGACATATTTGATCATTTATTTTTTTATGATTTATTTGGATAAGATTTAGTTATGCCATGTGACTTATGACAATTATATATCACTTGTGAATTATTATTCATAATACAGCGTACGTATGTGTTATGGTTTTCACAAATTAGAGTTTCTATATACATACAGCTGGCTTGCTTAAGTATTCCTAGTCCTACGTATTTTGGGACTGGGGCGTGTCATGTTATTGTGGTGGCCCATGCAGGTCAAGTTAGCCATTTCGGTTACGTAACTATACCGAGCGGGCCTGCACCTAGGATTTGAGTTTTAGGTCTCATCCATATTTGACTATGACTCACCTTCCTTCCAACCAGTTCTGTTTAAATAATTGCATCATGCTTGATTCATTTACTTTTCATAATATTTTTTCCATCTCTTGCAGATAGATGGATTTATGCATGCAAGTCGAGAGTATATTATCTCGATTACGTTACTGTATCGAGCAAGCCTGTAAATAGGATTATAGTATAAGTCTCATCCACATACTTGACTTTCTTTCTTGATTTTGTTCTAAATTTTTTGAACTCACCTACCTTCCTTGACCTTCAAAATTGTACACACTTAATTCTCTTGACATCGGTATCCTTGTTTTCTTACCTCTTCCTATTTAATGTACTTTTCTAATAGTTCCTTAAGTATAGTCTCCTACAAGAATATAGAAATCTTTATTGTTAGAAGATAATTATGATAATATACCTACTAAGAAAATCATTTACAGCTTATATGTATTCAGAGTCGGACTGGAGTCCCCTTGGTACATAGCTGGCAATTGCCACATGGCCTAGTCCCGAGTATTCTGTGACTGGGGCCTGGCATAGTTTTTATGGTGGCCCATGCAGGTCTCTGAGCATATCGTTTTGGTTACGTTATTGTACCGAACGAGCCTGCAATTTAGGATTATTGTTGAATAGGATCTCAATCCATAATCGATTTTAAAAACTCTCTTTGTATTTGATTATCGCCCTTGGACTTCCAAATTATATTCGTTCCTTTTCCATTAATATCGTTATCATTGTTTCTCATCTCCCTTTATTTCAGAAAGATGAATGCTTGTGCTTGATGGTTCCCTCCAGAAGAAGATCATAGTCCAGACGATAGAAGGCATACTTAATATAATATTTTCTGAGAAGATTGTTACCCTTAGTAAGGTAGGTTGATATGTTCTTTTTAGATTCTAGAATTAATGTAGATTGTTAGCAAGAGAATTGGACCTAGTAGTATGTTCCTAGAACTGATAAAACTCTACCCTTACTTGAGATAGAAGTAATTTAGGAAGTACTGAAAGCTAGAAAGATTGTTGATCCTAACCCTCTAGAATAATTTATGGAAATACATAGCTAGATGCTAGGAATTAGTTGTAGCCCATGATAGCGATACTAGGAACGCTATTATAAACTGGAGAAGATAAAATTTTAGGCTCTCACCTGAAAGATGATTATCTGATACCAGAAATTCTAGCATGTGCTTGGACGATACGATTATTATAATTACACTATGGTTACTCGGATTAATAAATAACGAAAAGAATAAATTTGAGGAATATAATTTTAGGAAAAAAAATTGAGGAGAAGAGTATTTATACATTAGGGGAGAGAAAACAAAAAAAAGAATTTTTTTTAAGGAAGAATAATGTTTGTAAATAGAACGAAAAAATTTATTATAAGGTTAAGTCTAGACTATGACATTGTCCTAGACATGGATTGGTTTAGCTAATACCATGCGATGCTAGATTGCCGACGTGGTTGCGTTATATTTAGACTACCAAATCACCCTGAGTTTAAATTTCTTCGGGAAGCCCAAGAGCATGGTATCCAACCTACCTTAGCGGCACACATTGTAGAAGATGAACCGGTGTACCCCTGTATTATATCAGAGTTTGAGGATGTATTTTCTGAGGATCTTCCAGAAATGCCACCTGACAGAGAGATCGAGTTTACAATAGAGTTGACTTCCGGAGCTGAGCCAGTTACTTCCTTCGTCTACAGACTAGCACCAAAAGGGTTGGTTGAGTTGAAGGTCCAAGTAGATGATCTCTTAGACAAGGGTTTTATTCGGGCTAGTATTTCTCCATGGGGAGCACCCATTCTATTTGTGTCAAAGAAGGACGGATGGTACGTTTGTATATCGATTACAGGGCGCTAAATGTTATAACGATAAATAACAAGTACCCTTTGCCGCGCATCGATAATTTATTTGATCAGCTGAGTGGTGCATGTATATTCTCGAAGATCGATCTCAGATTCGACTATCATCAAATCAAAGTGAGAAAGAAGGATATTCCGAAGACAGCTTTTTGGATGAAGTACGGGCACTATGAGTTTTTAGTCATGTCGTTTGGTTTAACCAATGCGCCAGCTATATTTATGAGCCTAATGAACAAGGTTATCCACCAGTACTTGGATAAGTTTATGATGGTATTTATTGACGACATCTTGGTATATTCCAAGAGCCAGGAGGAGCACGAGGAGCATCTCAGGATCCTGTTGGAGACGCTGAGGCAGGAGAGGCTATATGCCAAGCTCAGCAAGTGCGAGTTCTGTTTGGATAGGGTACTATTCCTGGGTCACATAATCACTGGAGATAGACTATCAGTTGACCCAGAGAAGATAATCGGAATAGAGACGTGTCCTACCCCTATATCAGTTACGGAGGTTAGGAGTTTTCTCGAACATGCCGGATATTATCGGAGGTTCGTGGAAAACTTCTCGAGGATCACGGTGCCTATGACGCGGCTGACACGTAAAGGCAAAAATTTTATCTGGACTGAGAAGTGTCAGACAGATTTTGATAAGCTAAAGAAGCGTCTGATGACAACAACGATCTTGTTACTTTCTTCTGGATCTGGAGGATTTGTGGTGTATAATGATGCGTCTGGGAGCGGATTAGGATGTGTACTAATGCAATATGGCAAGGTGATAGCTTACGCATCGAGACAACTGAGGGTTCATGAGAAGAATTATCCGACACACGATCTAGAGCTAGCTGTAGTGATATTTATACTAAAGCAATGGCGGCACTACCTTTATGGAGAGTGGGTTGAGATTTTCACAGATCATAAAAGTTTGAAGTATGTCTATATTCAAAAGGAGCTCAACATGAGATAGAGGCATTGGCTAGAGTTGATGACAGACTATGATATTGAGTTATAGTACCACCCTAGCAAGGCAAATGTTGTAGCATATGCCTTAAGAATGAAGCCCATGGCATACTTTTTGATGACTCAGCGACATTTGTCAGAGGATCTTCAGGAGCTTGGGATCGAGGTTGTATTGCCAGGCATAGATGGACAGTTAGCTAATCTAGAGGTTCAGTCTACATTAGTTGAGAGGATCAAGGCAGTCTTGCCTACCGATATGAGATTTCGGCGACTGCGAGAGAGGACAGAGGCTGGCATGCAAACAGGACTCTGGATTCACGGAGACAGAACGTTCAGGTGTGGAGATCGCCTATATATTTTGAGTGACGAGCTATGCCAGGTGTTGATAACTGGGGCCCATAGTTCAATTTATTCTATTCATCCCGGGGGGTATGAAGATATACCAAGACTTGAGACAACACTACTGGTGGCATAGGATAAAGAGAAAGATTCGTGGCGAGATGTTTAGTCTGTCAGCAAGTCAAGGCCGAATATCAGAGGACTGAAGGACAATTGTAGCCGCTTCCCATTCCTGAGTGGAGGTGGGAGAATATTACCATGGACTTCATCACGTGATTTTCGAGGAGCCCTAGCGAGAAGGATGCAGTCTGGGTTTTCGTGGACCGACTCACAAAGTCGGCGCATTTTTTTTTCTTTAGAGTTGGGCAGTCCACGGAGATATTGGTTGACATGTATATGAGACAGATAGTACGACTACATGGAGTGCCTGTCAGAATTGTATTGGATCATGATTCTAGATTTATATCATATTTCTGGCGGAGTATGCAAGAGAGTCTAGGAACTCTCTCAAGTTCAGCACTGCATTTCATCCACAGACTGATGGTCAATCAGAGTGCATAATTCAGATACTAGAGGATATGTTGATAGCATGCATGATCGACTTTGGAGGATATTGGGAGGACCATCTACACTTGGTAGAATTCTCCTACAATAACAGCTACCAAGTAAGCATACAGATGGCACCTTATGAGGCACTATATGGCAGAAAGTATAGGTCGCCGATATATTGGAGTAACGTGGGAGAGCGTCAGATACTTGGTCCAGAGTTGGTGACAGAGATAATGGAGAAAGTGAAGAAGATTCAGGGCCACCTGCGTACAGCACAGGGCAGACAGAAGCATTAGGCAGATGTGCACCGCAGATATTTGGAATTTAAGGAAGGTGATCATGTATTTTTAAAGATATTGCCTACTCGTGGTACCATTAGATTTAGGGGCAGAGGCAAGCTGAGTCTGAGGTACATCAGACCTTTTGACATCTTAGAGCGTGTTGGCGAAGTAGCTTATCGTCTTGTATTGCCTCCATCATTAAAAGGCGTATATGACATATTTTATATATCGTAGTTGAGAAGATACGTGGAAGACCCTAGCCACGTGCTCGATCATTCAGAGATTACAGTCAGGCCCAGTTTATCATATGTGGAGCAACCAGTAGGGATACTCGATCGCAGTGAGAAGATTTTGAGGGGACAGACTATTTGCCTGGTCAGGGTTGTATGGAATCATCATTCACCGGGCAAGTCTACCTGGAAGCACGATGATTCCATTCCACAACGTTTCTTGTATTTATTTGAGGATCGAGGTACGAATTTACGTATTGTAATTCGATTACCTGTTAACTTTTTTAATTCTCATAACTCTTATTCGTGCTTTATTTTTAATTTCTGGAACAAAATTCTTCTAAATTGGGAAGGATGTAAATTCCTTCAAAAACTTTTTTTTAGGAAGACTGGATATGGTAAGAATTTTGTTTAGTTTTAGGTTGTCTAAGGATTAGAAATTAGGGTTGTGTAGACTGGTTCTTTAATTTAAATCCTTGGTGCACCTTACTGTTGCTACAATAATTGGAGCACAACAATAGCCTTTACTTTCTAAAAAATATTTGCACTCTTGACCTGACAAGCCAACCTAGGCACTAGATATTTCTGTCACCCACAAAAACACTCCCCTGTGCTATATTTTAATTGCACAATTTTCAGTCACAAAAATCAATTCTTTAATCATATGTCATATACCTATGTTATTGCCATCGATTTGGGGACACAAACTCAACCCGTTTTGCCTAACCAATTAAAGGGTCCAAGACTGACACCAAGCCTACACCGTCCATGACCTTTGTGTCACTCTCAATTGAGACTTCATGTAGTCCTATTTAATTTAAGAGCAAATATGGCACTTTATTTAATTAAATTAGGAACACCAACATAACCTAACCCCAATTTAACCCAACACCTATTCATGAGGCTCATACAAAACATCCAACACCCTCTCATCCTACAAAATATCAAACACAACTTCCTACATCAAATCCTCAGCATTTTTTTTTATATGTAAACACCCAAATGTTAAGGGGCTTAAATTCAAAAAGGGTGCTAGGTGTCACCCTCCTATTGATGCAAACCAATGAAGAAACCCCCAACCGCCGGGGTTTCTGTCACAGCTGTAGTTGCTGTTGTGGCCACTGTTGTAGCGTCGCCAGCGACCCCCGGAGAGCCCCGACCGTCGGCGAGCACCTCATGCTGGCCGACCTCCCTCTAGTTTCCCCGAGCCTCATCATGGCTGAACTTCTCCTTCCCGCAGCCGTGAGGAACCACGACGCAAACCCGAGTTCAGAAATCCAAGTTCAACCTCCCCTATACGTGAAGAGATATCTCCCTCCTCGCTCATCCGATCCTTGAACTGATTCTTCGGGTATGAACCATACTTAACCCTTTTGCAATGTGTTCAATTAGAATAATTTAGCTTGCATTCTATTGTTAGTAATTAGAGTTCCAATTCACGAAAAAAATAGTTTTATAAAACTTGGAAATTTTTGATACAAAGTTGGTCCCTACAAACTAGAAAATCTCGTCGCGTATGGATTGCACCGAAAGGCGCATACGATATTTCATGACGTGTGGGCTTTGACGAAATTCAATTTGGTCGCGTGTGCGCGACGAAACGAACCAGTATCCGTAAAAAATCCTCGTATCATAATTTTTTATAATTACCCAATTACTTTGTGCATGCTTGTCGTATGACTGCGAAACTTTTGCCATTGGACTCGTGGCCTTTGAATTTTCCTGTGACCCAAGTGTTGCCAGATTCTGAGACAGTGACCGGATCGCTGTTTTGCGGGCCCCATGATCTGTTCCAACGGGCATTTTTGTGATCATCTCATCGAAATCCAAATATGGACATACTATTAAGTTCGTATCATTGTTTACAACTTATTCGACCTATAATATGCTAATTTTAGAGCCCTTTGTTCCTGACATATTTTTTGGTGCAAGACGAAAACTGGAGCAAATGGACATCTGGCATGATAGAAACCGAAGCAGACATCTTGTAGAACCCGTATTGACCAAAAACTTTATTTTTACTCCTGTGTCCAAATTGGACGTATGTATATGCTTTTCTGAGTATCTCACTTATTTTGGGACTGTTGATGATATTTGTGACAGCATCCAAAGATATCTGCTCCAATTTTTATCTTGCGCTGCTACTCCAGATATCTGCTCCGGGTTCAAATCTTTGCCTAGCTTCAAGGCAAGTGTACCTTGCCATCCTATATCTCAGTTCCAGATTTACTGTTTATTCTATCTATGCATTGTGTGCGCTTTGGATCGAATTCGTTACTTAGCGTTCGGGTCATATCCGGGTGCAGATGTTCGTTGGTAGCGTCTAGTATCGATTGTTAGATGTTTCCTAATACCTTGATGTACCTACTTGGTTACATCGGAACCCTAGGACACATTCAGACACTGTCATCGTGCCAGACTTCATGTATCCTGATAGTATTAGCATGAACAGAATATGTGGTGACTTTAGGATCATGATTGTTGATAGTTACTTCAGTATGACGAGACTGTTAGATAGAGGTTCAGGTTCAGTAACCACTCGTTGACCGCATTGGAAGGGGAAGACAGTTACTAGACGCTTGGGCTACTTTGCACGTACTATATATATATATATATATATATAAAATTCTTATTTATGTAGAGATCCTGTATCTGGAGTCGTAGTATCACCCGTGTGACTCTGTGCTCGGAGCTATGGTCCGCACCATGTGTCTCTATGCCTCGGAGCTACGGTTTTATATTTGGAAAGCCCACGCGTCGAACATTGTCTTCAAAGTTGCATCTCGCTTAGGTGGTTATTCTATATTACACCGACGTATCACATATTTCCTTTCTGTTTTACTATGACATATTATATTTTTACCTTGTTACGTCCCTCTGAGGACCTGGTTCCCTGCCAGATTGTATGGTTGATTGCTGACGGAAGGTTGGAGCTGCTGATGAGTATTATATCGGTATGCATGTATTATTATTCGATATTTGTATTCACTTCTTAATTGTTCAGCTATTATGATCTTTACTTATTTTCTGCTAGTATAGCTCAGTATTTGTAGACTCATATTATTATTTTTAAGTCTATTCGGACGAGTGTAGTGTGGGGTACACACCATGATACATGTTGTCCCTTCTTTATTACATATCCTTGTGGTTTGAGACATAGGTATGTATACCGTGTTATCTAGATAGTGACCCTCATTTACAGCTTATACGTATTCAGAGTCGGACTGGAGTCCCTTGGTACGTAGCTGGCCATTGCCGCGTGGCCTAGTCTCGTGTATTTTGGGACTGGGGTATGATACAAAGCCCCTCCAAGACAAGTTTTCGACTATCAGCTTCATGTCGAATACCCCTCGAGCCTCCATCCGGTGTTTATGGCCTACCTGCATACCTCAGCGGCTTGAGCCTGTACATGCCACAACATAAATTTTCTAAGGCCAGATGCTGGGAACCCTCCATAAGCATCCAATCTTTTTCCCCAAATAAACGGCGACAACCGTCATCCGCCAGCCTCCCTACCAAAATTAAGTTGTAGTGCAAACTCGGTACATGTAATACATCCTTGAGAACGAGCTTCTCACCAAGTTCCGTTGTCAAGTGCACATCATCGATGCCTATAATTGCAGCCGTCCCCTTGTTGCCCATCTTCACACGCCCAAACCTGTCGCTACGGTATGATATGAAGATCCTCCTATATGGAGTAGTGTGATAAGATGCCTTCGTATCCATGACCCAGTCGTCATCATGACACATGCCACAAGGTTCCTCTGCGTCGGTTGTTGCGATAATTGGATCTCTCATAGCCGTGAGATCCTCCTGATCATCCTTGACTTTGGCCTTCTCATCTTTGAGCTTCATGCAGTTCCTCTTGATATGACCCATTTGCCACAGTGATAGTAGCCCTCCTTGTTGTCGCCTGTGACTTGGGTATTCCCTTCCCGTAGGAAACCACTAGAGAGAACTCCTGCGATGATTCTATTTGCTTATGTCGGATCTCCTCGTTCAACAAGCTGCTTTTGACCGCCTCCATCATGACAACTCCATCAGGAGCAGAGTTGCTCACCGACACCACCAACATCTCCCAACTTTTTGGCAGATAACTCAAAAGCAGAAGGGCCTGAATCTTATCCTCAATCACCATCTTATCTCAGACAGCTGATTGATGATGTCCTGAACCTCGTTCAGATGTTGTGCCACCTATGCACCCTCCGTGTACTTCGAATTGACGAGTTGGCGAATCAGAAATGCCTTATTGCCAGCCGGCTTCCTTTCGTACAACGAATGCAGTTTCTCTCATAATGCTTTTGCAAAATTCTCCATGGACATGTGGTGAAACACCGAGTCATCCAGCCATTGACGAATGAATCCAACAGCCTTCAGATCCAGTCATTTTCGGTCATCAGCGCCTTTGTCCATCGGCTTTGCGCTGTCGCCCTCCAACGGATCATGCAAGTCCTTACACCAGAGTAGATCCTCCATCCTTCGCTTCCAAATCGTCCAGTTTGCCCCTGTGAGGGTGATCATATGAGTGTTCATCTGCTCCGTAGATATAGTTGCACCTTCCCTCTCGAGAAGAACCTGACTCTGATACCACATGTTGTGTTGGTCACAAAGCGGAAGAAGCGCTTTGCCAACCCACCTGAGATGACCAAACCAATCTATGAACACCAAGCACAAATGAAGATAAATATATGGCGGTGACTACGTCACCTAGACAAATTTTAACCTTTATAACTTAGATAAAATTATAAGATTGCAAAAAACTAATATTGAAACCCTTTGTTCTAATAGGTTCAACCCCCTTACCACACTCAAGAAGAAAAATAGAAGATTACAATTGAAATTACTCACCAACCCGTAGCAATCTTCCTAACCGAAGTTGACGACTCCTCGATTAGATATTCTTCTTCCTTCTGTCTTGGATGACGAAGTCCTAAGAGCAAAGCACGGGCTTTCTCTTAGATTTTTTGTGGACAAGTACCCCGAATCTCCAACTTTTGCTTCTTCTTTGTGCCTCCACCCTCCTCCCTATTTATAGGATGAGAAACATATTTTAGGGTTGAAAACCCTAAAATTAGCCAACCATAAGATCTAACCATCCACTAGCATCCAACGGTCCAAAATATAACATAAAAACTCTAAAATACGAGCAGCCGCCGCCGACACCAAACTCGGACCGAGTTCGTTTCAAATGTTCTGAAACACCACACCGAGTTCGGTCCGAACTCAGTCAGGGACCGAGTTCGGACCGAACTCTGCCATCTTCAGCAGACTTGATTCCCATCAAAACTTATATGATGAGAGCTTAGTTATTGAATGGTCAACTCGTGTCAGAGTCATTTCTACTAAACATCTGAATAATAGATTCCAAGACTTTGAGATTTCCTCTTGCTTTGAAAGCAACTCTTCCATGTGTAGCTTGATCACCTGTGCAAATAACAACAACAAAAGATAGAAGTGATTATTATCAGTCTGGTTAAATTTATCAGAAAAAGCTAATCTTCAACCTCAAGTATGGGAAAATTGGGCAAAGCTTGTCATCACTACCTTAAAAGCATAGTTTGCAGTATTGGTCGATACCGTTTTGATACGGCCGATATCGATACAGTTTGACATGTCCCGATCCGATATCGACCGATTTACTGACCGATACTGACTTTAGAGGTCTCTTTTTCGGTCGATTCAACAAAAAAAATTGAATAAAAAAGACCAATTAATAAGGTTGTAAAAACATATAAAAAAAGAAAACTTATCTATCATATGTAAATCAATCGACAAGGGTGACTACTATTTCATTCAATTTCAAATATACTAAGAAACAATACTGATAATACTTAAAATTATGCATAAAAGCATAAAATATATTTTCTAAAATATTAATAATTTAATAATAGTTATTTGTTTTTCGATACCAAAAAATTCGATACTCCGATCCGAAACCGTCGATACTATCGATATCGCCGATCCCAATATTCATAGAAATGATCTGATATCGATTTTGATACCGATACTTTGAACCTTGCTAAAAATATGTATATTTTTGTCTAAGAGGCAAACTTCATGCGGGTATAACTGCCCCCATAAACTCTACAATATGCTACGAAGAACGGAGAGATAAAAAATAAATGTCATGTCTGTGTTTAGTACAACGTATATGTTTCCACGAACGTGACTTATTGAAGTATTTTTTTTTTCTTCCCAAATTGACCCTACAAATCCATCTACAATATTATCATAAAATGATAGTATGTTTGACAGGGACTACAAAAATGTATGCTGGAAGAAAATGCAACTTTTCCATGGTGTTTATGCCAAAAGTGGAAAAACCCTAATTAGAATTCCATGCTCTCAAGTAACATTCATGTATATCAAACACAACAGGCTAATATAATTGACAAAAGGAGTTAATGTGGCCTTTTTTTCTCTTTCTTTTTGAGAATCTAATAGTCCCATACAAAATCTTGCTTTTGGCATCAGCTCCCTCAACATTTCTGAGAATTTTGGATTGCCATGCCATCAATTTCTAGAAAGAAAAAAAAAGGTATGCAGTTTTCAAAGTCCTAACAAACTCGATACTAGATAATAATCATATATTAAATTCAATCATTTGAATTGCCAGAGTGCTTTCTTCTTCTGATAATGTCATTGCCTTCATAGGGATCCCCACAAAATCAGGCAGGTCTACACGAAAATAAAATTATTTAAAATTTTAACAAAATAAAAATATTGAAATGAATACTATAAAAAGTAGGGAAATGTTTGTTATATATAAAGCAGTATAATGGCGAAAAACATGAACTGTTACTTAGAGAACAGAAACGGAAATCTGTAATTTCTACTTGAAATGAGAAATGGAAAACATCAGTCCTATGGCAATTTTACATTACAAACATGCAGGATCGGCCTTGGGGTAAGTTGGACAACCCATTCGGTTTGGACATTCTCCAGTCAGGACAACCCCTCCAGACTCCTAAGTTTCCACCTCTCTATTAATAGAGTTTTCACGTCCACCCCAACTCATCTCTGTCAGTCGAATTAGAAATCTATCATGTCCATATTTTGAGTTCCCACTGAAAATATCTCAAGTAGCTCAAGAAGATAAACTCGAAATTTGAACTCGCAATCATAACCGCAATCATAACCGGAGACTTCGATGCTGCTGCCAATGTCAACATACCACGGACAATCAAATTTAGCTCAATCTCCGGGCCGGCCCTGCAAACATGACAGAATTATTAACTGCCAATGAAGAGGATATTCTTCATAGGAGGCCCATCATTGCTGGTGAGATTGGTAGAACCAAAGCACAAAAAGGTCAATATGCTTTATTGAACAAGAACATCATGGTCATATCATATTCTTCATCATGATCACTGTTATGTGGATTTGTGATCACCCCCACGTATAAGCTACCCTCTAATCACTCTAGTAACAGTGGCCATCATCATTATCGCCATTCTAGAAAAGCAGGACCACTTGTGCACTATGGAGCCTATAAGAAAAATCCGTAAAGAATTGTCATGGACCATGCCATAAAACTTGGATGACAACCGAAAAGAGTATAGACAAACATGTAAGGGATATGATTTGCTATGGTGAATCGTATCAATGTTTTAAAAACGGACCGATGATTGAACCGAAAATCTTTGGTATAGTCGAACTGGGGTTCAACCGAGGTTCAAATAGGTCCATTACGAGAATCAAATCATATAAGATATCTACATTTACTTCTTGGTTTTGTTTGGTTCTGTTATTAGTACGTATGGTTTGGTTTGGTTTGGTTTGGTTTGATTTGATTTTACAACTATAAGGTCTCTCAAAACCAAACCAAGTATCAAATAGTCCAAATCTCACATGATAAATCTTTTTGAGTTAAAAAAAAAAAAAAAAATTGGCCGGTTAAATTGTGAACCAGTTCGGCCGGTTCACCGGTTAAACTCCAATTCAGAAAAAAATAATCGGTTCTTTAAAAATTTCGGTTCAGATCAGACCGATTTTTTGTTCAAGCCCGGTTCAACCATCGGTCCGGTCCGATTTTGACAACACTGCATCGTATTATCGATCTCTACAACACACTAAGCACACTAAGACGAAGTTCGCAAAAGTGTATCGTTCTCAAACTAAGCTATCGGAGAATAAGAAATCTCTCTATAAAAGAATGACAGTTTTAAAACCGCCGACAATCGGACCTCATGACAGGACCATGCTATAAAACCTGGACGACAATTATAAAGAAGATAGATGGAACATGTAAGGGATACAATTTTCTATAGGATATCACATTCATCTCTACAACACGTCAGAAGAATGAAAAAGAAAAAAAAAGAGCTGTGACACTCTCAAACTATACAAATAATAGGATGGTCCCAATCCAAGAAGTGGCTTTCCTAGCCCCAACATCCCTTACACCTTCACATGTCAAAGTAGCATACAAAGTCTGGAAGATGAACACACCATCGTCGAACACCCCATGGATGATACTTCTTTTACTATTTAAGAAACTGTTGGCAACCACCCATGGAGCTGTTCCACAAAATTTGAGATGAATTCGCAGAAATTTAGGGTTTTGCTGCAATGAGAACTAGGGTTTTCAAGAAAAATAGTAGGAAGGAAGAAATGAACCTCCTGAAGAGAATTACTATCAGAAAATCCAAATCTGAACAATCCAATCCAATCCTCTCCCCACTATTTATAGCAGTTACATTAGAAATAAAGGAAAATGACCAAAGTGTCCCTGCTTCCACAAACTCAATATGAAGTGTGGGACTCTTCTTGTCATATACTGCTGACCAATCTGTTGTTTCACTATTTATGTTCTATATTATATTTTCATCCTATTATATGTAGGTCACAGTTCATAAAAAACGAAAAAGAGGTCCACATGTATTAGAATAGAAACATAACTAGTATATACGTACGTGCGTTGCACGTGTTTCATATTACTTGAAAAAAATAATAGTTTATTAAAAGAGCAAACGACAATTTCTTAATTTTATTATAGGTGGAAATATAATAGGCAGGAGCATGAAAGTTGGGAGAAATTAAATGACAGAAATAGGAAAGGTTTCTCTTATCTCTTAGGTTCATGTGCCAACTTTGCATGCATGTTTTATTAACTTTTGTTTTATTCTCCAAACTACCTACTTTGCATGCATGCATATCTTTGTTTTATTAACTATCATTTCCCAAGTTGTCTCATGCATGCATACATACATTTAATACGTATTTAATTACTATTTTTAATTACTTAGATATCCTTATCAACGTTAATACATATTGAAATATAATGAAGGATATTTTTGGAACGAAAAATTTTTACGATGAAGCTTTTTTTGATATTATATAGTAGAATAGATATGAGACAGAAATAGTGAAATAGCAGATCTATTCACGACTTAAAAGCTACTCTGTTGAAATGGACTGAAGCTAGCTGAAATTCTACCTTCATGTACACTCTTCTTATTATTATCTCTACTCCTATTTCAACAGAAGCTAGCTGAAATTATACCTTCATGTACACTCTTCTTATTATCATCTCTACTTCTAAGTTAGCAGTAAACCTAATGTGCTTGTAGATATGATGCTACCAATACAGGTTAGCAAAATTAAGGGCTATGCTCATTGATAGGTCCGAAACAATACTCCCTCCTTTAAGGGAACCTTGTCTCAAGGCCGGGCCGAGATTTGGCTTTACCTAGCAAGCTAATTTTGGTTGACTCTGACCTTTATTAAAAAAATAATAACAATAAAATCATATAGATATTTTTTTTGGTAAAACCAATATTATATTGTGCTTTTAGCTTAAACTATATCATAAATTTTTGATTACAACAATAACAACAAAAAGTAAGCTCGGTCGTAAAACTTTATAAACTAGCACAATCCGTTTCAAAGAAAAAAATACTTATTTTTAGTTTTTTACTTTTTTTTAAGCAAACTCTTCAATTAAGTGATCATACGGACTTAAGCTTCATTAGTAGTTCATTTTCAATTGAGATCATAACTAATCCATTTAATCTTTCTTGTGACATAGTGGTCCGAAGATAATTATTTATGAACTTCAACTTAGAAAAAGTTCATTTCTGCCGAAGCAACCGCGACTGATATAGTGAACAAAATTCGATAAGCAACTCAAGCATTCCGAAAACCACCATCTTCCCAATAAAATCTTACGAAGTCAAGATGTCAATTGATTTTGTTACTTATCTGGGCTTTCAATTCTCTAAGGTCTCCAAATAATTCTTTCTCATTTATATTACAATGTTTGTCATATTTTAAGAAAACTTCTAGTTTAGTGCAATGCTCCAACAAGGTTTCATCAATAACACTTCTCAATTTTGTATTAAACATGAATCCAAAAAAAAAAATTCATAAAGCACAAATTGTTCAAATCGATCCTTAAGTGATGTAAGAGCTTAATCTATAATGTAGATAAAGTAGGTAATTCTAAAATTATCCTCCAATGTTTGGCTTCCTTCGGCACACGCCTCCATATCCTCATCAAAATGCTTGTTTCTATGAGCATCGCTCTTTTCTGGAAAGGCCGGATCGATACCAACTTCATTAGCAAGTTCTGTCTTCTTTCATCAAATTTTCAAAACCATCATATTTAAACTTTTGAAAAAATACGATGAACTCATTTATTCTTGTTATTGCATCCTCCAAATTCATCTCTTCTTGTTGAAGTACTTTGCTAACCCGATTAATTTTATTCAAAATTTTGTACCAAATGCATAAGCTAATCAAGAACTCAAAATTGTCACACCCCAGTACCGGAATACGAAAACGGACATGGCCAGCTACACCGTACAAGGTAATATACGTCATATGGCGATTACGGCTGTAATAAGACAATGGGGTGCATGCTACAATCAAGTCTCATATGGTCAAGAACTTATATGTCTCAATCATTCAAACAAGAAACAGTAAACATAGAGCATATATGATAAAGCAATAAGGCATCCCAAACGCTTTCTCAAAATGTTCTAGAGACCAGTTGTACAAAATAAGAAGCTGGAAGAGTAACAAAAGTACATGACAGTGATCAGATGTAGTCTGATTTAATACAATCATGTAAGAAGACTAATATCCAGACGTGCCGGCTAACAGGTGCCAGTGCACTACCAAAATAAGTCAATTTAGCGACGTTATGCGTCGCTAAATGTATTTAGCAACATATTTAGCGACGTTTCATGGTAGTCGCGTTTTAGCTAGTCGCTGACAAGAAAAACGTTGCTATACGTAGTTATAGTGACGTTTAGTGGCGACGTTAACACGTCACCAAATATTTTGAATGTGGCGACGTTTTGCGTCTCCACGTCGTCATTTTAGCAGTTTCTTAGGTGTCGGTAAACGTCGCAAATATTTTTGTTATTAGCGACGTATTGCGACAAATTCAATGACGTATAACTGACATGGCAAATATCGCCATGTCAGCATATCAGCGACGTTTAGCGACTCCTAGCGACGTTACCGGTACAGAGTAGCGACGTTACGATATATATTAGCGACGCAAAAAATTGTCACTAAACGTCGCTACCTGTAATCCCCGTATCCTAAAATTCTAGCTTAAATGTTGTTATTAGGTTAATTTGGGGCTATTGGGATTTTTTTCATAATTTTTTGGTTAATTAAAAACTAGTAACACTAATTTCATAGGACTTGCAAGAATTTATTTTAGTGTCAAACATAATTAAAAATATACCAAACTTTTATTTTAGGTTCTAAATAATCAAATATATTTTTTAGAATTTTTTAGAATTTTTTTTGATTATTTTTAGCATTTATTTTGAGTTAATTATAAAAAACTGAATTAAAAACTAATTTTTAGAAAAAGAAAAACTAATAAAATTAACCCGCCCAGTCAGCAGCCAGCCTGGCCCACGTGTCAGCCAGCGCGGCCCAGTCAGCGGGGCCCAACGGTCAGTGAGAGAGGGCGACGGCGGGTGCGGGTGAAGCGGTCCAAGCCAAGCCGAGCTGAGCCGAGCCGAGCCGAGTCCTAATCCGACTCGGACTCAGCCGAGCCAAGCTGGCTTGAACGCTGGCCGTTCGATCCGAGCGGGCAGCAGCGGATGGATGCCACATGGCACGTCCTTTAGCCGCGGCTGCTCTCTATCTCTCCTATATATATATATAGTATTTGGTTTATAAATTCTAGGATTTTCTTTTAGCCGATTTTGGAGAATTATCATCTAGGGTTTCCTTCATATTCTAGAAGCCATTACTCATAGCTCCGGACTCCAAACATGGCACAGTTTCTTGCATTAGAACCGTATTGAGGTTAGTTTTCTGAATATGTAATTTTTTTCACGAAATTATAAATATTAAATTCTAGAAAATTCATAGAGCACACCATGTCCGAAAATAGATCTGTCTCGGTGTTTTCGCAATTTTGGGAGAACCAGGAATCAGAATCACGAACCGTTTAAAGTTTCAGAATGCTAATGTCGACATCATTGACATATGTTTTTCCCAGGATTTAATATGAAATATTTCTATATTGTTAATTCTGTAGAACTTCTAGGTTAACAATCAATCACCGTTGCATAATACGATTTTAGGTATGTGAAATAATTTTCAAAACGAATTTGAATTCGGACGATAAATTCCAACATGTTTTTGACGCTAAAATCTACAGGAAACTATGCATGAAAGTGCTTGATAGTCTCTATAATACATAGGCTATTTGGACTGTGACTTAGACTCTGATTCATACCAGCTAAGGACCCCAGACGAGTATATTTCCGTGATTACTTCAGTGCTTTATAGTCTCTATAATGCATGCTTAGTATTGATTATTTGATTCTTGACACTTGCTACACGGATTAGTATGATGGATTTCTTATTATGAGATACGTGACTATTCAGGATTATTGTTATTTTTTCGTGACTGGTTTGGAATCCATGTGTACTTGTGGGGAGGAAAAATACTTAGTGGACGTGTGAACTATCCTTTTCATCCCATGGTCTTTCTGGAATAATAACAGCCATGCACGACACGTGTGGTTTGCCGGATATTACCCCCTAGTCGCTCACATGTCAACAAGGTATTTCAAATCACATAAAGTAGTTGTTCCCATCTGTTCTTCCATACATTGCAGTTATTTATTTTGTGGCTTGGAGATATTATACTATATGTTTGTCATTACAGGACTTCAGTATTGGTTATTCTAGTTGCTTTATTGTTTGTTCAGTTTGTTGCTATCATATATTCCTTACTATTTATTGTCTTGTAGCTTCTACCATGTGTTGAAACTATTTTTACTATGATGTACTCGTTCCTTTCCTGACTGGATAAACATTTTAGGTAACTACAATGAGGATGAAATCCCTACACATTATGGACCGTATGCTAGCGACATAATAGAGCCTGATCTTGCCCTTCCGGAGGATCAGGGAGAGTTAGCAGCTCAGATACCGTCTGAAATGGAGTAGTTTAGTGGTAGTTGATTTTGTTAGAAATTTTGGACCGGATTGTTCTCCGACAGTTTAATATTGTACTTTGGATATTTAGTTTTTGGAGAAAATTTTTGAACCCGCATCAAGACTATTATTTCATTATCATCTTGGTGTATTCATTTAAACTAGTGCCCGTAATTGAGTATAGTGTGGAGATGTATATATGTTATGAATTGTAGATTATACTTGTGGCTTATTATACAGCATTTTACCGCCGACACTGCGGCGTAGGCTGGGCGTACTCATGACTCATGTCCAAATCCAGAGTGCGGGTCGTGACACCATGCCCTCATTCTCTCTCTCTCCTACATTAACTCTCCTTTCCTCTCTCCAAAATTCAGCAGCCACCACCATCCCCATGTACCCGAAACCCTAAGCATCACCACCTTCCTCCTCCGACCACAGCCTTCCGCTTTGACCCAAAATTACCGTTTTGCCCATGTGTCCAAATTGGGCGAAAGGGTAGTGTTTTCTAGCTATCTCGCTTATTCTGGGAACGTTGGTGATATTTATTTCAGCATCCGGAGACGTTCATTCGGAGGCCATAGTTCTGATCCTCTGTACTTGACACCTGGATGCTTATACTATGCAGCTTTCTTGTCAAGCAAGTATACCTTGCCATTGTACTATAATTTACATTCTATATGGTGCATGTATTTTATTTATGTCATTTAGTTCATATATTTTAACTGCTATATAAACTGCGCATCCAAGAATAACTTGGGTGCAACGACGGTGGCGTTATATTTTATCTTTATTATATATATTGCATGTTGACCTAGTTTTACGAGACCACCATATGACCATGAGGCATTCTTATATTTATTTAGCCGTGACATATTTCTTACATGAGTTGTGAGTCTCATATAGATCACGGACTTACGTATTGACTGATCATCGGTAAGTATGGGACATGCGATAGAAAATAACTGCTAATAGAGATATGTTAGAAGACTTGGCAGTTGTTAGAGGTTTTATCGTGTCATGGATATGACATGCTTAGAGCATGGGGTAGGGAGAACAACAAGTAAGGCGTTTGGGCTCCTTTGCACTTTTCTTATGTAACCCGTACGCTCCGCCGGAGATGCTCAGTCATGATGACCACTATATATATTATTATTATCAGGCGGCCTCTGACGTTCAAAAGACGTCATGCTTTATAGGCCCCTGATTCTCCGAGAGAATCATGCCAATCTCATTTTAGCCAGATAGCCCACGTGTTAGAAAGTTGTTCTCAAAGTGCATTCACATAGATGGTTAGGCGACCCTTGGATGTTTATTTTTAGTACTTTATTGGCATACTTCTATGTATCTTGTTACGTCCCTCTGAGGACCTGGTCCCTTTCAAAGTGTAGATGATCATGACTATTGTAGGAGCACGGATCAGGACTTGCTACTTCTCTCTCTTTCGAGGAGGTCTTCTCTTCGAGCCTCATTGTTTATTAGATGTACTTATTTTGTTTCTCTTATATTCTAGTTTGGTAGTAGATTTGTCTCCACCCAACTATTTGTTCCTATCAAGCATCTTATACTTGATTTAGTTTTATAGTTGATTGGCTATTCATTTCCTTATAATTTTTGTGGATGAGATTTAGTTATGCCCTGTGACTTGTGACAAATATATACCACTTGTGAATTATTGTTCATAATACATCGTACGTATGTGTTATGGTTTCCATATATTGGAGTTGTCATATACATATGGCTGGCATGCTTACGTATTCCTAGTCCTACGTATTTTGGGACTGGACGTGACACGTGTGCACTGCACTTCTCATATAATCCAACATCCCGTCGCTAATTAGACAAAATTTAGTAGTGACTTGACACGCACACACACACACACGCACATACACATAAACATACGCATACACATGAACACACACACACACAATTCTATACTCATAAGCCAATTATATAATACTCAACAACATTTGATACTAAATTCATAATAAAATCCTATCAAACAACTATATAGCATATTTGTGGGTGTTGTATTAAGTGTGTCCATGTATGTGATACACTAGTGCAACCAAATTTTCTAATTATGCAACCAAACTTCCATACTAACTAGGGTGTGTCTCTATGTATTTTCGGGTGTGTCTCCATGTATGTCCATATCCATGTGTGTCCATATATGCCTGTATGTGTCTGTGTCCATGCATGTCTACATGTGTGTCCGTGTTAGTACGAATCGTGTCATGTAGGGTTGTGTCATGTGTGTGTCCATGTGTTCGGATTCATGTGTCAGGGTTAGGGTTGTGTCTTGTGTGTCCATGTGTCCTGATTGTGTCCAGTATGTGTGTGTGTGTGTGTGTGTCCTAGTTGTGTCCGGGTCTGGGTTAGGGTTTACCGAGCCAAGAGGAAGGGAGGAGGAGTGCCTGAGAAAGGGGTCGACGGAGGAGGACCACGCCAAAGGGGAGGAGTTGCACCAGAGGGGGAGGAGCCGCGTCTGGGGTCTCTTATGTCGGGGTTGGGGGGCGAACACGGCCGCGTCGGGGTAGGGGGCAAGGGAGGCGGTCGAGGGAGTGGGTTGGTTGTAGGAGCCGCGGAGGGTCGCCGGGGGAGGGTGGATCGCCGGTGGGGGCGCGCGGGAAATAAAAAGTTGGAGAAAGTTGGAGAAAAAAGAAATAAAAAGTCGAATAGACGAGAGAACCCTATATTCAGTAATTTAGGAACGTCCGTTCGAGACGTCGCTAAATGTCGCTACATTTTAAATATCCTCCGACATATAATTATTAGAGTCGCTAAACGTCACTATTTTTTAAAATATAGCGACGTTTAGCGACTTGTAGGCGACGTAATCTTTCATAATACTAAAAATTGTTGCTAACCGTCGCATACAGTCGCAGATAGCGACGTATTACGATATTTCTAAAGAATGTCGCTAATTTCAATAGTATTAGCGACGTGGTTGCCAAAGTCGCTAGATTCGTCGCTGATTTGAATTATTTTGGTAGTGTCCTCAGGGCACTTCATCAACATCCAACTCAAAGGCACTTGTTTCAGAGAGCCGCAGAAGGGGTAAAAGCAGGGACCAGGCGGTGGCAGAGACAAAAGCAGGGGAAGGTCCAAGGGTCGGTACGATGACTCAGAGTGTTACCATTATGGCAAGAAGGGCCACATCAAGCGGAACTATTTCCCTTGGAAGAGAGAGAAGAAGGGTGACAAAGGAAAACGAAGTGAGAACACTACAGCGGTGGTCTCGACACATGGAGGCGACATGATCATTATAGGTGATGAGGTAGTTATGAACCTCATTTGCGATGACAACTCTTGGCTGATGGACTCAGGTGCTTCAGCGCACGTATCTCACAACATGGCATTATTTGCTACTTACACAACAAGCGACTATGGAGTGTTAAAGATGGGCAATGAAGATGTGTCAAAGGCGGTTGCCATTGGAGATGTGCATTTGTGGATAAATACGGGTGTAGTTCTTGTTCTCAAAGATGTTCGTCGTGTCCTTGATATCCGTTTCAACCTGGTGTTGGTTGGAAGGTTGGATGACGAGAGTTTCTTCAGTCTCTTCGGAAACAGTCAGTGGAAGCTTTTCAGAGGTTCGATGGTGATTGCCAGAGGAAGCAAAAGGTCCGGACTCTACTATATGGAAGGGGGCACAGGAGGTTAATGCAGCTACTGATGCGTCTACTGAGTTGTGGCACAGGCGGCTCAGCCATATCAGCGAGAAGAGGATGAGCTACATGGTGAACAGAAAGGTGATTCCAGGGCTAAAGTTTACAAAGTTGGAGAAGTGCACGCAATATTTGGTGGAAAATCAAAATAGGGTGTCTTTCCAAAGTCACCCAAGTTCAAGGAAGTCGGCGTTGCTCGAGTTGATTCACTCGGATGTCTGCGGTCCTATGAAGGTAAAATCCATTGGTGGTGCTTCTTATTTTGTAACATTTATTGATGACCATTCCAGGAAGATTTGGGTCTATACCTTAAAGACCAAGGATCAGGTACTTCCCACTTTCAACGAGTTTTAGGCCTATGTTGAAAGGGAGACAGGCAAGAAGCTACTTTGTGTTCGGTCGAACAATGGTGGCGAGTATATCGGCCCCTTTGATGCTTATTGCAGAAAGCAAGGGATACGACACTAGAAGACTCCACCAAAGACATCGCAGCTCAACGGTGTAGCGGAGCGGATGAACATAATGCTAATGGAAAGGGTGCAGTATTTGCTGTCAGAAGCAAACTTGTCAGGCAGCTATTAGGGTGAGGCACTTTACACAGCTGCTTATATTATTAATTTATCTCCTAGTGCTCCTTTGCAGGGTGATGTGCCTGACAAAGTATGGTACAGCAAAGAGCCGTTATACAATCACCTGCGAGTGTTTGGTTGTAAGGCCTTCGTGCATGTACCGAAGGACGAAAGATCCAAACTTGAGCCAAAGACGAGGCAGTGCGTCTTTGTCGACTGCGGTCAGGATGAGTTTGGCAATAGACTCTACGATCAAGTAGGAAGAAAGCTCTACAAA
This sequence comes from Iris macrosiphon, assembly GCA_036927795.1. Classification (NCBI taxonomy): domain Eukaryota; kingdom Viridiplantae; phylum Streptophyta; class Magnoliopsida; order Asparagales; family Iridaceae; genus Iris; species Iris macrosiphon. The sequence goes on along the minus strand of JAYESA010000016.1, from coordinate 112,098,274 downwards.
AGTAGGGACATGGTATTCGTCGAGGATCAGACCATGACCAACACTCAGGATTCCGAGATGCCTTCTGAGGCCGAGGAATTGCCTGAGTTAGAGTCATTTCGCTTCGAGTAGTTTTCAGAGGACATCGCAGAGGATCCAATTATGGGAGAGCCAGTACATGGAGTTGCTCCCAACCTTGATCATCATCCTGCTGATGGTGGTCAGGGTGACCCTCGGGAGGATAAGCATGCCGAGGAGGTAGTTCCTGGAGAGGAGGAGGTTGTATATATACAGCTAGCACCAGTAGTTCCGTTGAGGTAGAGAGATAGAGAGCATCGACCATCTACGAGATACTCACCGGGTGAGTATGTGCTACTGACTGACGGGGGAGAACCCGAAAGTTTCGCATAGGCTATGGAAGACGAACACGGGCAGGAGTGGATGGAGGCCATGTAGGAGGAGATGAGTTCCTTGGAGGTCAACTCTACTTATTATCTGGTGCGGTTGCCAAAGGACAAGAAGGTTTTGAAGAATCGATGGGTGTTCAGAGTGAAGCAGACAGATGATACTACTCGCCCTCGATACAAAGCGAGACTGGTAGTTAAACGCTACGGTTAACGGAAAGGCATAGATTATGATGAGATCTTTTCGCCAATCGTCAAGCAGTCGTCTATTCGAATGGTACTAGCTTTGGCAGCCAGTTTCGACTTAAAATCGAGCAAATGGACATGAAGACGGCATTCCTCCATGGTGATCTTGAGGAGGAGTTGTACATGGAGCAGCCAGAGGGATTCTGTGAGAAGGGCAACTCACAATTGGTCTGCCGGTTGAGGAAGAGCTTGTATGGTCTGAAACAGGCTCCGAGGCAGTGGTACAGAAAGTTCGAGTCGTTTATGGGAGAGCATGGTTATGCACGGACGACGTCGGACCACTGTGTGTTTGTGAGGTACTTTGCCGAGGATGATTTCATCATTTTACTGCTCTATATTGATGATATGCTACTGGTGGGTCAGAATGCCACTAGGATAGCGGAGTTGAAACGCCAACTGGACGCGGCCTTCTCTATGAAAGATTTGGGTGCAGAAAAGACTATTCTTGGGATGGAGATCAGCCAAGAGAGAGAGTCCAAGCTGCTACACTTGTCCTAAAAGAAGTACATTCACCGGATAATTCAGCATTTTGGGATGGACGGGTCGAAGAAAGTGAGTAACCCCCTTGCGGCTCACTTTAAGTTCACTGAGGAGCAGTGCCCATCTACCGAGGACGAGAAGGAAGATATGGAGTGGGTTTCATATGCCTCAGCCGTGGAAAGTCTTATGTATTCTATGGTATGTACGAGGCCAGACATTGCTCACGCATTCGGCACAGTTAGCAAGTACACTTCCAATCCTGGAAGGGTACATTGGAGTGGGGTCAAGTGGATTCTACTATATCTTTAGGGTACTGTATATTGGAGACTTTCATTTGGTGGTGACGAGCCGAAGCTGGTTGGGTATACCGACGCTGATATGGCTGGAGATATAGACACGAGGCGATCGACTTTGGGCTATGTGTTGATGTTTGCTGGTAGAGCAATATCGTAGCAGTCGCATTTGCAGAAGTGTGTTGCCTTGTCGACGACGGAGGCAGAATATATTGCGGCGATGGAGGCTTGCAAGGAGTTGTTGTGGATGAAGAAGCTGTTGCAGAAAATTGGGCTAAATCAGGAGCAGTATCCTTTGCTTTGCGCTAGCCAGAGTGCTATTCGCTTTATGAAGAACCAGACATTTCATAGCCGGTCCAAGCACATTGAGACCCGATATCATTGGATACGGGATGCTGTTGAGAAGAAGGAAGCGGCGCTTGAGAAGGTTCATACAGACGACAACGGAGCAGATATGTTCACAAAGATTCTTCCAAGGGAGAAATTTGAGTACTGCAGGCAGATCGTCGGGATGACGATCCCCTCCATATAGTTGTGAAGAGGAAGATTTGTTGGAGTGAGTGGGGTTCCCAACCTATGTGGAGAACACCCCGGAGTGCGACGAGCGTCGTCTGTGGTCAGAGAAGCTCGGGGAGGTGACGAGAACCATTCGAGAGGTCGAAGAAACTCGGAAGGAAGGAGGAGCAGTCTGTTGTACATGGGGAGACAGAGTTCGGGCCGAACTCGGTCCGAGTTTGGTGTGGTGTTCCAGAACCTCAAAACCGAAGTCGGGCCGAACTCGGTGTGGTGTTTTAGAACCTCAAAACCGAAGTCGGTCCGAGTTCGGTCGGCGGACTGAACAAAATTTCAGGGGTATTTTATACACCGTTGGATCGTATCCTACGGCCCAGGATTAGCTGCAGGATTAGGGAGTATATATTAGGTTTTTCTAACCATAATTTCATAGAGAATACATAACATATCATCTCAAGGAAGAGGAAAAAGGAGGCAAGAGTGCCATTGCAACTTTGGGAAGAAGAAAGAAGGATTGGAGGCCGTTTTGAAGGAGGGATCAACTTTGGGTAATTTTTTATTGTCTTCTATCTTCGTGGTATGATCTATTTTCTATTCCTAAGTGTTGTGGTGATCCATGTTGGATCGGGAGGAGCTTGTAGAGGGTGTATTATCTTTATTCCATTATTGGAGGTTCTTCAGGGTTGGACTCCGATCGTCCCTTGATTTTTTTCCCGCAAGGATTTTCCACGTCAAAAATCTCTGTGTCTGCGATTTGTGTTTGACGTTTTTGGTTTGTGTGTTTTGCTTGGTTCTCTCGCAGGTACTCTCTGGTTTGGGAAACGGTTTCCGCGCTTCTTTCCCAACACAAAATGGGTTGGCCATGGAGGCATTAGAAAGCTTCATAAAAATTGACAATTTTTGCGACCTTCTGTAGACCTGCCATCAACCCCCTATTTTGGTGCCAAATTTCAAGCAAGGTAGCTATGAGAATGAGAAGGTTATGCATAATATCCAGACGACCAATTGGCATGTTGGTGGACCTATCATTTGGTTATGCAGTTTAAGCTCATGCAACCCAGGAGCACCCTCAAGTTCCTGCTAGACCATAAAGAGCCTAGACAAAGAGATAAGATGAGACAATTTGCTATGAAGAATTGCATTAATCTCTATGACAGATTAAGCCAAAGAGTGAAATGGAATAACACCCTTTAATTTCCCAACTTTTATCTTGTTTCAAAAGGAGTAGAGATATTTCCTGTGTATATATGATGTAAAATGAGGTTTGTTATACCTGGTTAACTGATATAGAATGGCATTGTGAATCATGTCCTGGTACTACCCAGAACTCATTTGTTCTTACGTATATAACTTAGGTCTTGTTACACTCTTTCCTCGTTCGTTGTTTTGCTTTACTAAGGTTGTAAATCATAATCTGTCTTATCTTCCTTCACAGAGAACTCTAAAATTTCTGCCGTTATACATTTTGCACTTGCATATACTTTTAAATATTTAAGACTGCTTTACCATATATAAATACTACGCTGATTTCAAAAAGAAGAATAGCTGTGTTTATGTAGAAACTAAGAAGTTGTTATCCATTGTTATTTTTTGACAACTAAGGCAATTTTGAAACTTGATATGCATTCTGTACCTACAAAGCATAGAATGTATGAAAACAACAAATTCCCACTTTTGATATATTTGGAGTACTAAAAAGCGAATGCTAAAATTAAAATCTGAAACCCCGATCCGATACAGCTGACTGTCGAAACCAAGTTCTAAATGAGGGTGTGAAACCAAAACACAGGTCTAAAACCTTACTTGCCGCGCATGCATTGCTTGCCGCACAAGCTCAAATCCAGCCCACTGAATTGGCATCCACTTTAGAATTTTACAGGATGTTAGTTTTCATATCTTGTTTCGCAATGGGATACTTCATTGTTTCGCAATGGGATATCTTGTTTCGAACAGTCCCTGTTATTGTTAAATTACTTTTGTCCACGATTTCCTTGCATTTTTCGATTTTATATTTCATCTTTACGTCGATTGTCTCATTGTTCATGGTACTTTGCGTTATATTTTTAGCTTAAAAGTACATTTCTTTATCATATACTTAATCTTGTGACATGTAACTTGGTATCTCTCATTGGTTTCTGAATCAACCTTTGAACATATGAGCATAATAATATTTTTCAGAAGACGAGGAATCACAATACATTGAAGATGTTAGTCCAGTCAGGGCCTCACCTGAAGCCACTGAGTGCGACACAGAGAAAAATTGCCCAAGGATCCATTTGGGCTTCATCTGGAGAATCGAGTCTGGTCAAAGTTGCACAAACTCTTGAAGGTGGCAGAACCGAGGAAGCACCGAAGGTGTATGTTAAAGATGGACAATTTATAAGGGTACTACAAACTTTACTAAGGGCTAGCCCAGGATCGAGACTAGCCCATTAATGAACAAAGTTTACTCACGCTAGCCCATTAGTTTACTCATACTAGCCCAAACTTGAAACCCTCCTCCCAAACCCACCGGAGCCTCCCCCCTCCCGTCGGAGTCGTTCTCCTCGACTTCGCCTTTCTCCTCCTTGTCGATGGCTCCCAAAGTCTCGAAAGAATCAAGGTACAAATCTTCTTTCTCCTTATTCTATTGTATTTACAAATTTTTCCAAAAATTTTAAAAAATCCTATTGCATTTCGAAAATTTTGAGTGATTTTCTTTCCATTCTTCAAATGAGGGCATACAAGTCCTGAATGTAGTTTAGGATGTAGTTTAGACGTTTACTTGGATGGTCGAACCCGATTTTAGGGCATACAATGTCGACAATCGTCGACAGTATCGAGCAGTATCGGACGGGACTGTAGAAATTTCTACAGTCCCATATAGATAAAGGACTGTAGAAAATTCTACAGTCCTATATAAATTAAGGACTGTAGAAATTTCTACAGTCCTAAATTTATAAAGGACTGTAGAAATTTCAACAGTCCTAAAAAATTAGGACTGTTGAAATTTCTGCAGTCCTGTATACGTATAGGACTGTAGAAATTTCTACAGTCCTGAATGTTAAATTAATTTAGAATGTTAAATAAAATTTTATTTTTTGTCTTATAGTCATGACCCTCGGAAGGGCACTGTGGATGAAGATATCAACAGAAGACGCCCTACTGTGTCGATGCATAAGGAACGCAATATTTCGCGTACTATTGAACCAGGTGTCACTATCCGCGAGCCCGAGGCACGCCCTGAAGTGAGGAAACGTCGATTGACGAAGAAGACTGTCACTCGTTCGAAGAGACGTGCTCCTCCTAGTTCTTCCAGTTATTCTTCCTCCTCCGATGAGGACATGCCAAATGTCCCAAATCGGCCTACTGATGGTTCAGGACCTTCTCAGCCTGCAGATAGTCCTGTCGAGAGTCTCCCACAAACCCTCGAAAATTGGGCTACTGATGGTTCAGGACCTTCTGAGCAGCCAGATAGTCCAGTCGAGACTCGTCCAAACGGCTGCTCTATGTTACCGTCGATCGAAAACCATATTGCATACCAAATATGGAACAATCCGGTAAGTACATTACGTTATGATAATTTTATATATAGTTGTAAGTTCAAAGTTCATCCAATTATTTATAGATAAGTACATTTTACATAGAGGTATAACTTCATCCAATTGTTTACTTTTCAGGAGAGTTCTCGTATGTTGACGGTGATCAACCACGGGAAAAAATACAATACATGGAGGTATAAATTATTGGGAGACGATGTAAAAATTTTGACAGTCCTAGTATCTTCTAGGACTGTCAAAATTTTGACAGTCCTAAACTTACATATAACTGTGCATACACAGTGGGTAAAGTTTAGGACTGTCAAAATTTTGACAGTCCTAGTATCTTCTAGGACTGTCATAATTTTGACAGTCCTAGTTTCCTGGCACTTTTACATATTGACAGTCCTAGTATCGATTAGTATCAATGCACAACATACAGTCAAAATCGATTAGTATCAATTAGATAACTCCTTTCATTGCACAACATACAGTTCAATATACAGTTAAACATACATGGCTCATTGCACAAAATATATTTCAATATACAGTATCAATCGATTAGAATATCAAAGTAGTCGTTCGACATAATTTTTGGATCCTCCATCTTCATCATCTTCTTATAGGCAGCCATTGCATCCATGTAGGGTGTCGTCCATGCGATCGCTTTCTCTGGTACGTGTTTACACCAAAGCGTAGAAGGTGGCGGAATAGGAGAATGACCGATCAACCTTGGGATGACGAAGTATTGTCCGACAAGCCCTATGCAACATAGATTGGATACTCCGTGTTCGGCCGGGAGAGCACACATTGGAAAGAAAGTATTGTTAATACCTTGTGAGATAATTACAATAGGTATCTTATACCTATTAGAGAATACGTAAGCAGCAGGCGGGACATCCATGTAATGGTCTGGTCCGGTAACTGTTTTCGTACAAAGTATTATTGCCAACAAATCTCCAACAATTTCTTCGCCGAGTATCTGCCTATAGAAGGGTAGTCGAGACTCCAACTCCTCGTATAGCTCTTCCCTAACCTGTCTCCATCCTGCTTCAACTGAATAGCCTAGTTGTCTTGCTAGTGCATGATATCCACAATGGCCATCCTTAGGAACATCAACAATAGACCAAATGAAATTCCGTATCTCAAGTAGGAAATTTTTAATGTATAGACTATATGAATCAGAAAAGTTATCTAAACCCTCCGTCGTGACTGCATCGTTCGTTTTCTGTTTCTTCCCCCTTCGAATAGTAAGCTTACTCTTTTTCTGCGGAAATACCACCCTATCCATTACGGACTTTGCCTCCAAACTGCGTTCTATATGTTCAAATAAGCGACTGTAAAGGGATTGTAGTTTCCTCAACGCCCATGTGTAATTCTCTACTGTCTCACTCTTCATAAAATAAAAAGCGACTGTAAATATTTTTCCGTAGACGTAAACCCAACAACGTAAAAAAGAGGCATCTTGAACTTGCTGGTCTTATATGTACAATCAAGGATCAATACGTCTGCGAAGGACCGAGCCAAGTGTGTGCAATCAGGATGAAACCAAAACAACGAAAGGAGTTCATCAGTTTGTGGATGTCTTCTATGGTACTCCACGTAGTGATGATCCCCAAGCAACTTCAATACTTGCTGCATCGTCATTCTTCCTTTCATACTATTAAATTTCGCTCTGGCCAAACTATTATAGATCGTCCTCATGGTAGACTTGTTCCCATATTCTTTTTGTCGCACGGCAGAATAAATTTGTTTCGGTGCAACTCCGAAAAGGAACAATTCTTCAACCAACTTTCTCTCTTCCTCCTTCAACCGTGCCACGTAGGCATGACCCGTAAGTGTCCCTGGAATAGGATGATTGTGTCTTCCATTCTTAACTTCGATTATCCACTTCACATCTTCTACTTTTACAATCAACACCTTCAATGGACAACCACATTTTCTCGTCCCAACATTTTTCTTAGGGATTTTTTTTTCAACAACATCATTTTTTTATGATGCTCCTTAAACACACCTCCTCTTTCGCACTCAGCTCTACATATTTTCGGCCCGGCCGAGATCTGATGGATCTTGCAATTATAATTACTATGTTATGTCGTCTTTCAACTTCTCTGCACCAATCTAATGCTTCTTCCTGGGTTGCAAATTGAATATCCGTTGAGAATATATCATCAACATCAACCCCAATAGCAGGATGTACCACAACATCTGTACAATGTTGGTCCTATAACCAATATAAAATAATATAAAAATTAATAACTTAATATAATTGGCACTTCAAATAATTTAGTCTTTAAGATCTAGGACTGTCACTATGTAAACCCCCTCACCCAAAATAGGTATTTTGTGTGTATTTTATATTATTATATTTATTATAGATGTTGAATTTCTTTAGAGTATTCCCTTAGTTAATTAGAAAATAAATTTTTTTTAGTATATTTACTTATATAAATATTTATTTAGAATTATTTTTAGGCTATTTTAGATTTTTGTAGATTTTTATAGAATTTTTAGGTAATTAAAACATAGGGAACCTAAATTTCTAGGACTTTCATGATTTACTATGAGACCATACTTGCATATTATTCCTACCAAATATTTATTTTAGGTTAAAATATTTAATTATATTTTTCTGTAATTTATTTAGAATTTTAAGAAATTTATTTAGATTTTTGAAATTATTTAGGATTTATTTGGATATATATAGTACTAATATTAGATAGATGCTAATTTAGTGTTAATAGATATTAATAAGATTATATATAAATTATTTGTATTATCTTTAATTTTATTTAAGATTATAAATTATTGAGATAACCTCAAACTCTATTTTTAAATTAATTCAAATCCTGAGCCTACTAGGAAAGCAACTTCATGCATATCCTATCCTTATTTAAACTGATTATAATCATATACAAATTAGCCAATCCTAGTCGTATTCAATTAAGTAGTCTCCACCATTATAAATACCTACATCTTTCATTTTTTTTTTTCCCAAACTCCTCACTTTTTCGTCCAAAAACAGTCAAATTCGTCATAAATTCAGCCTCATTTTCTAGTAGTTATGACGACTTAAAAAGATGATATCTCCTAGCTCCGGACACCAAACGCGTTCTAGTTTTTTTTGTTAGAATCATATCAAGGTTAATTTTCTGAATATGTAAATTATTTTAGTAATTTCAGAACCTATTTTTCCAGAATATTCCGAAAGTGCCAGCTGTCCGAAATCAGACGCGTTTTCGTATTTTCGAGATTTCGGGAGATCCCGAACTCGGAATTACGAGTCGTTTGAAGTTTCGAAAATCTGACATGATGAACTTACATAAAATTATTTTTTAATAATTTAATATATAATTTTAATCTACTGAAAAATTCGTGGAACGTAGACGTAAATAGGAAGCCACTGAAAACTATCATTTGTGCGCCCTTGTGGCCATAACTATTTACCGACTTGTGATTTTATAAAATTATAGCGTTAAAATCTATAGGATTCCACACAAAAATCTAGGATTTGAGTTGGTTAACTTTTTGGTCAACGGATTGCCTCGATTTGCATGCCACGGATCACAAATCCGTAAAGTTGACTTTCTTTGGACCAAAATTAGAGTTTAACAATAAAATCAGATTATAATAAGATTAAAATACTATTTTATGTTATTTTATTCTGAATTAAAATAGATTAAAATTGAGGAACCTATTCACCCACTTTTGTAACCTAACTTGTTTAATTTATGTGACGGGTAGATCGGACGACGCCTTGAGTTGGGACTTCATTCTTTTTCAGAGCAGGCAAGTATACCTTGCCATTGTACTGTTATTCATATTTCATATGTTGCATGTATCTTTATTTTCTGTCTTTAGTTCATATATTTTAACTGTTATATAAAATGCGCGTCCACGGAAACTTGGGTGCAACGACGGTGTCGTCGTGATTGTTTTTATTATGTATATGCATTGACCTTGTTTATGAGACTGCCCCATTATTATGAAGCATCATTAGGTTTCATTGGCCGTGACACAGTTTTTACACGAGTTGTGAGTCTCATATAGATCACGGACTTGCGTGCAGGATTTGGCCTCCTATACGTGTGGGCCGTGCGTTAGGAATAACTGCTGTTAGAAACTTTGCATGCTAGTAGACTTGGCAGTTATTAGAGGTATTATCGTGTCATGGATGTGACATGCTTAGAGCATGGGGTAGGAAGAACAACAAGTAAGGCGTGTGGGCTCCGTTGCACTTTTCTTGTGTAACTCGTACGCTCCGCCGGAGATGCGCGGTCATGATGACCACTATATATTATATTATTATCAGGCGGCCTCTGTCGTTCAAAAGACGACATGCTTTGTAGGCCCCTGGATCTCCAAGAGAACCATGCCAATCCCATTTTAGCCAGATAGCCCACGCGTTGGGAAAGTTGTTCTTAAACTGCATTCACTTAGACGGTTAGGCGACCTGTTGGATATTTATTTCAGTACATTATTGGCATGCTTCTATGTATCTTGTTATGTCCCTCTGAGGACCTGGCCCCTTCCAGGTGTAGCTGTTCATGAGTATTCACAGGAGCACAGATCCGGACTGGTTGCTTATATTTGAGGAGGTCTTCCCTTCGAGCCTCGTGATTATTGGTGATGTACTTATGTTATGTTTGCTTTTATATTCTAGTTCGGCAGTGAATTTGTTTCCATCCGACTGTCTTCTTTAGATACTATATATTGAGATCTGGTTTCATAGATATTGGTTGATTATTTATATATGGTTCTGTGGATGAGATTTAGATTATACCCTGTGACTTGTGACATATGTTTATACCACTTGTGGGTTTAATATTCATATTACAGCGTACGTATGGATTTTGGTTTCCATATATTGGAGTTGCCATATCCATGTGGCTGGCATGCTTACGTGTCCTAGTCCTACGTATTTTGGGACTGGGACGTGACACACTGTTTTGACAGTCTTATTTGTATATAGGACTGTCAAAATTATGACAGTCCTACTTTTACATAGGACTGTCGAAATTCTGACAGTCCTGTATTTATATAGGACTGTATAATTATTGACAGTCCTATATTTATATAGGACTGTCTAATTTTATTTTCATGCATTGTTCCTACAATAGTCAAAAAAAAAAAAACTAAATTATTTTCTGACAATCGCAAATTTAAGGGTTAAAGATGGAAAGCCCATTTCGACTTATTCAAGGTTATGCTTCAGATGACAGCGAAGAAGATGATAAAAAAGAGTGTTGAACGAATTTCTACTTTAAGGGTTTCTTCAACAGCTGCAGCAGGTGTCTCAGTCTTATATCAAGATAAGAGATCTGAACCAACTTCAAGTTTCAAAGCTGAGGACGGCAGTTCCAATCTTCCAACCGATTTAAGTCGAACATCGTCTTTAAAGATGTTAAGTGAAGGTAAAGATCCTCAGCACCAAGTGCTGTTTGTCATAGTCCTACTGATTTGAAAAGTGAATTATGTGCTCGTGCCATTCTTCTGAAAGACGGCCATCATGTCGGAAAGCAGGATTCTACTAAAGCTGATGTGGATGAGTTTGGACGGTTGGTAAGGAAAGGTGCAAGTGATAGCGACTCTGATGGGATTCGTCGTGCATTAATAGAAATGCAACATTGGAAATGGATGTGGAGAGATGTACTAATGTTTCCCCTTATTTTGAAGAACTGCTGCTGCGGGAACTTCATAGAAAGAGCGATTGAAAGGAATAACAGGGTGATAACTCACAGGCTGAAATAGCTGTTTCTATACCTGGATTTTCGTAATTGAAGGATGTTGTTAGCAGTACTGTGACTGTTGCAGACTTGTATGTATTTAACTCCTCTCTGGTTATATGATTGCTTTGGGACTCATTTCTGCCTAGTCAACTAATATAGGTACTTTGTTTGTATAACATGAACCTGAGAGTTGTTCGGTAGTCAATCATTAGCCCCCTTTTGCATATATAGACACTCTAATTTGTCTCCAGCTTCAAAAAATGTGATATAACTAGTCATTGCAACAAATTCTTAAAATATGATCCATAAGCAAACTGAATAAGCCTGGAGGGAAGTTTACAAACATGTTTATTGAAGGGAAGTTTACAAGTACTAATTCAATTATGGTGCAATTGACTTAGAGCATCAGATTTTTTGGATAAAGGCTTTGTTGTTATTTGGAACCTTATTGCATATCTGAGTTATTGTATTGTTAATTCTTTTCTTTTGATTTTTGACTTTGAATAATGTTGTCAGGACCGTTAGAAATTTCATATTTGTATAGGTCTGCTACATGTTTGAATCATGAAATTGTACTCTCTGATCTCCTTGTGAATGCAGTTACACTTATATTTCCTAGAATTCCCACTCTTTCTTCTAGGATAATGATGAATAAATAGAAAGGAGAACAAGTTATTTATTGGCACGAAGTAACCATAATCACAAATGTGTCAAGGAAGTGTTTCTCGAAGGTTAAACCACATTATGTATTATTGACACTCCAAATTAGATTTAGATATAGTACAGTTAGGATGTTATTACTTCCAGACTTGTGTTTCATTTATTCCGCTGCCTGATAATATATTCGAAGCACATTTGTTGTGCGAAAGATGGTAGAAATTTTGTGCATCTACAAGTTCATCGGCTCTCAACTTAATCGTTTTATAGGTTCATTGTAGCCCAAGCTGGGTGGTTTGTTAATTCTACATGTTGGTTTCGATCTTCGAAATTCAGTTTTCCTTCTTTTCAATCTTTTCTATGAAAATGTTAATGGTGATTTGATACATAATCACATTCATGCTTTGTATGCATAATATTGTCAAGGATGTTAGCTTTGAATTCCAATACTGGGAAAGTACACTCTCCAGAAGAAAAGGTGGGGAATTTTGAATTTTATTGGGAATACTCAAAAAGGTTTTTAATACACTGCTAGGACACAGTTTTTTTTTTTTCGAAACTTACAAGAACAAATTTCTCCAACTGCACCAATTGACTAAATAAAAAAACTCCTAGTCCATCTCCAATTCAAACTCTCATGATAAAAGTTATCACAAGGTTAGCTTAAAGCTAAGATCGTCTTGGAAACTAGTAGGAGAGTACCTTTGGTTTTTGCTACTAAGAATCATATCATTCACTTGCATTGCACACTTTGTTTGAGAAACGAAACCCACATTCCAACTTTCGCTACTCCAAAAACATTTTTTCTGATATTTTCTCCTTTGCATTTCTTGGATCGATAGCGAACCGTCTTCGCATCAGCTAATGCGGCACTAACGATATGGGAGATGCATATTACCTTCCAAGAACTGGTTCTCTCTGTAAACTAGGAAGCACTGACACTTCGAAAATCATTGCCTTGTCAACAGACACCAAAATACATCAGGACACGTTCAAACTTGTGTCGTGTCAGTGTCCGTGCAACATAATCTATGGGTTATGATGGTTGTTTGATACAAAACCTCAAAATATATCTTTTAACACAAGATTCTTAATCTATTAGCCTTACATTTTGCCGCATTGTCACTTAATGAGCCGTATGCTCTGTCTCAGAAACTTGCATAGAAACTTTACTTCAGATGTTTAGCTTAGGGTTATTTAGTTTTAGGGTCTTCTATAATATTAGAAATTTGCTTTCAGGTCTTCATATTATACAGAATTTGGATCTCGTTCTAACAGTTGACTTACGATGATCATCCAAAATGGAAACCTAAACGCAAAATCTGAATATTATACGAGACCTTAGAACTAAATGAAAATATGTGAGAGTTTGTTTGACTTGGATTATTTAGTTTTTTTCATGACTAATCGATAATGAGACTTGTGACACTATTGTTTGCTTCTATCATGATATCAGTAACTACACAACCCTCCGAGGCTCTTGGGTAGCAAACATTTAACAATGCGACTGAAACGAGAGACATCTGACAAAACACGACGTCCATGAAGTTGTCTCCCATCGAAACTTCTGCCAGGAGAGTTACGTGGTTACTGAGATAAAGATTGAAGAAAACAGCAATGCCACAAGTCTCATTCTCGATTGGTCATGACAAAACTAAATAAGTCAAGTCACACGACCCTCAAATATTTTCTTTTAGTTTTAAACTCTGGTATAATATTCAAATTTTACGTTTAGGTCTACATTTTGGACCATTTGGGATGATCAGCCAAGTCAACCATTAGGACGAGACCCAAATTATACTTTGTGCAATATAGAAACATAAATGTAAATTTCTAATATTATCTGAGATCATAAAACTAAATAACCCTTTAGCTTACTATAGAATTCAACCTGGAAAAATATTGTCCTCGAAATTATTTCGATGAATCAAATGTACACTCTACAACTCACTCCGTGGCGACATAGAGTCGCAACATATATATACACATTATGTGCATGCTAGTAACGTGCACGAGCATTGCACGTACATGAAAAAAAATGTTAATTTTTTTTTTTAATTAAATTTTTTTTAGTAATATTGTTGCCTCGTAGGATCGAACTCACCCAGCCATAGAAAATGTCTCTCACCTTAATCGCATAAGTTAGAGGTGTTTAATTATAGTTAGATAATATTAGGTAGTTAAACAATTAGTTAGAATTATTTATTTATTTATTAATTATATGAAGATATACATACGACGGCTCATTTTGAACCATTTTTAAGCCTTTTATAAAGAGTAGAGATGTACATATATAACGTATGTGTATTTGCATGGATAATGTGGCAGTGAAAATCTAATGTGCATTAGTGATCTTCTATATCTCCACTATAATAATATAGTTAAGAAATAACTCAAAAATGAGCCGTCTAGATCGTATATATATCATCAATTATTAATATAAAAAAAATTTAAAAAAATAACTACCGTTTTCTTCTTACGTAGTTAGAAAAAAAAATTGAAAATACATGAACATATAACAAATTCAAAAATATATTCAAAATCTAAATTATATTTAAACTAACTACAAGATATTATCTAATTAAATACATATCAAAATTTTAAAAAATATATTTATAACAAATTATAATTAAAATATATTCAAATTATATTTAAAATATTCTAATATTATCTAATTATTTAATAATATTATAGATTTTCTTATACACACAACGTACGTGAATTTACTAGTATTTATAGAGCTTCAGACAGATTAATTATACGGACGCTTGAATCCTTGAATCTAACTCCTATCAGAATTAACCATCTTCATTTTCTTGAGAACGTGCCAATTCGAAAGACAAAACAAAGGCAAGTGTACAAGCAGAGTTCTCCACACAGAATTTCGGTAACGTCACTATCTGAAATTTATGTCCCAGATATATATATATATATATATATATATATATATATATATATATATATATATATATACACGAGGTTTCAAAACGACTTAAAAGTGATGAATCGTTTGTAAATTCTCCACTATTTATTTAAAAATTTTAATATTATGTAAAAAAAATTGTTATAAATAACATCATTTGAAATTGAACTTGGCCAACAAAAGAGAACATCTTCCACCCTAACCACATGAGCTAGAAAAGATGTTTTGTTATAGTTATATAATATTATGTAATTAAACACCTAGTTAAAATTTACGGATTTTTTTAAATAAAGTAATATATTTATATATAATTGTAAGAAAAGGAAGAAGTTTGGTAAAATTACAGAGAAGGGGATAACTCGCCAACTCAGTTGGCGAGTTGTTGGGGCCCACCAACTGACCGCCAACTCAGTTGGCGGGTGGGAGTTGGGACCGCGGTGGGAGTTATATATAGAATATATATTAGATAATATATATACAACTGAATTTCAGATATACAATTATCTAATATATATATAGATAATATATATTAGATAACAAATAATTTGACTTTTTTGTTTAACAGATAATATTAGATAATTGTATACAGATAATATAGATTCCAAATATATACAAATATCTATATACAATTATCTATGGCGACATGGTGATACATCTTCTCTCTTCTTTGTTATTGTTGTGTTGGGTATCCCTCTGTTACTATGGCGACATAAGGTCTGCAATGCTTGATTTCATCTTGCTCTTTACCCAACACAACATTATAGATCTTCTCTCTTCTTTGTTATTGTTGTGTTGGGTATCCCTCTGTTACTATGGCGACATAAGGTATGCAATGCTTGATTTCATCTTGCTCTTTACCCAACACAACATTATAGATAGATAATTGTATATAGATATTTGTATATATTTAGAATCTATATTATCTGTATACAATTATCTAATATTATCTGTTAAACAAAAAAGTCAAATTATCTGTTATCCAATATATATTATCTATATATATTAGATAATTGTATATTTGAAATTCAGTTGTATATATATTATCTAATATATATTATATATATAACTCCCACCGCCAACTCAGTTGGCGGTCCCAACTCCCACCCGCCAACTCAGTTGGTGGGCCCCAACAACTCGCCAACTGAGTTGGCGAGTTATCCCCTTCTCTGTAATTTTACCAAACTTCTCCCTTTTCTTACAATTATATATAAATATATTACTTTATTTAAAAAAAATCGTAAAATTTATTTATTTTTAAATTTTTAATTATCGTAAGGATATAATTACAGTTTAGACTGATAATCTTTTTAAGATTTTTTATAAAAATTAGAGTTGTATCTATAATAAATTCAGAAAATTTACTGTACAGAAAATATTTTAAAATAAATTAACTATAACGATACTATTTTTGAAAATTTTGAACTGACGATAGATATTGCCATCTCGGATGACGAAAATCGAGAGCGTCAAATTTTTGCCAATTGAGTTGGTGCAAATTCTGCACTTCGACCCGCGGGTGGGTGGGTGAGGGTTGGTTCGGTTTTAATGTTTGGGTGAATGTTGGTTTTTGTTTTTTAATTAGTTTTTTTTAGAAAAAAAAAATTTTGGTTTGGTTTAGTTTTATTTAGGTTTAGTTCTTCTTAAAAAAAAAGTTGTTGTAACAATATTTTTTTTAAATAAATTAGAAAAAACGAAATTTAACATCCAAAAAAATATATGTTATCAATAAACGTCCAAAAATTTTAAACTTTTCTACCGTAAAAAAATTACATCTGTCGTCGAGCAGACTTCGAGCGGCCATAGCTTTTTGTTCGAAAATCGTTTTTCGTCAAACAATATGTCGAATTGTATGTTTTCGATGAGAGTAACACAATTCGTATAGAAAGAATTTTCATCCGAAGCAAGACGCACATGTTACAGGCAAAAGTATAAAATCTAAAACTTTAAAGTATCATAACTTTTGACTGAGAGATCGAAACGAGGCCCAACTTGTGCCAAAATGACCGTAACGAAAAGCACTATGGGATACATCGTTTCACCTTTTGACGGACTTCGAAAATTTTTAGAATCACAAAAAAAATGATGTTTCGATCTCCAAACTTTACTTTCGGTAATTTTATTTTCGAATTTTTTTTCGGTATTTCGATATTAACGAGTAAAAATTGGTGTCTTCAGACCCTCAAACATTACCATATAATATATTAGTGTCAAGATCATTAAAAATGGGACAAGAATATATATTTTTTAAATATAAAATTATCTATTTATAAATAATTTACTAATCGTAATAAGATCAATTTAACTTTCGATTACGGTAGAAATTTTAAGGGTATGCTTGGCAAATGTAGGAGTAGCGGTTATGAGATATTTTTAGAGTACCGGTTATGAACAGTTATGAGGGGTTCAGTTTTAAGTGGTTCTAAGTAGCGACTTTTAAATCAATTCAATACATGTTTGGTAACAAGTTGTTCTGAAAGTTTTTTTTACAAGCATAAATAAAATAAAAATAATTTGAGATTTTTATAAACAATCGAAGGTTTTCATAAATAGAATAATAAAACACCTCAAAACCAACACACAAAACCAAACCCATCTATCCAAAAAAACAAAAACAAAAAATCTAAAAGAATACACCAAAACAAACCCGGAAAAAAAAAACAACAGAAAACAAACAAAAAAGATACCCATAGTCATATTTTCGCCAACTCTGTTGGCGAGCCAAAATTTCACCATCTGTAACGGCGAAAGCTTTCGTAACTTCAAATTTTTCTGAAATACTTTCATTTTAGATAATTTATTTTAAAATATTTTCTGTATAGCAATTTTTTTATAATAAATTATAATTAAAATATTTAAACTATTTTATAATAATAATAATAGTATATCCGTAATGTTTATGATAGTTTACAATAGCACGCCAAACTTTTGATTGTTCCAGGAATATAATGTTCCCAGAAAGAGTAATTCATCCCGAAACCAAAGAGCCTCAACAGAGGATCCATCCAGTACTTCCCTTCCTTCTTCACCATCATCTTATTCTTCACGTTGCTAAGCTCAAGGGATTGGAGCCAATTCCCAAGAGTACGTACTCGCCATGGAGATGGTACTGTGAAGAGGGTTGCGATCTGATGTTCCAAATATTATGTCTCTATTTCTTTCCGTAATAATGCTATTTGCATCTTCAAATTATCCTTTTAAATCATCCATCCTTACGTGACAGTTGACATAACGTGTTAAATAGTATTATACATGCCACCAGACATGACAAATTTTAATCCAAAAAATTAATTATCTAATTTTTTTTAAAAAAATTAACGGTCAAAATTTAAATTTAAATTTAAATTTAAATTTAAAATTTTAGGTAATTAATTTTTTGGATTAAATTTGTCATGCCAGTAGTCTTGTTAGATGTCACATAATGATATTTAACACACTGTCAACTGTCACATAAGGAAGAATGATTTGAAGGAACAATTTAGAGGTACAAATACTATTACTCTTTTGTCCCCTCTCACATACTAGTGTGAGATCCTACTGCATGCGAGAGGGAACCCACAACTGTAAGAGAAGGAATATTTGGGACAGCAGATCTCACCGTCTGCACACTTCGATCGAGGAGTTGCTTTGAGACTTCAAATGATGTACACATGCAGTCCATCGAGTAAAGAGAAGGGCGAAAGAGCTCGAGATCCGAAAATCCGGTAAAGATCAGCTAGCTCAGAGGCACAATGCAAGCGACGATCGAGACTGTTAGAGAACGAGAAATTATGATCACGAACAATTTACCGAAGTTGTCGCACAGAAGAGCTTGGCAATATCGAGAGCTTAGAGCAGAAACTGAGACAGCTGAGCTCAACTGATCGCGACGACGACAACGATGAGAGATGGTCCTGGACTACGTGTTTGAAATACTCAAGGCATCAGGCCTTCTAACAGAGAAGCTCAAGCACCACAGGCTCATGCTAGATGAGTTACAGGAGGTTCTGGTTCAGAAGCCTGAGCTAATAAGCCAAGGGGGTCCTCGATCGGATCTCTTCTTCGCTTCTTGCTCGAGGATTTGCTGCCACGGTTCGAAGGATGGGAAGACTTCGGCCTCGAGGCACCGGAGGTGGTTCTGGAGATCAAGAGATTGATATTCAAGGATCTGATCGACTGTCGCGACTGGTGAAGCCAACTCCAATGTGCGCAGGCAGCTATTTACCTGACAGACGGACTAAGAGCTTGTAAAGAAATATCTACTTCAAAATTATGATATACGTATCTTAGTACTCTTCTTAATAATACAACGAGCACGAGTATTCACTTCATCATCAGGAAAGCGCACAAGAGAAATATCAATACAGATGGATAAATATATACCAACGCTGTACAGAAAAAACAAGCACACTCCATATGAGAGCATCAGACTATCAGTGGAAGAAATCCCACTTCTTAGAACAAGAGGGTCGGCAAAACGTCCTTCATATTTAACCAATCAGCATGTACAGGAACAGAAGTAGTCTAACATTCAGTTAGCGAGCGAAACTTTCAGCATCAATATTTTCCAGTAGTCAGCACAAAGATACCAAGTCGAGTTAGCGATGTACACAGATCCATTATATCTCCACAGCATTAAATTACTGCGCACAATATTATCAGGCCTCCATTAAAGCTTTTGCATTCCATACCATAGGCATTACAAAAAAAAATTCAGTTCTACTGCACCGTCCTGCCAATTGATCAAAAGCCTCGAGGTTCAGAGCAACAGCCTAGGATTCATATAAGCACCCTTTGGCTAATACCAATGCTCTTCTTATTGCAAATAAATCGATCATTGTCCCCATATGGCAATATCAGAAGTCAGTCTCAGTCATACAGTAGCAGAGAAACATAAGTGTACATGAATCATTCAACTGTGCACGTGCATCCAAATAGTTGATGCGATTTGCAAATGCAGATGATTTTTGTTTGGAGAAGAATGTGAATTACTTCACCCACGCCATGGAAGTGCCTGCCTGACGGTTAAGGGGCTGAGGTGTATGAAACCCATATACTCGATCATCGATGAGCCTTATGGGTTCTTCAGAATCACTCGCTTCACCGGCCGAATATTTTCCTCTGGGAAAACATGGAGGCACTACGGTCACATCTTTGATCCTGCCCACTCTTCCGAGGGGAAAAATTTAAGGGTAGGACTGATGAAAAGGTGCAAAACCAGTCCAGCCGTCAGTATTTGCACTGAAGAACAATCAATCTTCTGAAAGTAGGCCCTGCTCAGACGCCTGATGATGAAAAAACAAGTGATTCCTGAAATCATGAAAAGGTAGATATGAGCATATAGACTCTTAAGTATTATTATGGATGGCATTAAATATCAGCTCATATTGATATGATACTATTGCAAGCAGTACATATTTGGAACCATGTACATAAAATAGAAAGCTTAGCTTAAATTTATGTAGGACACTAAAATAAAATTCTGAATATACCATAAGATTAGTATTATATACTAAGTACTTCCAGTAGCTTGGATACACAAACTCAAGACCAGAGAAAGGTCTACAATATAGCCTCTCATTACAATTTTCCACAGCTAAACTGGAGAACAGCTAAACTGGAGACCACAGAAAGACCTGTACTCTAATTATTTTAAGACATGAATATTCCCCTCTGGTGTAGACACCTAAAAATTGATGATGATACGTAACAGGAACCAGTTTGCATCAAATAATCACAAAGGAGTCAAAACCAGCTAGCTTATGTTAAATCCTTTCAAGAGCAAGAGAGAGTAATGACAAAAAACCAGGTGTCTTTTATTGCACAGACAAGGATATGACAAAAAGATAGGGGTGCATGGTGATATGGATGCATAATCCATTTTGGTGCATTCTCGTATATTTTGAAATGTCCATGTCGTGCCTGACAGGAACAAGAAACTAATATTGGAGTCTACATGTTTCTGGGTGGTGCAAGAGAGAGGAGAGAGAGATACTACACCCTGAAGAATTCTAAAAAAGAATGGGCAAATTTTCTACAGAAACCAAGTCAAGACCAAATGAAACGCAAGGTAGTCAAAGGAGCAAGGCGCACCCGAGGCACAAGGGCAGGCGCGCGCTCAAGCGATGTGAGGCACAAAAATAAAAAATAATAAAATATACATAAATAAATAAATTAGTAATTTAAGAAATAAAACCAAATAACATATTAAAACTGGCAAAAACATGTTAAAACACAACCAAGTGAACTAGCAGAACATCAGTAGTAGTCAACATTACTAACTATAATTTGTATTCTCCCTACCATGCTTTTAGTAGATTTTAATTAGTTTTTCTATTTCAACTGTAGGCAATGTTATCAACCGTGGAAAGGCATACCTCCCTCCCACTTGTATGAGGTAAGGACTATCTCCATGCCTCAAAAGTTTTTTATAAAAGAAAAATGAAAAGAAAAGAAAAAATAATAATAAGATGCGCATGCACTTTTTCTCGGCTGCACATTGCTGAAAGGCGTGCCTTGGGTGCACCCGGAGATAGGCGCCTCACCTAGTAAGGTGTAAGGCGCAGCTGTTGTGCCTTGTTGTCAAACGCGCCTTTGACTACCTTGATAAAACGTACAAGGTTATGCTCAATCAGAAGCAACAGACCGACCTGCTAGTAGGTGCATGAAAGTAAGGAAAGGAAACCATCGAACCAAGGGCTGTCTATGCTTGCATGTTCGGTGATACCTCTCAACACAATGGCTAACTTAATCAGCTTTCCGAGTCTCGCATATGTTTGCACAATGCTTGCCAGTTCAATACATGATACTTCCATCTTTGTGAGCTTACAGAGTGCTTAATCAGCTTTGTTGAGTCTATTGAATGTTTCTAAATGCCCCCCATTTCAATACATTACACGTTCAAACTACTGTATGCCTTCAATTATAAAAGAGAGCATAGTGGCTCCTCCACTGGAGCTGCTAAAAGACAAAGAACAAAGGGGTATAATTAAATTAGGAACGGGACTATTGGTTATTGTCATACAAATTGGGTTGGACCAATTGAGATAAAAACAGTTTGTAATAGGTTCCCAGATTTTACTTTCTTTTGACCATAGCTCAACTTTTGACCACCAAAGATCTATGTAAAGACAATGTGTGATGTTGCCAACAGAGGATTCATTGATCCCACTATCCTTAAAATAGAATTCTGAGTCCATCTCTAATGAGGAATTCATTAATAACACAGAATAAAAGAACTTTTGCAAGACACAAAAACATAACAAGGCTTGGGACACACAGAATGACCATGTGAAATTATTTAGATGGCTTGTAATTAGCGAAGGCAGAAAACAGAGAAGACATCCTGTGAAGGAACATAACAATAATAAGTAGGAAATTTCTGATAGCTTCTAACAACATGGGAATGTAAAGTGATAGTTAAACAGTTGTGAAGGACACAATTAATGTTTGCATAAACAAACAATAAGACATTGTAATTTCTTATCACATGCGATAGATACAGTGAGAGACTTCAATAAAGACCCCCCATATGAGTATTCGACAATCTGTCTTATCCTCAGCAAAATGAGAAACATCACTCACAGTGCCTATGCGCTATGAAGCAGGACCTATAACTATTGCGGTTAGCATCTGCCTAGGGAATCCCCCACCTAGGTTTGACACGGATTTGGATGAATACGGCACATGTTGTTAAGGCATCAAGGCGACCTTAAGACGCTAAGATCCCCTACGCCTTAGGTGCTGCTAGGTGCTCCCCGAGTCAAGTTAGGTGCCAAGTTAAAGAAACAAATGCTATAGTAAACAAATCATAACTTAAATTAGAAACATCAAAATATCAAGGCTTAATAATAACAAACACAAATTCCATATCAATAAAAGTGCAATGCGATCAACTAAGTTCGAAGATAATCATTTTATATCTAATAAATGTAGTCCCACATTGTATTGTGTATTAATAGGCCAATAAAAACAAAAGAAGAAAGCTCAATTGGATATCATGATTAAATCTGTAGAATGCAAATGCATGTCACCTATGACATAATTAATATGGTCTCAAATACTTCAACATCATATTACGCATATTACGCATTAACTCCCACATCATCTTCTATTTTATCACCGTATCTGTCACTAGCTTTGTAGCTCTCCATTTCCTTTTGTATCCTTAAGACCCCATGCTCTAGAACAAGTTTCAACAGAAGATAAATAGGTAAAGTTGCTGGTAGATGGCAACTGCAGATTAGGTAAGAACCTTGAGTCACTTATAGGTACCAAAGGTCCACCCCGCCTTGGCGCCTAGGTGAGCGCATTTGTCACCTTTAATACCACTGATTTTTAGAAATTTTAGGGCATGGATACTGTATGAATACAGTTATATATACACATGTAAATATATACTATATATTAGATCCTAATAATATCTATATTTATGCATGTTCTTAGTAGTAACTAGGTTCAGAAAAGTTCTAGAGATGATTCGATATAAATAAATGTTACTTACTCATATCTCAAATATGTTTGGCATGTTCACGACCATGCAAAATAACTTTCAACCATGCTTTGGGTCTCTCTCTCCAGCTAAACATTGGTGAGCCATATCCAACATGAGTGTCGAGTAAATGACATCCGGATACAGATACGGGCATGAGGATAGTGTAGTACATAGTGTAGCTCGTGCATGTATTAAGACAGAGATAACTAAGTTTATCTTATAGTTCATCCAAGTTGTCGAAAGGCCATGCCATAGTTTGCATTAAATCACCACAATTAGCCAAAGCACAAAGAATCTGGATTCACTGAAGTACTACAAGCAGAATCATCAGATTGCAACCATCAGCATGGACACACCAACACTGAAACACCTAGAGCACAACATGTCAACAACAGTATCCTTGTATGATAAACCCAGCTTCCTAGATGATCGGTCAAGTGAGACCAACAATTGTTCACAGTTAAACCATGAAGCAAAGCAACAGGCAAGTATGCGTAGAGCACACAAATCTTAGTTGTAACTATGTCAATGGAAACAAGCCACTGTCTTTTGGGGGAACCTTTTCTATTCAAAGAGGACAATGACACTTTTGCATTAATCTCAAATCTTATATCCAAAATCTTGGTCTAGTTGAAGTTTCAAAGAACTTGTAGGAAGCCTTAATACTTGAGTTTAAGATCTATAATCTTCTTGAATTAGCTTTTCTTCTCTCATCCCAACTTTTTCTACTGACTAGACCATCTCTATTGGAAATTCCATCTCACATTGCCTTCAAATATGTGGTTTATCGTTTTATATGACCACAATTTGAAACAAATTATTTTCATCGTTTCAACATTATTATTAAATAATAATCATCACTATCAAGATTATTATTAAATAATCAGTCACTAAGTTGTTACTCGTTGTATTATTATGGAACTATCTAATCGACCTATGCCCTAATGCCCAAATCACTAGTTTAAATTATATCTGTTATGCAACTCCTTTGGGAGCCAAAACATACCATAAGAAATCAAGGTTTGCAGTATCGGTATCGGAACCGGTATCGGATCATTCCTAAGAGTATTGGTATCGACGGTATCGGCAATATAGAGGTTTCGGATCGGAGTATCGGATTTTTTGGTATAAGAAATCAAATAATTATTAACATTTTAGAAAATATATTTTACACATTTAAACATAATTTTAAGTATTTACAATATTATTTCTTAGCAGTTTTGAAATTGAATGAAATAGTAGCCACCCTTGCAGATTGGTTTACATGCGTTTAATAAGTTTTCTTCTTTTACATGCTTTTACAACTTTACTATGCTTTTACACCCTTGTTGATTGATCTTTATTGTTCAATTTTCTTCACCGAATAGGCCGGAAAAGATACCTCCAATGTTGGTACCGGAAAAGATACCTCCAATGTTAGTACCGGTCAGTATCTGATATCGGTCGGTATCAGATTTGGACATGCTAAAACGTATCAGTATCGACCGATACTTCAAACTATGTAAGTAATCCCATGCAAGTTTGTATACATCTTACCATGTATAGTAAAGCATGTCTATTGAACTCAAGGATTAACTAGTATTGAAGCAAACTGGCTAAAAAAGAACCAATGTCAACGAAAACTATAGACTTCATAAGTATATATTAGAACACACTTGTTTGTGCCTTGATGTTCTCTTTTTGTTGGGTGCTTGATATGATGTGATATGGGTGCACAGAACCCTCATTCACATTTAAATCAAATATAGTATCAGTATTGGAATCATTTCAGACCCTTCTAATGATTTTCGGAATCAGCAGTTTTGAAAGTTTCCTCTGCTTCCAATGGAGTTCTTCATTTTGGAAAGCAAAACATAATATATTTTAAAAATGGAAAATATCGGATAAATTTCCCATAATTATGTATTATTTGTTTCTTCTCTTTAGCTTTGAACGGAATAATATCATTAGCTTTGAATAGAATAATATCCAACTTTGACGAATCGTTCTACCACAATATATTATTGTTTATTTGTTAAGTAGTCTTATTAGCATACCTTAGCATGTCTATCTTCGTGATGGTTGAATCATTGTGATGATACTTTTTTTCCATACTTCTCTTTCAATTTTATTTTATTTCTTTCATGAATTGACTGAAAAAGAAAGCCCCGATGTCTATTGTAAGACCAGTATCGGATTGGGGATGGCAAACATGGCAAACCTCATACGATACTATCGACATCGGCCATCACTGCAAACCTTCAAATCTTTGAGCTAGTAAGAAGTTCAAGTTCAAGCTCGAGCTCGCTTTGTTCGCAAATTCTAGCTTTAATCAAGCACGAGTCTTGGCCTACATGGGCCATAGTCATTTAAAATCAATCCACAATAAGTATGAGCATTTTAATTTCCAACCGATGTGGGACTAAAGTTATGTATCCATCGTCAAGACCTGAGGTGGAAACCTAGGTTCTCAATCTAACTAGGAGTAACCAATAGGCATTTTTCAACATGAACTTCCCATGTAGGTTATTTCATTTAGAAATATTTTTCATTCACTTCTATAATAAGTTTAGGTACGTAGATCTTAGCTCGGATGCTGGAAGCTCGAAAGGAGAGAAACGATATGGGGTTCCAAGGGAAAGATTGTATTTGGTCTTTTCCTTTTTAATGAAAGGTATTTTGATCCTTTTCCAAATAAACAATCCAACTAATTTATAAAGTTAAAGGAGAGAAAAAAAAAACATATTTGGTGGAAGAGGGTGAATCCAATTTTCGTATAAAAACAATAAGAGCCCAAAACATTTCGGTTGCGTCGAGTTGCAGCATTCGGTTCTGCGGAATCGGAACGTGACATTTTATCAGAGCCCAAAACATTTTTGGTATAAGGGTCTTCGCATACAAGAAACCAAAAGGATCTTTGCAGTTCAAGGAAGCATGGGCAATTAAAAAAATTGGATAGTATCGTGTCGAACACTTATTGATACATCTCAGACGCTCCAAAATACATTAGGAGATACCAAAATAATTATTGTGTCAATGTCGTGTCCTTAACGTGTCACGTCGTATCATTGTCTGTGTAACATAGGTGTTATAAATTTGATGAAGAGCATTACACACTAGCAAGTTACGTTAAAAGAATCCACCGTCACCAACGACATCGTCGTCATCATCCAAGGCTTCATCAAATAAGATTGACTATGAAGCATAAGAAAGCTCCATGAAAGTTTTGACAAAACCTTTATGAGTGGCATATCCACCTGACAACAATCTTCTATGTTATGTTGGTGTCAAATTTCTAACAAAGGTAGGTAGAAGCATGAGAGGGTCATGCCATAAAATGTAAGCAGCAAATTGGCACGTATGTTAGTAGGTACATCTACCTTTTGACTATGCAGTTTAAGCTCATGCAACCAATGGGCACCCTCAAAGTATTATTAGAATTTAAGAGCCTAGAAAAAGAAAGAATTTTCGGACAAATTACCACTCTATTTCAAATATGCTAACTTATCACAGTATCTTAAACTTTTTCAAAAGTGCAATTAAGGGTTGATATAATTGGTATATTAATAAATTGACAACATAATTATCTTATGTAATTTCGTTATGCACTTTGTCCAAGGCTCGCTAACTAGGTTTCATGGTGAGGCCCACTCTTTAAAAAGCTACCTTAGATAGAAATTAATTTGGTACGAGCACAGTTGACAGCTGGTCATAAAAACTATCAATTCGTTTGAGGAGCTTTCACATGTTCCTTTAAACGACCCTATTCTACTAGGCGAAGGTTGGCTCATGATCGTTCGGAACAAGGCCCATCACCGACTAATTGGATTAAAAAGACTAATTAATAATTTACTGAGCCACCTAGATATTCTGCTAACTCGTTATCCAGTTAATATGACCAATCGTTGCTTAAACCAGTTCAAGAACACTAGAACACTCATTAATAGTGCTACCTATTTAAACCAGATGCATTCTTTAGCCTCACACTTCCATTTGGGATTACCATGTTGCATCAGCAACATATACACTATAACAATACTAATACCTATGGGTTCTCTCACACTGGATTTCTTAGTATTAAAGTTGACCATTATAAATAGGTACTATAGAACATATAAAAACAAGTGTGCCTATTCCGGACCACAATTCTTTCTACGGTTGAGGGATGAAACCAGAGCTGTGGGTGTATGGGATTCTCAATGGCACAGTTTACTCTCTCTCTCTCTCTCTCTCTCTCTCTCTCTCCAGCAGTGATTAAAAGCTTTGTTATGTGCCTAAACTATGTGGCAATCCACTCCGTGCTTCCCCTTCAACATTTAGGGCCTTTTTGGCAAACAAAAACTAGTGTAAAGTTCTAGTTTCCATTTTATGGGTTGTTTGTCTCATGGAAAGTAAGTTTAGAAACTTCATCCCACGTCAACAAAATGGAAAATAGGACCTCATTTAGTTTCCATCCCAAATGGTGGAAACTCAAGAAAACTAGGGAGGGACCACGTTAATTACTACTTTGTATTTAACAAGTTATTCAAACTAATTACTACAAGACCATATTTATACTATTTTAATAATGACATGTCATCACATTATCTAATTTCCTTATTATACTTTCTAGCGAACAAACAAAAAAATTATGTTGGAAACCTACTCTCCGGTTTCTAGAAACTAAGTTTCTAGCTTCGAAATAGTTTCCAGTTCTAAACAGGCCCTAATGTCACCAATACATCTTTCAGTTGGATTCCGAACTGTTTTCTCCTCTCCCTCAAATTCCGTCTATTAGAACCATTCACATACTTAGGTTTTCCATCATCAACAGCGTGAAACAGTAACAGATAAAATACCGCAATCGTACAGGTTCTAGTAGGATTCCTACAACGGATAAAAGAGCTTTGATCAGGGCAGGGGGGAACCTCAGCTGCTGAGTGGTTTGTCCTTTATTGTAAAAGTTTATACTGTCCTTTTTAGAAGAATACAGTCTCTTCAACCAAAGCCAAACTAAGTGTCAAGACCACTCTTTCAGCAGCAGCATTTGATTAGTTTTCTCTCTTTAAATATAGATTGCAAAACTAATACATAACTAGATGTCCTAGTCCCTCTTGTCAGAAGGTCACACTTAAAGACATAACAAGCTTTATGCAGAAATAACATAACAATGCAGTACTCAAAATACTGATAAGTCCGAAACACTTCCCAAGGAATGGCACTTTCTTCAAAGTAAAACAAAAAGGTAAGTGAACTCACCACATTAGGAACCTTTCTACCTAAAATAAATCCAAGGAACAAGCTAGGATGAGCACTTCATGCTAGTCATCACACCCAAACAGCTTAAATCCAAAGAAACTTTTTGATATAAAAAGTGTCTTTATTAACTTATTACTAAATAAAGTTTGTTTCAACAAGATGATTTATATGAGGAATGACTGGCACTAGAAAACAACCATGTACAAAAATAAGGAACTCAGTGCATAATGAGACACTGTTAAGGGACAAACACATTTGTATGACTCATATTTCGTTCAGGCTAACAAAAAAAAAGTTCATATTTCGTAGGATGTGAAGCAGCCTTGGTGGTGGAACTGGACCCCAAGATTTAGTCCCACATCGGATAAGAGATCGGAGTTTGATTAGTTTATGTGTGTGCTTAGGTCTCATGTGTACAACCGGGTTAACCATTTTAGCACCTGGGCCAAGTGATGATGCAAAATGAGTCTCATAGACAGGTCATGTCACAGTAAGCCCGTGTGCAGGGATGTGATAGGTGGGGCCCGTAAAACTGAACTGAAGAAAAAAGTACGGCCAGTAATCCTTCCTAAAAGATATAAAGGAATTTTGAAACTGAAGAAAAGTTTAGACATAATATTGGTTCTTTTTTAACAATGATCAGCTCTTTTAACAATAAAACAATAAAATATCAAGGCATTAGATTAAAATTTTGGAAATTCTAGCATGCATTGGAATGGATGTAAATATGGGATTGAATACTTGAGCAATAATCTATTGAACCTCAGTTCGAGGATTGAAACTCAAAACAGGTGGTGTAAAATGATGTGGTACAAGGTTAACAGATTTGTGATATGTTGTGGTGTGCATTACAAGTGCTTTAGGGTATGCCAAACGTTACGGTGTTCAAGGGTCAGTCTTAGAATGTCGAGTAGCATTAATGTGAGCTAACAGAAAGGACTATTAATAAATACCCCTCTTTAGCAGCTCTTAATAATAGGAACATTAAAATTTTCATGAGAGGAAAAAGATAGGACCCTTCCCATTAAGAGTTAGTTTCCTTTTTATCTCAAGTTGTGGGTTTGTGAGTTTTTCGGGTAGCCTTAAAACAGTCCTTATTTTCGCTACAAAAACAACAGCCTTTATACCTAATTCTTCGGGTCGGCTCTTTGAATCCTCTTCTTCGGCTCTATTACGGTGCATGTCCTCTGTAATGCTAACAATAACCATATTCTTCTTTAACACTTCAAATCATGTTCGTCTACGCTTACCTCTAGTCCTAGTGGTTCCATTAACTACTATATTATTGCCCTTCCTTATGGGAGCATCTATTGGCCTGTTGTGCGCATGTCCAAACAACCTAAGACGATTTTCTCTCATGGTGTCCTCAATTTCGCTACAAAATCAATTATACAAATTTATCTCATGAAAACTTTTTCACATTTTGAGACACAAGTTTCCTGAAAAGGTGTTTAGCATATCTACCCTTATAATTTGAAACAAGAAACCTCACATTATGGGTCTTCGTATTCACCTTGTTTCCTAAAGACATTACAAGGAAAAAACGGATACTAAAAAGTAGCTTTTCTGGGTAATTTAATTGTTTCCCCCCCAAAAAAATAGACCCAAGAAAAATATCTAGGGTTAAGCATCTTAACCATCAGTAAAGTTAACTATTGGGATGAATCCAGATAATGTTGGGTTACCATCTCCTAGAGACTCCTTCCACACACACAGATATGTATGAGTTTACCAATTAGGAAATGAACCTACAATTATTTTTGTTCCCATTGGCGAGCATCCAGTAGGAATTGAACCTACGAATTTGCCAATTATGAGTTTGACGCTTTAACCATTCAGCCATGGATGCTTACTAGGGCTCATTAACATTATGAACAACCAAACACTAATCAGGATATAGTCAAATGAAGTTGTATTCTCATAACAGTTAATAGGAGTGACTAATACAACGGTTATGACCAAATTGGACAACCTAATAGTTGAGACCATTAGCAGGGAAGCAGAGGCCCTGGGTTCCGAACCCAGGGAGAACGATAAGTGATTGGCCCTTACTCTTAAAAAAAAGGTAGGTTATGGTAAAGTGTGACTAGTATGTGAGTAGAAATCATGTCCAAGAGTTTTCTTTTTCTTCTGATACTTACCTCATGTGTTAGTATGCAAGCAAGTTTTGAACGAAGATTCTCAATGCTTCAACTTGGAAGGAGAATATTAAATTATTTAGATCTAAGAGCTTAGTAAAAAGACCTGGACTTTGACAATGGTAGAGACAAAGGAAACTAGACCTGACTCGAGCTTTTTCTTAAAAAAAAAAAAAGATGGCAAATGGCAAATGGCAATTGATTCCAATTTTCCTATATGCTCATGAAAATAAGAGTCAAGAGAATAGCCAAAGAAACTTCAGTACTATAATATGTAACTAGTGTATTATGAGAAATGCTACTAAGATCACAAAGAACAGCATCGTATTATGCAGTCGTAGATTGATACTCAGCCTGGCAAACAATATACATACACTATTTTGCATGATTTCCTTCCATGGTTGAGGGTATAACCAAGGAAAGTTCAATAATGGGAATGGACACTCGTTCACTAGAAACCTAGGCCAACCAGCTACACGAACACGTAAAAAACAACTGAACTGATTAGTGTGGATAACATTGTCATTGTTCGGAATAATCATAATTTCCACAATAAAGATCTCATCCACAAAGATACTTCATATCATAGAAGTAACAAGGTCCAGGGATAAAATTTTGTGGCACATCACAAACTTGCCCTTGACATTCTTCACATGGAGCAAAGCCTTCAACTAGATGATCGGCTAGTTTAACACGAAAAATTACTCCGTCATCATACACTCACGTGACCTTAACCCTTACTAGCCACTTGTATCTAAAATCATACAATGGCTACTTTCACAGGAGTCTTCCAAGTATCACTTTCATAAAGACACTTTCTATAAATTCATTATACAAGTCTGTAAATAGTTAGCTCTCATCAATAGACATAATATATAGTTCTTTTCTCTCTTCATCCTATACACATGGTAACAGAACTCTTTTCTGAATTCTCCTTCCAAACAATAGTAACCAGATCAAATTCATCTTTCAGTTTTGTTAAGAATGTGAAACATATCACATCTGACAATTAAATAAACCCAGCCAAATGTTGACTTGAAGTAATAAGCAATCAACACACAAAAATTGTAAAGGGGATCATTTTAGATTTTATAGATCTTATTAAGTGAATGTGGTTCTAACAATTACTTTCAAGTAAACAGCTACATGTACTATCATTTTGGGATACTTGATATTTCATGCAGCAAATTTGGTATCCTAACAAGTGCGCACTTGAAATACCTTTTTGAATCATCCCAAAATGATGCATTCACCTAGCTTGCTTTTTAGAAGTGCATTTGATACAACTAGATTTTGGAAAAGTGCATGCAAGAGCAGGTTCCTAACTTCAGAGAATGAGAATCTTATTACACACGAACTACAGACTACAGAGTGACCACTGACCACGCATTATTCAACTAATCTATATGCAAAGGATACACTTGCACAGAATTGTTGACTTTGCTGTGGAAATATAGGGGTATTATCTCAAAAAATCATACATAGAAAGGATATGACTGTAGAAAATTACTCTTTAAGTTTCAAATTTGTATTTGTTGTGCAAAACATTGGTGGAAAGTTATATTTGTAAATTTATTTGAAGGATCATATGGATAACAGATACTTTCTCAGGTATAGTGCATAGAAGATTATGTGAAGGCTGATATTTATTTGGTGGGTTATACTGGTAATTTATGTGAATTTGCTGTTCAAACACATCAATAGTGGAGGCTGGAGAGCACAAACCCAAATGCAGCCAGCCTGGACCAGCCCAGGCTTTGGCAACGTATATAGACAGTAAGATTAAAAGTAAAGCCCTCCCACCCTGCAGACATATCACGATTCGCATAAAAATTAGAAGTATCTCCTCATCATCAAAATATCTACAGAAGGGTAGTCAAACATTTAATGATTCAAGGTATCATCCTAAAGCACTAATCTTCAAGTAGAATAATTGCAATCATTATAGTCTACTATGGACCATTAATTAATAAAGGTATTTTGGTATTAAAAAAAAACTCTCATTTACAGGTAATTTCTGAGATCTCAAAACACATCCACAAACTTCTTTGACCAACTTTGAAAGAATGTATGTCTACTTACTTAGATGATGAAGGGATAACTTGGTTTCAAAAACATAAACACACGTCCAAGAGAGGATGAGTTATTTATGTGTCAAGTATATCGTTGCACACTACTAAGCCACTAAGTGAAACATCACAAGATTTCTCCAATACTTCCAGATTTTCACAATCCACTATGTCGTAACTATAACAATGAAGGAATTGAAGATCCATAATAATGGAAGTACTAAAATTGATGTGACATATCTCTACTGAGGATAAAATGGGTCACCTGCGAAGCACAACTAGGATTGTCAGTTCATATTCGGGAAAGCTCTATACTACAATAGATTGCCTGCGAGTCTACAGCACTGTGTGGTTGACAGATTACACACTACCTTGAATTAGTATAAAAATATATAAATATGATCATAACCACATGGATCTAGTTTCACCGCAACACATCCTCTCCACCAACCCCACCTCACTGTGCTGCAGCAAAGAGAATCTTGTCATGAATTAAAACTTCAGAAAGATCCAGAAGTTCTATATCTTTTTTTTAATAAGTCAAATAAGATACTAGGCATATTTTACACCATAATATATGAATTCCCAAAAAAGATGTTCTAAGACGAGTGTTGTGCTCTCCACTAACCTATGCAAGAGTTGTTCCGTCCATCATGATCACCCATCTACTGCAACCGTTGTCGCTATGCAACAAATAAGTGAAATCTCTATAGAACTGGTAGCAATGTAGCACTACAATGTAGATAGATTTAGCTTTAGATGCATGGTTTGGAAAAGTATAGTTTACTGATTACTGGGATTTCCACATAGGTCACATAAGTCACGGTTTTCACTTGCAAAGGGATCCTGTTTGGATAATTACAATTTGGGAACCAAACCACAGTTAAGACAGGAAACATGATCTCAGTCTGCAAAACTCATCTATAAGTGAAGTTTGGGGAAGTTTGAATCTCTGCATAGCTTAGGTTCTAAGATATTATCCCAAAAGGCATAGCTCAGGAACCATGGTTTTGGAAAACAGGGATCTATAGACCTATATGGAGTGCTTTGCGAAAGTTTTTTACAATTTGGGAACCTAACCTCAGGAAACATGATTCGGTCTGCAAAACTCATCTATAAGGGGCTGTTTGGATTGGAGTAAGTGGCTTGCATTTGCATATTTTTAGGAACTTGATGGGTACAAAAGCGACTTTCCATGTTTGGATGGCAAAGTAGAGGTGGATAAGGAAGTGTTGACACAAAGCAGCGCTTGTGGGAGATTTGTTGGGTGACTTGTATGGCTCCCCACGTCCTCTTTTTTTTCTTAGGATGTGGACGGAAGTGGCTAAATTCTTTAAAAAAATTGTTATTTCTTTCTTACATAATTAAGGTTATCAATTATTAACAACAACTAATTGATTAACTAATAACAAAAGGCTAATATTTCATTAATATTAAAAAAACTTCTTAATTAGGGTAATATTTAACATACATAAACTATTAGTTAAATATAATAGTTAATTATTATTTAAAGTAATTGATTATAATATAATACTATTGAACAATTATGATAATTAATTATTATAACAATAAGTAACTAATAAAACATAATTGTTAAGTAACTAATAAAACATAATTGTTTGTATCATTTATTAAAATTATTTTGTTAATATTAAGTATTAATTTCTTATAAGTTAAATAATTAGCTATGAAGCCCGAACACTAAAAAATTGAGCCATATCATCGGACGCATATTGGAAACCTATCAAACAAATCACATGCACTCCAAAATATACTAGGACACATTAAAATATGTATTGTGTTCGTGTCGTCGTGTTTTATTGTGTCGTGTCCAAGCCGTGTTCGTACAACATGGTTTTGGAAAACAGGGATCTACAGACCTATAATGGAGGGTTTTGCAGAAGCTTGTTTGCAATTCTAATATATCAACTACATATGTCATACCTTGATGAACTACAGACCTACAAAGGGTTTTTGTATTGTTTGCAAGACTGAATGAGTTCCATACCCACAAAAAAACTAAATCTTCAAGATTTTTTTAATTCTTGAAAAATAAAAGTTCAGAGGAGCGTTTCATTTGCTTCTCTTCCATGGAAGTTTCATTTTCCCTGAATGTATCCTCATTTTTGGCCTAATAATGGAAAATTTTAAATCAACTACATGTGCTACTACAAAAAAGGAATAGTGTGGTTCTATCATCATTATAAAAGTAACAATGTACTAGTCTGTTGTCTCATAATAGAACACCTTGAAGAAGGAAAGGTTTCCTAGATACATGTCTGACAACTCAGAGCTATAAACATACACTAAGTATATAGGTCAATACCAGTGACATAGGCTTACATGAACATCACGTAAATTTAATATATAAAACACGAATTCTAGCCTTCTAGGAATAGAGTCCAAGGTATTCAAAGAATCTCTGCCACCACACACATCAGCATATGATAGTGCAAAAAAATACAATTGGAATTAACTATCATTTTTATAAGAATTTTTTTTGCTTATATACAAAAGCTGCCAACTGATTGGTATACTTACATACCTCAAATTTCTGAAATGGAAGAACGCATGAGGAATTCAGATGGCAATTCCACCAACCCAACGCACTAGGCAGGCCATCACAGTCACATTTGAATGAGATCCTTCCCATTTTCCATAGCTGCTTTAAGTATCCTCTCAGCTCTTCTCTTCCTGTCATCCTTCTCATCATCCATTAACCACCCGGAATCACTTCTGCCCAAAGCTCCCAAAGACGATGGCAGAGGTAATCTCTTTTTCTTGGTTCCTAACCTGAAACGAACCTCAGACCTTTCAGTAGGAAGACCCTTTCGCTCACTGATCTCACATTCCAAAGATCTCTCCTTTGCCGCCTCGATCCCCGGCGCAAAGGTTTCAATAACCGACAACCTCTTCCCTTTGGCATCATCTTGATCAGGGACAACAATATCCGAAACGGGCTTCTCCCCATATGCCAAAGGCGGCATGAAGAAGGGATTCCTGTTTATAATGTCGGATGTTGGCAGCATGGGCCCCGCCTCACCATTGCAAATGAGCCTCTGCTGCATACCTGACAGAGATTTCTCTGTGTTCCTCCGCAGCCGTTCCTGCTCAAGCCTTTCGGCCCGAAGCTCACTTTCTCTCTCCTTACATACAGGAGTTTGGGTATAAGTATGCGGATCAGGGAAAGGCGGGAGCCAATCGGGGATATGGTCTCCAGCGGTCTTTTCCCCGATTTGGGCGAAACTTGCGGCTAGCCTCTGACTCCGAACGATTGGGAAACTAGGAACTGGGCGAGCGAATGGGATTTCTTCCTCTCTGCTCACAAACCGAACAATCTCTCTAACCACCCCAGAACTTACTAAGCAGCGGTGGACATCCGACGCTCCAGTGAACCCATGCGAGTTCCCTAGCTCCTCCAACCCCTGGATTAAGTCAAACACGTTGCCCTCGGTCCGGTTCGCCAAGTTGGCGGAAAAGTTGGCAGCTTTACCGAGATTGCAAATGAACCTTATCACAACGTCAGCAAGAGCATTCAGAGCAGACTCATGGGAGCTGTGGAAACCGACAGACTCGCAAATCTGGGCTACGGCGATCCTAGCAACTGCTCTACCAAACTCGTCGCCGCTGCCTCTGCCGGTCTTCTTCGGGTTGTCGCTTCCGCTCTCCCTGCCTCCATCGCTCATGTTCAACCGATCATATCATTGGCAAAAGGTCTAGTCTTTCTCCCCTGGCTCCCTGCCGGAATTAGGGTTTCGATTGGGGAAACCTAGATTCGGCAATTGAGAACGGAGCTAAACTACTATCGAGCTGGGAACGGGACAGAGACACACCAGAGAACACCCCGTGGATCGCCGGCAGCTCGAGCTCCAAAATTGATGAAATGGAGGTTGGAGAGAGCGAATTCGCCGAAAATTAGGGTTTGAGAGCAGATCGAGAGAGGGGGGGAATAGGGTTCCGGGAAATTTTTGTGGATTTTTGGAGGGGAAATTCGAAAAAATAAAAATCAAACCCTCAAAACCCTAGATATGAGAGAGAGAGAGAGAGAGAGAGAGGGAAAATACAGGAGAGAGAAAGAGAAAGAGAAAAGAGAGAGAGAGAGAGAGAGAGCGCGATACGTTTGGGGATGGGAGCGATATTTATAAGACGGGGATGAAAAAACGCGAACCGGCCTGATTCAACTTGAACCGGTTGGGACTGTGACTGCACTGGCTGGGACCTGGGAGAATTATTTTTTGTTTAGGTAATAAGATAATTTTATTCTTCAATTGAAACAGTAGAAAGAAGTGCATCATCATGACCAATAAGGGTCTGTTTGGATCGCGATAACCCCACAAAAGTGTAAAAGTGGCACTTTTATCATAGTGTAACTTATTCCACTTTCAATGCAATTCACTTTCAAAAAAGTGTTTGGATACAAAGAATTTTATATCTTCTCCCCGCAAGTGAGGAGTTTCAATATAGTTTGTTTGGATGATCAAGGAAAAGTGTAGGTGGGAACAATTAGCGGACACAACCACCTCCACCTCCTGTTCACAGCCACCTCACCGCCACCACCAACACCACCGCCTCTCCAAAAAATTATCAGAATTGGTTGCCATGTCCCCATTTTCTTCTTCTCCAACAGGCAGGAGCGCCTCTCAGCACCCGACCATGCAGTCGTCGTCCCCGTACCTCCGGCACCAACTCAGTTCCTCCCGGCCGTCCCAGACTTTCGCCCTACATTCGCTCCTTACCAGGCGAGCTCGACGTGGTGGCCTTGACTTTCGTAGACTGCTCGAGAAGGTGCTCGCTTCGAAACCTAGCACACGTTGTGTCGTTCTCTCGATCGCGCCCGTGGAAAACTCCACCCAAAGACGGCCTCGCCTTGACCCTCCGCCGCATGAGCGTGTGCAGACCTAGGCCGTCCCCTCACCACAAATCGCCGACAGTCTCCGTCTCGGATCAGCCCATGATCCGGCCAGATCCTTGCAACCGCCTCTGGCCGAGTTGCTCCCCGGCGGCAGACGACGAGCGGGCCCCTTTGAATCTAGCCGCCGGTAGCGATCTCAGTGTTTTCCTCGACCGTGGATCCAACGTCGTCGCTGCTCGAACCAAACTTCGTCGGTGGAGCTGGAGCTGGTGCGAGCGAAGGGGGGCGGTGGGGCGTCGAGCAGAGGGAATTCGAAAATGGAGGGAAGGAAGTCGAGGGAGAAGAAGGTGGGGGTGGGTCGGGGGAGGCGGTGGAGTTTCGTGGGTTTTGGAGAGAGAGAGAGAGAGACTCACTTGCAGCTCAGTTACCCCTATTTTTTGAAGCAACAAATTGTTGGAACAAAACAGGGGGACAGTAACTCATTTTGTCAGTGATTGGACGGTTACCACACAAATACAACCACCAACAAAATGCTGAAAGTGTTAGAACTTTCATTGAAAAGTGTAGTTTCAATCCACTTTCTGCCAACCCACTGCCATCCAAATAGTCCCTAAGTTGGTCGGTTGCTAATTGTTGAGAGACATTGGTGGAGAGAGTATAACATCATAAAGACTATTAGGACCTTTTGATTCGACAAAGTAAAAAAATCTGAAAATCGACATTTTGTATATATATTGTGGTCAAGTGAAGCGAAGTAAAAAATTATTTGTTTGGATACTTTGAAGAAGTAGAGGTTAGAAGTAAAGAATCATAAAGTTTGGTGTTTGGTTGGTTGTTGAAGTGAGTAAAAAAGTATAACTTTTTGTTGAAGTGACATAAATAGTATAAAAAATTATTAAAGTAGAGAGGAAGTGGTCCTCCAACCAAATGCGCGAAGTGGCAATGAGAATTTTTTACTTTTGCACTCAACTTCGGAGAAAAAAAACTCCGATGTTAAAACTCTGATTTTGTGACAGACAAGATTTATTGTTTATGACAAATCATAGTAAATCTTGTCAGCAAATCCTCCAACCAAACACTTGAAGTAGTCCCAAATTCGAATATTGGCCACTTCGACTTTCCAAATCTGCGAACCAAACAACCCCTTATGGATGGACTATTTTGCTAGGCCATGAACAACAAAGAGAGAGAGAGAGAGAGAGAGAGAGAGAGAGAGAGAGCAGTTTTTTAGGAGACTCAGAATGTAGGACGTAGAGTAGTTATATATTATTTCTGATGGAGCGAACAAAGACCTGTACTCCAAGGGGTGAGCTTATCTTCACCATTGAAAATCCTAATGACCTTGAGGGCATTTCCATCTATAATTACTTCTATTAGTTCATGTCATGGGCCAGTTGGAGGCTGTCATGCCCCGCTCCCATAGTACTTGATAAATACGAGAACAGACATAGCCAGCTACTTCGTACAAGGCATGAAAATATCGTACGACGGTCACCGCTGTCAAGAAGACAAATGGGTTGGACTCTAGCATGCTATGACGTCAGTCCTAAGGCCGACAATTACTAGTATCTCAATCCATCAACAACAATACAAGAGTATAGCATACATGAAAGTAAAGATGCGTCCCAAATTATACATCACATATGATCATGAAGCTAGTGAATGCAAAATGTGGCACTAGCAGAGTATAATTATACATGATCAAATATACCAGCCAAGGTCTAAAATATATATCATGTTGACCGAAGTCAGAGAAGTAGTCTCAGAAATAAAAAAGGCTAACACTGGTCCTTGCTAAACACCACAAAATAAAGTAATCAAAATGAGGTATCACTACCACTTTTTTCGGAGAGGGGTATTTCGTCTTTCCTATTTTGTATCATTATTAATAATTGTATTTCATAATAATCATATTGAATGGTATTTTGATTTTAAAATAATTAGTATTGTTAAATATGGTTATATATTGTATATAGTTGGTAGTTAGCGGTTAGCCATTAGTTAAACTAATTGTTAGTAAACATAGATGGACCCGACTAGACTTGTCATGACACAATTGGTGAACCCATTAATTAGTCATGATTCATCCATTTAATTAGAGAGCAATGATTAGAAAAATCCTTCTTTTAACTATTAGAAACTTCCTTTAATAAATCTATTTTCTAACTAAACCTTCATGATAAATTGTAAGGACTTATTGGGCATTTTACATTGCATTAGGGTTAGGAATAGTGGCTGGTCCTATTTCCTATATAAACACCCTCTTGTATTCATTAATAGCCTCCATCAAACGCTAATTAGCCTCCTCTCATTTCTCTCTCCATTTGAGAGAAGTCCCAACCTCTTCCATCCCCCAAATTGATTTTCAACCCTTCCATATTGTCATCTTAAGGAGAGCTTGGATTAGCATAGAGAAAGCATTGGAAGGAGAGAAGCTTGATGGAGGTGTACATTCTTGAGGATTGTGTCCACTAGTGCCTTGCATTGAAAATCCATCACCTAATAGGTAAATCTGATAATAACCCTTGTATATTGCATCTAAATAGATTAATTAGTCATTTAGAATCTACCATTGCATTAGGGCTACCAATGGGAAAAAGTTCGGACTTTATTGGACCCATTTAGAGACTTTTACATAGAGTTTTGTGTCCATTTTGGAAAAAATCTGAGATTAGTATACCAAGTGTTTGTCATTAGGTTAGCTAGATATATTTATGTTTATTTTGGTGTAGTGAGTCTAGCTACATGTCCATAATTGGATACAAGTAGGCCGTATCACAAGATTTTGTGATACAGGATAATTTGGAAAAAAAAATTGACACGGGTGCCACACACATGTAGAATTATACCATGACTTGGAATGGTGTGTTAGCACTTAGAATAGGTTCTAACTGCTATTTAGAACTTATGGGTAGAATTTAGGTTGAGTTTGGATAGGTTTGGGGTGTGTATTATGAGCGTATCATGGCGTATCATGAGATGCTCACCACATGTTTGTTGGAATGACAAGTTGGTCATTCTTGGCTTGATTCTCAGTTTTACTCTTGATATATAATTGTATACTCATTAGAATATATATATATATATATATATATATATATATATATATATATATATATGGTTGAGTAGTAGCAGTTGGAGATTAGGAAGGACTGTGAGCAAGGGGTTGGGCTCAGGTACAGTCTGAAAGGGGGGACAGATTTTTGTGTGTTAGTGTGTTTATATGGGAATTGTGTTGTGTTTGTGAGTGGTCGGTAAGTGAAGAAGCATCAACAACATGCATCAGTGTAAGAACAACAAGGAAGGGCAGTAGCAGGTTGGTGGAGTTTGGTATATAACTTGGTGTGTGTTGCATAAGACTGTGTGTTGCAATATGTTAGTTTTAGTTTGCAGTACAGGCTCATTGAACCTACTGTGCACTTGAGGGCAGCAACTGGGAGGGTCTACCTTGATGTGGCAGCAGTTGTTATAGTGGGTGCAGGAATATGGCAGCAGTGATCGGGTTTGGGCATGCCAAGTTCGGTTAATGAACTGCAAATGGGGATAATGAATTGTGTATTAGTAACTGGAGATGAGAAGCACCTGGTAATCATGTATCAATACTTGGATCAGTGTATCAGTATATGAGGGATCGAGTTTTATTTTCTTTGGTGTATTAACTGTGCAGGAATTAGTATCAGTGGAGGTGCACTTGTGTGCAAGTCTAGAGGTGAGTAT
Organism: Iris macrosiphon; assembly: GCA_036927795.1. Lineage (NCBI taxonomy): Eukaryota > Viridiplantae > Streptophyta > Magnoliopsida > Asparagales > Iridaceae > Iris > Iris macrosiphon. The sequence goes on along the minus strand of JAYESA010000016.1, from coordinate 112,057,069 downwards.
AGGAGATGTTGTGGCATAGGGAAAAATTGATTGGAGTATGGTTATACACAGGTGTGTATCAGGAAGTATGTACTTGGACCTGGAGGAAAACCGAGGTGCCAGTGAGGAGGTAACTGGGAGCTTAAGAGTGTGGGTTTCATGTCAGGTGAGTATCAGTCCAGGTGGATAGATAATGAGTGCGATTTGATGCCAAGGGTTCAAGTTTAGTCTGGAGTATGATTGTTACCAAGATATCAATAATTAGGGGAGTATTAGTTCAAGTATGATTACAAGTGGGTGTTAAATAGAGGAGAAGAGGAGTTAGGTATGAGCATAGGCTTGGGAGTGAGGGTATTGCCATGTGCTCAGTGAAGGGTATCAGATGTTAGTAAAGAGGCCAGAGAAGGAGTAGTCCTGGGTGTAAGTTCAGCTCTAAAGGGCATAGAGAATAGATGCATTTAATTATGGTATGTTAGGCTGGTGTGAGTGTTGATGACTGATTTGTGTTGGAGGCTAAGGTAGGCTATATGTAGCTAAGATAGTGATATACTAAGTTAAGGTATAAGTCTAGGTAATTAATATCAAAGTGTTTATACATTAGTATGGAGGTATTGAATACTTAAGTATAGGATATCCATAGTTTAAGTTATAATTAAATTGTTGAGATAAGAGGTATCAAGTAGATAACTAACGTAAGTGTTATAAGTTAAGTATTGGGCAACGACTCATGTACTATATCAAACAATGTCACAGCAGGAAAAGTAAAAGCAAGAGTGATACCTGTTATGACATCAATCTCTTAATTCATGTCATCCATTTCCATTGCAAAAGATTGTCCGTTCCTCTGTGGTTGTCCCTGTCTAGCCCTCGCGAATTGATCCTCCTGTGCAGGTAGCGGTGGTCCTCGCTGAAATCTCCCTGCTGCTGGAGGTCGAGGTGCTCCTGGTCTAGCCATCTGTTGAGCTGGCTTCAGTGTTGGAAGCGTTAGTCTCGGTACTGGCGGTGGAAATGTCGATGTCTATTGCATAGGACAGTATTTCATTATATGTTGTCCAGAACCACATCTCACACACTGTCCCAAACGGACCCGACAGTCTCTTGAGATGTGCCCGCGTCTCCCACAATAATTGCATTGGGGCTTCTCTGGAATCTGGTACGGTCCTGCTCTGTGTTGGTACTGCTGTTGCTGAGCTAAAGGACGTCTAATAGGTCCTCCTTGTTGCGTCCTTGTCGGTCCTTGTTGCGTCCTCTGCTGACCTCCTTTTTCTCTGCTGATAGTTTCTTGCAATCTGGCTTCTGTCAGTAACTCAGCATAAGAGATCCGGGACTGGAAGCTTGTATAATGTTGGAGCTCCTGAGTTAGTCCGCGGTGAAATCTCTTAGCCTTGGCCAAGTCATCTGGTATCAGGGCAGCGTCATATTTACTAAGGCGACTAAACTCAGCATCATATTCGTCCACTGTTCTGTTCCCCTGCTCCAGGTGGAGAAACTGATCGTACAATGCATCTCTGACGATGTCCGGGAAGTACTTCCTTTCAAAGCATTCCAGGAACTGCTCCCAAGTCTGGTACGTACCCAACTGGCGCTCCATAGATTCCCACCAGTGATGAGCATTACCATCTAGAAGCGTCCTTACACCCATCATCCATAGGTCTGTAGGTAGCTGCGATGCCTCTAATAACTTCCGAGTGTGAGTGATCCAGTTGGTAGTCTCTTCTGGTCTCCCAATGCCTTTGTACGGCCTTGGACCTATCTGTATAAAGTCCTTTACTGAACCAACTCTAGCTCGAGGTTCTGGAGCTAGTGCTTGAGCTGGTACAGTAGCCTGTTCAGCCATCCTTTCAAGTGCTGCTAGAAATTCTTGCCTCTGCTCGGCTGCCTGTTGCCTCTGTTCATGCATCATCATCTGAAAGAATTGGAACAGTTGTGTCTGGCTATCCTGTGGTATCGATGAGACTAGAAGGGTCCCATTAGGTGGAACAGGAAGATCAGATGAAACTGGATTGTGAATCTGTCCATCTGATCCTGGAAGTCTAGGAATTGATGAGGTCCCTCCTTGAGCCTGATCATTGACTCCAGGAATTGTGTCACCATCGGCGATAATACATCCTTTCTGCATATCCATCTTTCTGTAGGTGATGTACACAACGATTTAGATGAAGTATAGAATGTAGAAGCATGAGATAGGCTGGAAATTGTCCGCGTAAAACATGGCTTCAGGGCTAGCCACGTAAAGCAAAGAAGCGTAAAGTAGAGATTCAAAGTCGTCGGCGTAAAACAGAGATTCAAAGAAGTTTGGCATAAAGTAGAGTTTCAAAGTTGTGAAGTCGGCGTAAAATCTGTCTGCGTAACACATCTGCGCGTAAAGGATCGCTGCATGTAAAATCTATCTGCGTAAAGTTTTGCTACACTTCCTACGTAAAGTATGTTGTAGCGTAAAGTATGTTACGAGGAACTCTTTGTATTTTCTCGGATGAATTTATCAGACAAATCAGTGAACCTGACATCTGACAAAAGTACTGCACGAAGATCGAGAGGACGGTTATGATGGTGATTTTGTACAGAGACCCAGGTTGTCGTCTAGTGACATATTGATACAAGTCATTTTTACGCTTCCAAGAGAAAGAAAAGTTGAGTCTTCTGAATACGCTGCCTTCAGAGATGAGTTTTTACGCTCAAGATGAGACACAATCAGACGCCATGTCAAAAAGCTGTTTCTGCACAGGGCTCGAGGCATATCTCTGCATTTAATGCACGAGATTCATTCTTGACTGGGAAACTAAGGCTGTGACAAATACGCTCATATCATCATCTTTACATTTTACGCCTAATCAGGCTACTCTACGCTGGTTATCTATTATTCATGAATCCTCAATTTTACGTTGGGCGGTTACCTACGTGGTTTGTATGTCAAGATTTTTATAAAGGAATATGTGTCAGTTGTCATAACCGCAGCGTAAAGTAGACAGTCTTCTTCATAGTTTACGCCAACAAGATAGTCAATTGGCTTTTTCGCCAATTAGGCAGTCTTTGGGCTTTTACGCCATATGACAATCATTTGGCTTTTACGCCAACAAGGGTAAAGGGTCCTTGGCGTAAAACATGTTTTGTCCAAACAAGGGATAGTTGAAAGGAAGAATGAGCTTTTAGTCAAGTGTGGATGAGATCCTTATACTCTATTCATATACTCAGGCTTGTTTGGTACAGTTACGTAACCAAGACAATATATTCTGACCTGCATGGGCCACCACCAAAAATATGTCACGCCCCAGTCCCAAAATACGTAGGACTAGGAATACGTAACATGCCCAGCCGTATATATATGAACTCCAATATATGGAAACCATATACACACGTACGTTGTATATGAATGTCCAATCTACCAGTGGTAATATACTGTCACAACAAGTCACACAAAATCTATATCTCATCCACAACACAAATAATCAGTAGGAATAAAGAGCTGAAATAATAACTGAATATCAAAGATAGTATCAAGTCTGATAGTCGGGTGGAAACAAATCCACTATAAAACGACTATACTGAAGTAGCAAAAATATCTCTAAACAGCGGTAATAAAATCACAGATACTCCGAGGGTAAGACCTCCTCAGTCTGGTAAGTAGCGACAGGTCCAGGACCGTACTCCTGAGGATACTCCTGCTCGTCCATATCTGGAAAGGGACCAGGTCCTCAGAGGGACGTAACAAGATACATAATAATATGCCAATAAGTGCTGAAATATAAACCTCTAATATATGGGTCGCCTAACCATCTAAGTGAATGCAATTTGAGAACAACTTTCCAACACGTGGGCTATCTGGCCAATAGTGGGATTGGCATGATTCTCTCAGAAAATCAGGGGCCTACCAGCATGTCGTCTTTTAAACGGCAGAGGCCGCCTGCAATATAAAATATAGTGGTCGTCATCACCCGTTTCTCCGGTGGAGAATTCGGGCGTACATGAGAAAAAGTGCAAAGGAGCCCAAACGCCTTACTTGTTGTTCTCTCCACCCCATGCTCTAAGCATGTCATATCTATGACACGACAACCTCTAAATAACTGCCAGGTCTACTAACATACAAAGTTTCTATCAACAGTCATCCCTAATGTACGGCTCATACGTACAGGCGGCCAACCCAATACGTAGTCCGGGATCTATATGAGACTCACAACTCATGTAACAACTGTGTCACGGCCAAATGAACCTAATGATGCTCCATAATACTGGGGTGGTCTCATAAAGTAGATCACAAAATCTACAAGAATAAACATCTATATAAGCAGATTTTACTACTAGAAAAAACGAGATTAGCGACGCATTTTAGCAACTCCATGTAAAGACATCACTAAATTAGCGACTCCATAAAAAATGTCGCTAGACGTCGCTAAATGGCGACATTTAGCGATGTTTAGCGACTTTTATTAAGATTTTAAAAGATTAGTCGCTATAAGTTCAATTAAGGCCGCCTAAACGTCGCTAATATGTCTAATTTAGCGACGTTTAGCGACGTATATATTAAAAATATTTAGCAACATGTTTAGTGACGTAATTTGACGTCGCTAAAGCTTATTTTAGCGACGTTGTTATTTGACGTCGCTAAACGTCGCAAAATTTTGGTTAATTAGGGCTCAGTTTTCTTTTTCCCCATCTGTCGAAATTTTTGAAAACTCGACCCCCCCCTCTCCGGCGACCGACGATTCCCCCCCTCTCCGGCGACCGGCTCTCCACGGCTGCGGCTACTCCGGCATCCCCCTCCTCCTCCTCGAGCTCTAGGTAAACCCTAACTCTCTCTCTCTCTCTCTCTCTCTCTCTCTCTCTCTCTCTCTCTCAGGACACACACACTGACACAACACACACTTGACAGACACGACACACACACAGACACCGACAGACACACATGACACACACACACAGACACACACACACACACACACGCACACACACACACACTGACACAGACACAGATACGAGACACACACACACACACACACACTGACACAAATACTGATCAGGACCTAGGGTACGGTTAGGTTTTTTGACCTGGGGTTAGGGTTAGGGTTTTTCTCTTATACATCTATTTTATTCAATATTGTCAACTATTAGTTTATTCATACAATATTTGATCTATTGTATGTGTCCATGTGAATTGAGGGTTGGTATCATGGTGGTGTGGTGTATGGAGGATGTATCCTAGAGTATCTTGGTGTTGCACACCAAATGTTTGTGAATTGGACTAGTGGTTGTGTGTGTGTGTCTATTTATGCCTTAGTGTGTACAATTACTCCTCAATTCTCATTTTAGCAAGTTACTTTAGTTATACTATGATATATTTGATATATATATATATATATATATATATATATATATATACTAATGGTTGGAGAACTTGGGTTTTGGTTCTTTATTTGGATACGTATCACAAGTTCATCAAGTATGCACACTAGGTATTTGACTAATTGCCACTAGTGCATATAGGTACATTAGTATATAGTATATTTCTCTCTCTCTCTCTCTCTCTCTCTATATATATATATATATATATATATATATATATACATGTGCATGAACATATTGATATGTTATTTATTAATAATTGTGAGTGTGTGTGTCATAACCAAGTGACTGTGTAAAGTGTGCATGTGTGCAAATATTGTGGTAGTGGTTGTAATATTATATTAGGTGTTAGAGGTGATAATTAACATATATCAATAGGGGGAATTCCTGTGCTGAGGAACTTGATGTGTTGGATAACTAATTCTGTTTTCATTAATAGTTTAGTGTTTCTGTGCTCAGATATCTGTATGCAATTAGGAAGGATTGGACAAGTTTTACTAGTGCTTCCAAGGGCAGCAGTGCACTTTAAAAGCAACTACATTATGTATGCATTCAGATAACAATGGAGGGGAAGCAAATGTTGCAGAGTGTTCAGACATTGGTTTAAGTGTATCAGTTTAGGCTAACCAGTATAACTTGGCATTAAGTATAGATGGAGATCAGGTTCTGACCCTTGGTAGCAGTACCTGATACTGTGGGTACACAAGAGTGCAAACTTTAGAGGGGGGACTTGTACATGTTGTGCAGACCTCACAAGTAGTAGTGGTGATTCTGTTGTTGTTTGGGCAGCACTGGTAAAACTTGTACATGGGTCATAGGACTGATCTCAAGATTAGGACCAGAGTGTATATGTAGTACCTTGTATCAGTTTATACGTTGTTATGCATATCAGATCAAACCCTTGGATAGTAGTAATGTTAAACTTTTTAATAAAGTAGTAGGTTGCTCTAAGGTAAGGGTAATATTGGTGTGTATAAGTTCTCTGAGTTGGTGACTATGTTGGATACACAAACTGGTGTATTAGTAAATAGCTGATTGGTATCAGTTAGCTATTGTTAATTAGTATATATATATACTAATTAGTATATATATAGCCAAGTATCAGAGGTTGCAGACTTAGTTAGGGTCTGCAGGCATGTGTTTGGGTTAAGGTATAGCCAAGTATCGGGTAGGTGTTCACAGGTCACTTGTTGCATGCCAATACAGCCCTTAACTGATACTGTGGTATCAGGGATTTAATTGGCAAGAGTGATCAGTGCAGTGCAGTTCAATTAGAGCACAACAGTGGTGTGAAGTGAACTGATACTGTGGTATCAGGGAGGAGTGACTACTATGGGTTGTAGTCTAGTGAGCAAGTATAAGATGTGAGTTGGGGTAAGGTAGGATATTAGTTAAGTTATACTAGTAGTATTTAGTATAGCTAATATTAACTAGTATACTTAGTAATAACTAGTATTAGCTAGGCATTAACTAGTATAAACTAGAATTTCTTAGTATGACCTAGAAGACATAGTGTAGCAAGGTATTAACCTAGTATTGACTAGTATAAACTAGTATGGATCTAGAAGTGGCTTAGAAACATCACCATGAACTAGTTAACCCTGTTTATCATTTCAAAACACTCATTAACATTTATATTCCATATTTAGGGCTCTTGGACTTTGATAAATAAAAGTATGTATTATATCAGTTATGAAATAAAAGTATTGCTTATTTTAGACTTTGATAAATGGTCAGTTGTTTTGAATATTGCTTATTTTAGACTTTGATAAATGAAAGTATGTATTATATCAGTTATAATTTTTATAGTACGGTTAAGTTATGAAGTTAGGTGATAAACCACTGTATATAATGATTTATATGATACATACTATCATTTTTGCAGAAGTATCTAGAAATGGATATGAATTACTATCTGCGTCATTGTTCGTGGATGTACAACCGTCATCCTGATGACATGTGCGGTGTGCAGAATAAATTCATTGAGGGTGTACAGCAGTTCCTGCAGTTCGCCAAGGCGTTCCCTCAGTATATGGACGGTACCAAAATTAAGTGTCCGTTTGTGAGATGTCGTAACAGGAAATATCATCCAGAAGTGGAAGTTACATATCATTTATACTCGAAGGGCTTCACGACGAATTACTATCAGTGGACCGCGCACGGAGAACTTGTATCTCTAGCATTGGAGTCGGAGCCCTATGTGGAGCCGTATATGGATGTCCACGACTACGATGCTTACGACGACGGGTTGGTGAACATGGTTTACGATGCGGCGGGGCCTAGTTTCAATTCGAACAATTATGATGCGGCGGGACCTAGTTTCAATTCGGACAATTATGATGCAGCTGGGGAGGCACTGAATGCCGATGTTACAAAGTTTATGGAGTTGCTGAAGAATGCAAGGACTCTACTATATCCTGGTTGTGAGGATCATTCACCGTTGGAGGTAGTTACAAGATTATTGAGCATCAAGTCCGATTTTAACATGTCGTAAGAATGCTATAATCGACTGCTCGATTTAATTATAGAGATCTTGTCCGAGGGTGCAAAGTTGCCTAAAGACTTCTATCGATCTAAGAGGATGGTGAGATTGCTTTGGATGGGATACGAGAAAATTGATGCATGTCGTAACGGGTGCATGTTGTACTACAAAGACGACAAGGATGAAGATGCGTGCAGATTCTGTGGTGCTGATCGCTACAAGGTCACTGTTAGAGGAAAGTCTGTCGGTGCAAGGAAGCCTACCGATTCGATGCACTACTTGCCTTTGACGCCGCGTACTTAACTCTAAGTACGCCAGTGGTGTTAGATCCACAAAAACTGCCATGTCCATATTACCTCTGAGCAGATATATACCTCCATCCCCAATGGAGTCACAACTCAAAAGTATGTCATGTTCATATTACCTCTGAATAAACTTTCTGAGTTTTTAGCTATCAATTATCATGTCCATATTACCTCTGATATCGGTTATCATCTCAACTTAACACCCGTACTTAACTCTAAGTACGCCAGTGGTGTTAGGTCCACAAAAACTGCCACGTCCATATTACCTCTGGCAGGGTTTGTCCTAAACTTATTACTTGCACTCTCGTGCACAAGAAGTAATAGGTCCACAAAAAATTCCCCTGTGGAATGACCGCAACGAAAAACGAAAGGTTCATGTCCATATTACCTCTGAACTATCCTTATTTTCTCAGTGAAGAAAGAGTCAGTCCCTATTCATCCCTACAGAGTCGTATTTTATTGCGTCTATATTACCTCTGTTAGGATTTGTCTCAAACCTATTATTTGCACTCTCGTGCGCAACAAATGATAGGTCCACCAAAAATCTCCCAGTGGGATGTCCTCAACAAATATGGTATCATACTACGTCCATATTACCTCTAGTACGATGTCCAAAATTCGCGCAAACAATCATAAAGAAATGGAGGGCTCTTATATGATTGTAAATCGCGCTTACAGATTAGCCAAGCCTAATGGAAATTTGGCAATGGCTAATATCAACTGCAAAAATCCCGAAGAAGTACTATACTTGATCTCCTTCGTTTAACGGAGTATGACGAAGATCTTATTCTGACGATACCATGCACAAAGGTTAGCTGGATCATATTCTATCAAGTTCATGTGACCTCCGAATAGATATCCTTAACTAATTTGTAAGCCTGTCATGTTCATATTACCTCTGATAGTGTTTAGTATACAAATTTAGTTGGATTATATTCTTTCAGGTTCGTGTTAACTCTGAATAGATTCACATTCAGCAAAACCTTAACGAAAGAATGTCATGTTAATGATACCTCTGATATCACTTTCACCCTAGTCTATCACATTCTAAAATGATGGGTCCATAAAGTCAGAAAATGTGTCTTTATTATCTCCGAGAAATTACAGGAGAAACAAAAAAAGTACATCATTGGGGAAGAGCAGTCAAATCACGGATCTGCTGCCCCAGTGCGGCCATCTTCTCATTCCTGGAGCTTAAAACGGTAGCGCGAGCCCGCTCCAACCTTGCCTCCTCATTGTTCAAGACAGACAGTTCAGACCGAGCATGTACAAAACCTGCGTGGGTGACACCCGCACGTGCCAGGTTCTGCTGAGTCGCTTCCATTCGGTCCTTCAACACATCTCGAGCTGCCGATAAAGAGAGAGCCCTCTCCTCTGCCTGAGCGAGTTCATATTTCAATTTGCGGACCCTCGCTGCCTCTTCCTCATATTCGGTCTCGCACTTGGCCAGCTAGGGAATGACATACTCCAATACGGTATGCTCTTCATTCATCTCTTGCTGCTGAGCTTCGATGGACTTGCTCAGAATTTTTATCTCCCTAACAAGCCTCGCAGTCAAGGAGTCATATTCAGCCTGAATCAGGTCATCAATGCTGCCTTGGGATAGTTGTAAATAATTGTTAATGGGTTGTTCTAAACTATTAACTATCTGCTCCAGTGCATCAGCTCTCCCAGCGTCATTGAAATTTCTGATCGGGGCTATCGAAACCTGGGAGGACATCCTTAGAGCCTCAAAGCCTAGATTCTTCTCCAGCACCATTGATATCAACATTTTCAAAGTGATGTAGAAAATGTTAGTATACTGCTCAACTACTATGGCAAAATCAGAATGGACACTGGGAGTGGCTGCAATATTGGCGAATCCCCTTCCAGGAACGACTGCAGAGGGTGTCGTCACAGTCGTCGCTTCAGCAGATGGCGCGACAAAAGTAGAGGCACCAACAACGGTCGAAGTGGCTGATGTACTCAAAGGAGGCATAGTCGTGATGACAGGCTCATCCTCCTCTGAAGATATCGGGACTGTATTGGGCGAGCCAGCACCCGAAAATGTTGTCTCTTCAAAGTCGGGCACCGCCGTTTCATCGGCAGAAGCTGTAACAAAGCCAAAGGTTGCGTCGACGATGCCCTCCCCATAGATGTCTTCCCCTGAAAAGAAGACAAGAGAAAGTTAATATCAACATAATGTTAATTTTTCTAAAAGAGGCGTAAAGACGACATTTACCCATGGCCGATGGTATATATGTCGCGTTTGCAGCCAGTACAGCTAAATTATTTCTTAATGATGCTAAGCGAGCTGTCATACCTGGAGAAGGGGTGCGCCAAATGACACTGGCAGGTATTCTTCCAGGTCTTCACCAAGATCCACTCGAGGCTCATCGGGTGGAATCTCGCTGGATATACTTACAGACGCGGCAGGGGTTACTCCCGTTACTGGTCTGGATAAAGGTATATGCAATCTTATTTTGCTCGGCCTCGAAGGCGATCTAGTAGCACTACCTGAAGCGGTAGCATCGACAGCAATCTCGAGCAGAGAATCTCCGGCACTGCCAGCCGGAACTGTGGAGGTTCCCTCTCTAATAGGCGAAGGACCTCTAGTCAAAAAATTATCCCCAACAGGGGAAACAACAGGTTCACTCCTAGGAGCCTCATGGCTGGAAGTCCTGACAGGACCACTAACAGTCTTCTTTTTCTTGCGAGGAGAAGTCTCTTTCAGAATAGGAGCCCTTCGCTTACTGGAGATAACAAGAGGCTCTGCAGGCGGAGGTATTACGCCTCTTGGTACTGTCAACAAAAATTCATCTGGATTGACAGAGTCTTCATCCTCGTCAGAGGAAACTGATGGGACTTTCTCTCTTCCAGGGGACTTATGAGAGGACATCCTAAAACTTCCATGCATATCAAAATCGTGATGGAAGGTATTGATGGCCACATAAAATTGGGCGTACGAATGGAGGATGCGCAACTCCATGGAGAGAGAAGTCGCGGGCATAGTAAAGGTTGCTCCAATACAACCCATTATGAAGTACCACTATCCTCTCGCTCCATCAATAAGTCCACCTCTGGACTTGAAGCTGGTGATGGCATTTCCCACATGCAATTGGTCATACCCAAACTGCCTGGCAAACCGACTAGGCAGGTAGGGCTCCAAGAAGCAATGGTTTTTACTTCTGTACAACAAATGGGAAGGTCTAATGCAGACCAACCAATAAAAAACTTCAGGAGAAAGAACGGTCTTTCCTTCACCTGAATCCTGAAGTCTCATCCCCTGTCACGTTCCAAGTGGAATTCTTGTAATTCAACAAGAAATTATTCCCCGGACTACTGGCAGAGCCGGGAGACATCACTCTGGGGTTTTGAAGAATTAACCATCCCATCATATATAGGAACGGTAATTCTACCCTGGGAAAGCTGTCATGCCGTGTTTCGTCGGCAAGCAGTCCATCAGTAATGGCCCTCAGGCCAGCTTGTATCCGGCATATCATGGCAGGCAGCAGGCCCAGTCTTGCCCCAAACACCAAATGCACTGCAGGCCATAAAGTGTTACGATGAATGCGATCCGAAGATGCAATGCCAGGTACTACCAATCGGCGTAGCCATACAGAGAGGAAGCCAGCCAGTTGAGCTTCCCTTGACAGAGGCCTGCGGCAATGCCTCATATAACTGTAGGCTTTAGTGCCTGCAGGATAATTCCCTATCCCTTCATCGAGAACTTGATCTGAAGCCCCAGCGTCTTCAATAAGATCATCGACTATTTGAGCATTAAGCACGCTCAGAAAGTTCAAAGGCTTATCCCTGTTATCCACAACTTTGTCTGGCTTAGCATCTCTGGCCTGATGAAAGAAGAGATATGACGCCCATTTGTTGGTATGAGCCAAATCAGAGGGCTCATTATAGAAGGTGGTGCACGCTAGATAATGGCTCATTAGCTCCTGGTACACTGACACTACCCGAGGGTTTGTATCTCCCAGCTCCCTGTTTGTGGGAACATACTCTTCATAAGGAGTATCCCCCATTGGCAGTCTTGAAATCTCTGCCATCTCGTGAAGGGCCAATCCCAGCTCCCCTAGCGGAGTAGCGAAAGTCCCAGTGAGCGAGATATACCGCTCTATCAAAGCCAAAAATAGGTTGGGGTTGGGAGACAGCCCAATACTGGTAGCACTCACAGCCGCGAACAGACCAATGCTCTCCAGCTCCATCTGAAAATGCTTCAGGGCCCAGGCAGCTAAACGAGCCCATCGAAGATTTACAGGGCCACCCGTTGGTCCGAGGATTAACCTTGGGGTATACTCCTCCATGCCCAATGAAGTCATTACAAAAAGTCGGTAATTGGACTGGTTGGAGCAGTGAAGTGTCTTCACTCGGGATACTGCCCGAAAATAATCCCCTGAAAGGCATTACAGGGCCTGAAGGACGGCTCACAAATAATCCTTGGTCTGATCCTTTCTGATAAAATATCTTCCCCGGCTGGCCGTGAAGATTAGGGGTCAGGGTCCACGACATCTTCCTGGGATGCGTGGCATGGAAGAATGCCGAGATAGGATAATCTTTCGGCATCCTGGGCAGGTACATGACCATGCCCCCAGCAGTAAAAATCCAGTTTTCCTTCTTGGGCTTCGTCTGGGATTGTTTATCAATCATATCCCCGAAAAGGAAAGCTGGTTTTATATATTTGTCCCCATCCAGATACGTCAGGGGCTCCCCATCGATCATACTCAACAACATTCGTTCTCCCTGAGACGATATCAGAATTTCCCTTCCTTAAGGATACTGAGTTACAGAAATAAGGAATGACACGCGGGACAAATCCTTCAGGTAATTGGAGTTCAGCATCCCAGCAGCAGAACCCATCACCTCAGCCAACAGAGGTATCTGCAAGTCAACTACAAAATGCAAGAAGAACAAGTCAGTTTCTATACTAGACATTACAGTCTTGCAGCTTACGCCAAAGATCAACAGTCTGTGCTTTTACGCCAAGACTGTAAAAACTTGAGTTTTTACGCTGGAATCTATTTTTGAGGCATAAAATTTAAGATTGGCAGTATACACAAAAATCTGACAGTCTGTGTTTTTACGCCAGACTGCCAAAATCTGAGTTGTTACGCCAGAATTTTCATCCAGAGCGTAACACCCAAAATTTGTAGTATACGCCAAATTTTGACAGTCAAAGCTTTTACGCCAGACTGCGAAAATATGGAGCTTTTTACGCTGACACATTAGGAATGTGGGCGTAAATGATAAAACATCTCTGTGCATCATCTTTCTCGAAGAGGCTCTCAGCACAGAAGATGACCTAGCGCGTTCACGTATAACGTGTGCGAAGGATTTTCTTTATTTTTGTCGTCCCAAAAGCTTTACCTATAACGCCCGGTGCACAGCTTGACGGTGGGGCACTTCGTTCAGAGCGAGGTTCATTCAGCCCAATGGGAGTCGCTAGTGCTTGAGCAGAGGAGCGAGAAGAAGAGACAGCTTTCTTTCCCTTAGCGGTGGAAGGTTGTTTCGGTGCCATTGCTAAAACTTAGAGTTCTCAAAAGAAGGAACGAAGAAGAGTTCTCAAAGAGACGAAGGTTTTTGCAAAAGATAGATGAAGAGTTTCTTCTCTGAAGGCCTTGGGGTATTTATAGAGTTCAGATAAACTCTTCGAATCCCTAACCAAATCTGATATTTAATATTCGGTTATGATTGGGAACCACGTTAGTCTATCATTTAGGGGAGACGGTGTAAACACCCTATTTTTTCAGATAATTTTTAATATAATTTTCCCGGATGTTTTCGGCATTTTGGATGAAGAACCGAGGTGTTTATGAGTTAAAGAATTTTACAGGCAGTTTATGGGTGCTAAAATATTCTGGAAATAAAAATTTATTGTGTATAATGGAGAATCGGACGCATGGTATTTTTTCGGTGAATTTATTGGACGCCGGAGCAACGAATCGAGGACCAAAAGCTATTGGTTTTTAAACTGAACCAAACCAAGCTCGACCCAACCCAGATCAAACCCACCAGAACGGGTCAGACCCGACCCGCTGCAAACCCTAGGCTGCCAGAAGCTCCTGTAGCAGCCCTATAAAGCTCCTCCTCGGCGTTCGTGCCTAGCCCTAACCTAAACCCTAAGTTTCCGCCGCCATCTTCACGACAACTCCCCCATCCACCTAGTCCAGCGCCGACAGCCGCGCCTGACCGCTCTCCCTTGCTCGAACGATCGAGCCACCCCTTGACGCGTCGCCTTGAGCAGTCGAGCCACCGCGTCAGCCCTTGGCTCTTCGTTTCAGGCCGCCTCCAGAGCCCTCTCATCGTCGACCAGGCCGCCGACTTTGCCGCTCAGCCGCATCCCCGAGTCGACCCGACAATCGACTACCGACGACAGCCCTAGGACCTCACCGCCGCGGATACTCGAACCCCTAGGCAGCGTCGACCCCGTCGTCGACCATCCACCTCCGCGAGCACCCCGCTCGCAGCAGCAACCCCGACCCAGTCCTCTTCGCATAGTCGCTCGACGCCGTCGACCAGCACCGTGACTCCCTAGGCAGCGTCGACCTCCGCCGGCGAGCTCTTTCCCCCGCTGTCTCCGGACACGGACACCGTGAGACGCGAACAGCAGACCCAGGACACGACCGGGACGCATATTGGACTCTCGGACACGTGAATTTCAGCGTTCACGGAGCCCTGTTCAGGTACCAATTTCTTCCAACGCGTATCTCCGTTTTCAATTCTGTCAGTTGCTATGCATAGACTGTGTAACCCTCTCGGTGCCCGTGCAACTTGCTCGACGCATCGCGTCCTGTGGTGATCGTACACCGCGATCCAAAAACAGGAAAAATAACACCCTTTTTCACCCCGGAACTGAGTACGCCCCGCCAATCGGGACGACTTGGTCGCACGCGGTCTTTACCGAACTGTGCGCAACATTGATACGGTCGTGTGAGATTTCGCAGAAGTCGATTCGGAGGTGTGTGCACCCCGGAATCAACGCGTATCCGCCGACGACACCCCGTATCCGTCCCTTCTGGAACGTGCTGTAACTTTGTGTACACATGTCGGATCGAGACAAAACTTACGCCATCGGACTCGTAGCAATACGTTGGTCCTGTGACCCAAGTTTGGTCCGATTCCGAGAACGTTGACAAAATCACGTATCGTGGGCCCCACAGGCTCTACATGACGGGTGATTTTGAGATCGGCTCATCGGAACCCAATTCTGGAAGTTTCGTTGGGTTCGTATCATCGTTCCTGACTTGTTGACACTGAGTTTGAGGAATTTGGAGACCTTTGACCCTGACGCGCTTTTCGGTGCAAAGTGGCCCACATGTGGACCCCGCTTTAATCCGAAAATGACCTTTTTGTCCCTGTGTCCAAATTAGACGTAAGGACAGGCCTTTCTAGCTATTTGACATCTTCTGAGACTAGTGGTGATGTTTATTACAGCTTTTGGAGTAGTACCTACCGGATCCACCGATACAGGGACAGTTGTTGGTATTCGGACATCAGGCAAGTGTACTTTGCCAAACTCTACAGTATTGTTATATATTTCCTTGCTTTATTATAGTGCTGTGCATGCTCAACCTAGGACCGTGTGACATACTTAGCGTCCGATTATCAGTCGAGTGTCGACACTGTACGCAGTGTTGGGTATTGTCATCTAGAGATGGACATTCGTGACACTTTATTTTCGTACTTGTCTTATCAAGTACCCTATGACCCAGGACACTTGATACTATTTATGAGACAGGATTTTCTTGAGATATTCATGGTAATTCTATATAGGATACAGGACATTGACATTATATTCTTAGATACGTTATGACTTGTTGCATTAGCTATGATCGCGCTTGACATGGGCATGAGACGTTATGGTCTTGACATGCGTGGTTACATTGGGTGGGGAGAGACACACAGGCTACAGGCTGTATCTATCTATATCTTCTATTATTGAGAGGTCGTAGACTCTCGTAGCAGAGCTAGACCCACTACCGGTTATTACCGCTACCGGCTCCCCGACACAGAGCTTGTAGTGGCTCAGCCTGAGACTAGTGATGCTCTCACTTGCATTTACACTTAGATGGTTACATATTTACCCTATTGCTTCATTTAGTTATTTATTTGCTGCACTGTTTATTTACTCATTTTAGCATGAGCTTTCTTGTACCTTGCTATGTCCCCTGAGGACCTGGATCCGGATTATGTCCCCAGGATTTGAGGACGAGATCTATCCCGAGGTATACGGGACCGGAGCAGGAGCTGATCCAGGAGCGGTACCGCCATCCGAGGACGAGGTGTTAGCTGAGGACTTCTCCTGAGCATCCCTGTTCATGCTCAGTACTTATTTATTTATTTCAGTCTTTTATTCTGGTCTGTTGAACCAATGTACTAGATATTTATCGGGTTGTTCCCCGAAGTACTTTGTGAGACTAGATGATGATTTACATTCCTTATTTATTCTGTGGATCATATTTTATATCTTGTGTGGATGAGATTAGTTGTACCATGTTGTCGTAGACTTGTTATATTACAGCTTAAGTATGCCCTGATGGATCCATTAAATTGGGTATGTCCATCGGTGCGTACTGCTGGCCATTATCACGCGTCCGATCCCACGGTATTTTGGGACTGGGGCGTGACATGGTTTTTGTGGTGGCCCATACAGGTCAACGACAAATTGTTCGGTTTCAACTTAGGGACCGAACCAGCCTGACCTAAAGATAGGATAAGTTCTAGGTTCTCATCCATCATTTAACCCATTGTTGAACTCTATATCGACTTGAAATTTTTACTTGAACTGCATCCTGTATTGATTCCTCTGTGCGTTCTTACAGTTTATATTTTGATTGCAGAGCAATGGATTCCCGGAACAGAGATGATATTCCTTTGGATACGCCACACGACGCTGTGGTTACTTATGGAGACGGAGTGACACCAGGGGATGGAGGACAAGCATCGCAGAGTGATCAAACCGGTCAGCCTAATCCAAGGTTCCGGAGAGATGACATCCCACCTCCACCACAATTCACTCCCCAGATGCCAGTATTTCTGCCCGGACAAGCCATGGACGGGCAACAGATGTTCCAGATGATGTATGCCATGATGCAAGCACAGCAACAGATTCAGCAAGAGGCCCATCGACAGGAGGCCGAGTATCTGAGGACCAGCCTGGTATCCACATTGGAGCAGGCAAATCCCCCAACAAGGAGAACAGCGACGGGATCTATCACTGATTTTTGTCATCTCAAGCCTCGCACATTTTCTGGTAAAGAAGGGCCAACGGAAGTTCATGAGTGGCTCACAAACATTCAGCATCAGTTGGAAGCCACTGAACTTCCAAGAGAGAAGTGGATGACTGCCGTCAGAATACAGTTAACTGATAATGCGCATCACTGGTGGTTAGCAGAAGAGAGGAGGCTTGGACAGGACCGAGTCACATGGGAAGAGTTCTCCAGACTCTTCCAAGAGATGTACATTCCAGCAGTCGCATGGTCGGAGCTCAGAGACAGGTTCAACCGCCTTATCCAAGGCAACATGTCAGTGGAGGAGTACAATGCGGAATTTATTCGCCTGAGCCGCTTTGCCCCGACATTGATTTCGACGAAAGAAGAAAAAGCAGAGAAGTTCTTTGACGGCTTAAAGTTCGAGCTTCAGAGATTGATTGGATCGGTAGCACCTACATCTTATACCGATGTCCTTGCAGCAGCCCGACGCTTGGAGCGCGTCACTAGAAGGGAGTCTAATCTGAAGAGGCCTATCACATCAGCACCATCCAGGTCAGCACATGGGGATTCAGCAAAGCGAACCCAGAGGGGTATGCCAGATAGAGCAGCATATAGGGACAGACCTCTTCCTACTTGTCACCACTGCGGCAAGGTAGGACACATTGAGAAGGAATGCAGGCGTAAGTTGGGACTATGTTTAAGCTGCGGATCTAGCCAGCACTTTTCCAGGGACTGTCCGAACGCCGAGACGGAGCACCAAGACTAGCATTGCCTGCACCACGACCAACTTATCCAGCAGCAGGAGCCCAGCAGACAGGAGTTGGTGGGGTCAGACCACCAGCCCCAGGAGGGAACCAGCAGAGACCACCCCTGGCACCACAGGCAGCTTTATTCCAGCAGGCTCAGCAGCAGCGAGGCCCAGCACAGGGGCGAGGACAGACATTCACTTTAGCGGTTGAGGAGGAGGCTACAGCAGGCGAGGTCATCGCAGGTACTATTCTAGTAGCTTCATTACCAGCTGTAGCATTATTTGATTCTGGAGCATCGCATTCATTTATAGCAGCTAGCTTTGTAGCCACCCATAGAGTAGCTACCGCACCCCTTCTGAAGATGAAGAGAATTCTTACGGGAGGCGATATTATTCCGGTTAGTGACGTCTGTAGATCATGTTCTGTAGTAGTTTGTGGCCGAGAAATGCGAGCTCAATTTCTGATCTTTTCGATGCCGGATTATGATGTCGTACTTGGTATGGATTGGTTAAGTCAGTACCATGCGACTCTTGATTGCCGACTTAGGCGGGTTATATTTAGACTGCCAGGACATCCAGAATTTGAGTTTCTTCGAGGAGCGGTAGAGCAAGGAGTTCAGCCTACTCTAAGAGTACTATCTGTAGAAGGGGAGACAGGTTACCCAAGAGTCATCTCAGAATTTGTGGATGTATTTCCTGATGATCTTCCAGGTTTATCGCCTGATCGGGAAATAGAATTCACAATAGACTTAACTCCAGGAGCAGAGCCTATCACTTCATCAGTATATCGGCTAGCACCTAAGGAGTTAGTGGAATTGAAGGAACATGTTGATGATCTCTTGGAGAAGGGTTTCATTCGGCCCAGTGTTTCACCTTGGGGAGCACCCATATTATTTGTGCCAAAGAAGGATGGAACGGTACGGTTGTGCATTGATTACAGGACACTAAATGCTGTAACCATCAAGAACAGGTATCCCTTACCACGTATTGATGATCTATTCGATCAGTTGAGTGGTGCAAGGGTATTTTCGAAGATTGACCTTAGATCCGGCTATCATCAGATCAAGGTGAGGAAGGAAGACATCCCGAAGACAGCTTTCAGGACGAAGTATGGGCATTATGAGTTCTTGGTGATGCCGTTTGGTTTAACCAACGCGCCAGCAGTGTTTATGAGCTTAATAAACAGAGTCTTTCATCAGTTCTTGGATAAATTCGTGGTGGTGTTCATTGACGACATCCTCATATATTCCAAGAGCCCTGAAGAGCACGAGGAGCATCTCAGAATCGTGTTAGAGACCTTGAAACAGGAGAAGTTATATGCCAAACTTAGTAAGTGTGAGTTCTGTATGGACAAAGTACCTTTCTTGGGACACATCATCTCAGGAGAAGGACTTTCAGTGGATCCAGAGAAAGTTGCGGCAATAGAGACTTGGCCTACACCTACATCAGTTGCAGAAGTGAGAAGTTTTCTCGGACTTGCGGGATATTACCGAAGGTTTGTAGAAAATTTCTCGAGGATTGCAGAACCGATGACGAAGCTGACATGCAAGGACCAGGAGTTTATATGGACAGAGGACTGCCAGAAGGCCTTCGAAGAACTGAAGAGAAGATTAACAACATCACCTGTCTTGACTCTTCCTTCGGGGTCAGAAGGTTTTGTTGTTTACAGTAATGCATCAGGCAGTGGACTAGGATGTGTTCTGATGCAACATGGCAAAGTCATTGCTTATGCGTCAAGACAGTTGAAGGTCCACGAGAAGAACTACCCGACACATGATCTGGAGCTAGCAGCAGTTATATTTGCATTGAAGATATGGAGGCACTATCTTTATGGAGAGAGGGTAAAAATATTTACTGATCACAAGAGCCTGAAGTATGTGTATACTCAGAAGGAGCTTAACATGAGGCAGAGACGCTGGCTTGAATTGATGGTAGATTTTGACATAGATCTGCAGTATCATCCGGGAAAGGCGAATGTTGTTGCAGACGCACTCAGCAGGAAGCCTACGGCTTATTTCTTGACGATGCAGCCAGAGTTATTGAGAGATCTACATGAGCTTCAGATAGAGGTTGTTTTACCAGGACAGGATGGCTTGATGGCTAACCTTGAGATTCAGTCATCACTCGTGGAGAAGATTAAGGAAGCATTGCCCACCGATGCTAGATTCTGAAGACTCAAAGAAAGGACAGAAGCCGGCATACAGACAGGACTTCGCATTCACGAAGACGGGACATTGAGGTTTGGAAATCGCCTGTATGTCCAAATGGAGAATTGAGACAGGAGTTAATGACTGAAGCACATAGCTCTATGTACTCTGTTCACCCAGGAGGAACCAAGATGTATCGAGACTTGAGACAGTACTACTGGTGGCATGGAATGAAAAGAGAGATCGCAAGATTTGTGGCCAAATGCTTAGTCTGCCAGCAAGTAAAGGCCGAACATCAGAGAACTGCAGGTATGTTGCAGCCGCTTCCTATACCAGAATGGAAGTGGGAACATATCACGATGGATTTTGTCACAGGATTTCCAAGGAGCCCCAGCGGAAGAGATGCAGTATGGGTTATTGTGGATCGACTCACTAAATCGGCACACTTCTTGCCATTTAGAGTTGGACAGTCCACAGAGGTACTAGCCGACATGTATATGCGACAAATTGTTAAATTACATGGAGTGCCTGTTAGTATTGTATCGGATCAAGATTCGAGATTTATATCTCATTTCTGGAGAAGCATGCAAGAGAGTCTAGGCACCAGACTCAAATTCAGCACGGCTTACCACCCGCAGACAGATGGCCAATCGGAGCGCACCATTCAGATATTGGAGGACATGTTGAGATCATGTATGCTAGACTTTGGAGGATCTTGGGAAGATCATTTGCACTTAGTAGAGTTCTTCTATAATAACAGTTATCAGGCCAGCATCCAGATGGCACCATTTGAAGCTTTATACGGAAGGAAGTGCAGGTCACCTATATGTTGGAGTGACGTTGGTGAACGTCAACTACTGGGTCCAGAATTGGTCACACAAACAGTGGAGAAGGTGAAGCAGATTCAGAATCACCTACGAGCAGCTCAGGACAGACAGAAGCATTGGGCAGATACGCATAGATGTCCCCTAGAGTTCAAAGAAGGAGATCACGTATTCTTGAGGATTCCGCCCACTCGTGGTACTATCAGATTCGGGAGCAGAGGCAAGCTGAGCCCAAGGTATATTGGGCCATTTGACATCCTCGAGCGTGTTAGTGAGGTGGCTTATCGGCTTGCATTACCTCCATCTTTAGAGGGAGTGCATGACGTATTCCACGTCTCACAACTGCGAAGGTATGTGACCGACCCAAGTCACGTAGTCGATCATTCAGAGATCGCCGTAGGACCGAGCTTGAGATATGAAGAACAACCAGTTGGTATCCTCGACGTCAGTGAGAAGACATTACGGGGACAACGATCAGATTGGTTCGTGTAGCTTGGAAACACCATTCACCTGGAGAATTAACTTGGGAACGAGAAGACAGTATGCGCCAGCGTTACCCCCACTTGTTCGAAGAGGCAGTTGTAAACTAGGCCACCTTGTATTTTCCATAACTCTTTCTTGAGTAGCTTATTCTTTGATTGCGAGGACGCAATCCTTTTAAGGAGGGAAGATTGTAAACACCCTATTTTTTTAGATAATTTTTAATATAATTTTCCCGAATGTTTTCGGTATTTTGGATGAAGAACCGAGGTGTTTATGAGTTAAAGAATTTTACAGGCAGTTTATGGGTGCTAAAATATTCTGAAAATAAAAATTTATTGTGTATAATGGAGAATCGGACGCATGGCATTTTTTCGGTGAATTTATTGGACGCCGGAGCAACGAATCGAGGACCAAAAGCTATTGGTTTTTAAACCGAACCAAACCAAGCTCGACCCAACCCAGATCAAACCCACCAGAACGGGTCAGACCCGACCCGCTGCAAACCCTAGGCTGCCGGAAGCTCCTGTAGCAGCCCTATAAAGCTCCTCCTCGGCGTTCGTGCCTAGCCCTAACCTAAACCCTAAGTTTTCGCCGCCATCTTCACGACAACTCCCCCATCCACCTAGTCTAGCACCGACAGCCGCGCCTGACCGCTCTCCCTTGCTCGAACGATCGAGCCACCCCTCGACGCGTCGCCTTGAGCAGTCGAGCCACCACGTCAGCCCTTGGCTCTTTGTTTTAGGCCGCCTCCAGAGCCCTCTCATCGTCGACCAGGCCGCCGACTTCGCCGCTCAGCCGCATCCCCGAGTCGACCCGACAATCGACCACCGACGACAGCCCTAGGACCTCACCGCCGCGGACACTCGAACCCCTAGGCAGCGTCGACCCCGTCGTCGACCATCCACCTCCGTGAGCACCCCGCTCGCAGCAGCAACCCCGACCCAGCCCTCTTCGCATAGTCGCTCGACGCCGTCGACCAGCACCGTGACTCCCTAGGCAGCGTCGACCCCCGCCGGTGAGCTCTTTCCCCCGCTGTCTCCGGACACGGACACCGTGAGACGCGAACAGCAGACCCAGGACACGACCAGGACGCAGATTGGACTCTCGGACACGTGAATTTCAGCGTTCACGGAGCCCTGTTCAGGTACCGATTTCTCCCAACACGTATCTTCGTTTTCAATTCCGTCAGTTGCTGTACATAGACTGTGTAACCCTCTCGGTGCCAGTGCAACTTGCTCGGCGCATCGCGTCCTGTGGTGATCGTACACCGCGATCCAAAAACAGGAAAAATAATGCCCTTTTTTACCCCAGAACTGAGTATGCCCCGCCAATCGGAACGACTTGGTCGCACGCGGTCTTTACCGAACTGTGCGCAACATTGATATGGTCGTGTGAGATTTTACAGAAGTCGATTCAGAGGTGTGTACACCCCGGAATCAACGCGTATCCGCCGACGACACCCCGTATCCGCCCCTTTTGGAACGTGCTGTAACTTTGTGTACACACGTCGGATCGAGACGAAACTTACGCCGTCGGACTCGTAGCAATACGTTGGTCCTGTGACCCAAGTTTGGTCCGATTCCGAGAACGTTGAGAAAATCACGTATCGTGGGCCCCACAGGCTCCACATGACGGGTGATTTTGAGATCGGCTCATCGGAACCCAATTCTGGAAGTTCCGTTGGGTTCGTATCATCGTTCCTGACTTGTTGACACTGAGTTTGAGGAATTTGGAGACCTTTGACCCTGACGCGCTTTTCGGTGCAAAGTGGCCCACATGTGGACCCCGCTTTAATCCGAAAATAACCTTTTTGCCCCTGTGTCCAAATTGGACGTAAGGACAGGCCTTTCTAGCTATTTGACATCTTCTGAGACTAGTGGTGATGTTTATTACAGCTTTTAGAGTAGTACCTACCGGATCCACCGATACAGGGACAGTTGTTGGTATTCGGACATCAGGCAAGTGTACCTTGCCAAACTCTACAGTATTGTTATATATTTCCTTGCTTTATTATAGTGCTGTGCATGCTCAACCTAGGACCGTGTGACATACTTAGCGTCCGATTATCAGTCGGGTGTCGACACTGTACGCAGTGTTGGGTATTGTCATCTAGAGATGGATATTCGTGACACTTTATTTTCGTACTTGTCTTATCAAGTACCCTATGACCCAGGACACTTGACACTATTCATGAGACAGGATTTTCCCGAGATATTCGTGGTAATTCTGTATAGGATACAGGACATTGACATTATATTCTTAGATACGTTATGACTTGTTGCATTAGCTATGATCGCGCTTGACATGGGCATGAGACGTTATGGTCTTGACATGCGTGGTTATATTGGGTGGGGAGAGACACACAGGCTACAGGCTGTATCTATCTATATCTTCTATTATTGAGAGGTCGTAGACTCTCGTAGCAGAGCTAGACCCACTACCGGTTATTACCGCTATCGGCTCCCGACACAGAGCTTGTAGTGGCTCAGCCTGAGACTAGTGATGCTCTCACTTGCATTTACACTTAGATGGTTACATATTTACCCTATTGCTTCATTTAGTTATTTATTTGCTGCACTGTTTATTTACTCATTTTGGCATGAGCTTTCTTGTACCTTGCTATGTCCCCTGAGGACCTGGATCCGGATTATGTCCCCAGGATTTGAGGACGAGATATATCCCGAGGTATACGGGACCGGAGCAGGAGCTGATCCAGGAGCGGTACCGCCATCCGAGGACGAGGTGTTAGCTGAGGACTTCTCCTGAGCATCCCTGTTCATGCTCAGTACTTATTTATTTATTTCAGTCTTTTATTCTGGTCTGTTGAACCAATGTACTAGATATTTATCGGGTTGTTCCCCGAAGTACTTTGTGAGATTAGATGATGATTTACATTCCTTATTTATTCTGTGGATCATATTTTATATCTTGTGTGGATGAGATTAGTTGTACCATGTTGTCGTAGACTTGTTATATTACAGCTTAAGTATGCCCTGATGGATCCATTAAATTGGGTATGTCCATCGGTGCGTACTGCTGGCCATTATCACGCGTCCGATCCCACGGTATTTTGGGACTGGGGCGTGACAGACGGACAGTCAGCGGATTCAAAAAAATTTCATGCAGAGCAGATCCATGATTTTAGGCTAAGGAGCTTTTACGCTCAAGAGGCTACAAATCTACGGTTTTACGCTCAGAGGCTATAAGTCTACGGTTTTACGCCCGGATGCTTTTACGCTCGGTAGCTTTTACGCTCGAGAGGCTACAAACCTACGACTTCACGCTCAGAGGCTACAAATCTATGATTTCACGCTCAGAAGCTTTTTACGCTCGAGAGGCTACAAATCTACGACTTCACGCTCGGAAGTTTTTTTTTTAGAGGCTATAAATCTATGGTTTTACGCCCGGATGCTCTTATGCTCAGCAGCTTTTACGCTCGAGAGGCTACAAACCTATGATTTTATGCTCATCTACATTACAGATCTATGACTTTTCGCATATCTTAAAGTACGCAGGCCAGAGTATGCGTATATCTGAACAATTCTCAAGTCAGAAAGACGAACCTCGGCAACCATCTTTGTGTGGTGAAGGAAATGCGGGAGGAACAGGTTAACTCATCAGCCTTTATATAGGCAAAAGAGAACACACCGAATCCCAACAAACTCCCAAAAATACGCCAAGAAATCAGCCTCGAGGAACGAGTCAGACTTGACCATTTTATGATTCATTCAAAGTGTTTCAAATTATGAGGAATTTGAAAACTTTGAAGGGGGTCTTGTAGAAGCATGAAAAATACGCTACAGAATTGTACGCAGTATGCATAAAACCCGCGTAAAGCAGAGTTCCAGTGCTGTGTGGCATAAGATATGACTTCAGAGCCATCGACGTACAGCAAAGCTTCATCGCTAAGTACAACGTAAAATATAGCTCCAGAATAACCTGCGTAATACAGTATTTCCAGACTGCTTCAGCGTAAAAAGGTTGTTACATCGCCACTTTGGTGTAAAACCTGTTCGCTTTTAATGCAGTGGGAAGTTGTACGGGGAACTCTTCGTATTCCTCGAACGAACCTGTCAGATCATGCAGTGAACCTGACTCCTGACAAAGAGTACTGCACAAATATCCAGGCGATGGTTGTAACGATGATTTGGCACAAAGATCTAGACCGTCGTTTAGTGACATTTTCTTGATACAAATTGCTTTTACGCATTCAAGAGAATACGCTGCCTAGTTTTATACAGGCAGATGCGAGCTTTTACGCTTAGCAGAAGACGAAACAAACCGCCACATCAAAAGCTGCTCTTCGTACAGAGCTCGAGGTACGTCTCTGCAGTTAATGTGCGTGATGGGGGCAGATCTCTGCATTTAATGCATGAGATTTGGTTCTACTTTCAAAGACTGTGTGAGCCATAATTATGACTAATACATCCACATCATCACCTCTGCATATTACGCCATCAGGCTATTTTCAGCTATAGGAGCACGTTGTACGCTATCTCCTTGAAATACGCCGACCTGGTTACTTTCAGCTATAGGAGTACGCCGTATGCTATCTCCTCGGAATATGCCAACTCAGACTATATTTGCATTTGTGCGTGACAAGGCTATTTTGGTCCAGAATACGCTCAAGACCTCAGTCAAGGAAGGAGGATCGGCTATCTTTTACGCTAGCTACCTATCCATGCAGCATCAGGCTTCTACGCCTACTTAGCTTCTACGCCTATATGTCAGTTATTGGGCTTCTATGCCTATTGGGCTTCTACGCCTACTTGGCTTTTATGCCATCAGAACAGTTATTTGGTTTTTACGCCAACGAGACAGTTATTTGGCTTCTACGCCAATCATCTCTACGCGAGGGGCAGTTACCTACGTGGCTTGCATGTCGTGATCTTCGCAGCAGTTATACGCATTATCTCTTAATGGGACACGCGACACACGCTTATTCAAAGGATCATTTATATGTGGGTAGCAGTTATGATAACCGCCGCGTAAAAGGTATGGTTCTCTCCGCTGTTCAGTTTCTATGCCTATAAATCGAGACCTCCATCCATGGAGGTCAGAGGTCAGAAAAGAAGGTCAGTCGAAGAATTGAGGAGAGAAGTCATAAAATCGAAGAGAGAAGAGCACAAACAGAGAGTAGTGATCGACGATTTTGGCATCAAGCATCAACTCCCTCTTGCAATCTTTGAAGCTATTCCTTCTTCTACAGTACTTCTTCATCATCGTGTGGTCCAAGGGACAAAGTGATCGACCGCAGATCAGACTCCTATAGCAATATTTACCCAGATTAAATTTTTGTACTTAACATCCTCGTATAGGATTAATTGTACTTCTTGTTTGTAAACCAAAGAAAGGGTTTCATATAAACCTAGTTTCATTTCTTTCATTTATTATCAAACAGGTGGCGGAGAGGCTGTCGAGGTAGGTGGCGGCCAGAGAAGTGGTAGTGGTTGGTGAAGGCTGGGTTTGGGGACAGCGGGTGGCCGGAGGATGACAGTGGCGGTGGTGAAGGGTGTTCGTCGGGGGCTGAAGGTCACCGCGGAAAGTTCGTCGGTGGGAGACGGTGGCTGGATCGGAGGAGGGTGATGGAGGTGGTGTTGGGTTTTATAGGGAGGTCGCGGCGGCCGTTGGCGGGGAGGTGAAGGGGAAGAGGCGGCCGGCGGCGTCGGTTGGGGGAGACGAAGGGTCGGGGGTTGGACGGCAGCGAGGAGGCGGAGAGACGCAGCTACGGCGGCAGGTCGAAACCGCCGGAGAGGAACGGTCGGGGGATTAGGGATTTGGGTAGTTACTGTAGCAGCGGGTTGGGTCGGGTTTCGGGTTTTAGATCCGGATCCGACCCGATCCAATAAGGTATGGGTCGGGTTCGGGTTAGCGGGTCGGGTTCAAATTCGAATCTAAGCCGATCCAATAGGGTTGGTCCGGTTCAGCATGGGTTCGGTTCAGTTTAATAGTAAACCAGGTTGGTTTAATTCGGTTCAATTTGGTTTAATTAAAATCTTAGTTTTTAGGTCTTTAAAATAGTTCTGAGGTCCAATAAATTCCACAAAAATTACACTATGTCTAATATTTTATTTTACACCCAAAAATATTATTTTTATATTATTTTAATATTTAATAAAATTAAAATTTTAATTTAATACCAGAAAATATTTATTTTAATTAGTAAAAATCTCAGAAAAATCCAAAATTTTGTTTTTTTTAAAATTCTGAAAAATCTGGGGGTTTATAATCTACCCTCCTTAAGAGGATTTGTAAACCCCCTGATTTTTCAAGAAATTTTAATTTAGTTTTTCACAATTTTCTGGAATTTTTCTGGGATTTTCTGTAATTAAACTTAAGTGTTTTAATTATTAAATAATTTTTAAATGATATTAAATAATATTAAATATTATGAAAATAATATTTTATGGTGTAAAATGAAAAACTAGACATAGGATAATTTTTCGAGAATTTATTGGACCCCGAAAGCATTTTAAAAGCCCTAAAAAAACTAATTATTTAATTAAATCAAATAAATCGGGTTTATTTTAAATAAACCAAACCAAACCAAACCAATAGCTGAACCAAACCGGTTTAACTAAACCCAAATCCTTATTGGGTCAGATCCGGGCCCAAAACCCAGACCCGACCCGTAATCTATTTTATTGGATCGGGCCGGATCCATAACCAGACCCGACCCGACCCGTCGAACCCGAACCCGCCAACCTTTCTCCTCCGCTGTGTAACCGACGAACCCGCCGCCTCTTCCGTTCACCTCCCCACCGGCCGCCGGCGATGCTTCTCCTTCGTCTCCCTGAACCCCCGACCGCTCCACCTCCCTCTTCCCCGCACCGGCCGCCTCTCCCTCTCCCTAGGTCCCCCTATAAAATTCGCCCACTGCCGGTGACCTAACCCCCTTGACCGTCGTCCTCGGCCAACCCTCCAGCCCCTCCGCCGCGAGCCGTCCTCCGCCCCTCTTCCAGAGCTCCGTCCAGCCCCGGCCATCGCCTCCCCCGAGCGCCGCCTCCTTCCTCGACCCGCTGCTGCCCTAACCCCGACTTCGCCAGAGCCCGACTCCAGAAGCCGCAGCACCCGCCGCCGTCTCCATCAGTGAGCTCCGGCCGAGCCGCCTCCCTCCGGCGATGCCCCAGCAGCCTCCGACAAGCTCAGACCGGACACAACCCCAACCCTAGGGCAGACTCGGACACAGCCACCTCTGACCGAACACAACCCTAACCCTAGACACGACTCGGACGCGACGCGGACACGGAGAATTCAGGTTTTTTTGAACCCTGTTCAGGTACTCATATCTCTCTCCTCGCTGCCCTATTTTCGATTCCGTCAGTTGCATCGCGTAGCCTGCAAGACCCCCTCGATGCCCGTGCAACCCGCTCGGTGCATCGCGTCCTGTGGTGATCGCAAACCGCGATCCAAAAACAGGAAAACCAACGCCCTGTTTTACCCCGAAACTGAGTACGCTCTGCCAAACGGGATGACTTGGTCGCGTGCGGTCTTCACCGATACGTGCGCGTCGTTGATACGGACGTGTGGGATTTCGCAGAAGTTGATTCGGATGTGCGTGCACACCGGAATCAATGCGTATCCGCCGACAACGTCCCGTATCCGACCTTTCTGAATCTTGCTGTAACTTAGTGTACACACGTCGGATCAAGACGAAACTTATGCCATCGGACTCGTAGTAATACGCTGGTCCTGTGACCCAAGTTTGGTTCGATTCTGAGAACGTTGATAAAATCGCGTGTCGTTGGCCCCACAGGCTCCACTTGAAGGGCGATTTTGTGATCGGCTTATTGGAATCCAATTCTGGAAGTTCCGTTGGGTTCGTATCATCGTTCCTGACCTGTTGACACTAAGTTTGATGAATTTGGAGACCTTTGACCCTGACACGCTTTCGATGCAAAGCGGCCCACATATGGACCCCGTCTTGACCCAAAATTGTCATTTTTGCCCCTGTGTCCAAATTGGACTCAAGGACAGGCGTTTCTAGCTGATTAATATTTTTTGGATCTGGTGGTGATATCTATTTCAGCAATCGGAGTACTGCCTGCAAATCCAGCTGCTGCCAGAGCTACAATTGGAGCCGGAAACCCAGGCAAGTGTACCTTGCCATAATTGCAGTATAATGATTCATTTTGTTCTCTTGATTTATTTTCTGTGATTGTTGTACATGCTCAACACTAGGGCTGTGTGACTTACTTAGCTTCCGATTAATAGTCGGGTGCCAACACCGTAAGCGGGGTTGTGTAACGTCACCTAGAGATGGATATCGTGACATTTACATTCTCGTACTTGCCATATCAAGTACATTATACCCAGGACACCTGACACGAATCATGAGACAGAATCTTCCTGAAATATTCAAGGTGATTCTGTATAGGATACAGGTTTATGACATCTTTACATGCTTATATTTTATCCTGACTTATTGCATTAGTTTTGATCTTGCGTAACATAAACATCGTGAACTGTGACGTGAGATTTCATTGGGTGGGGAGAGTATTACCATATCAAGGCTGATTATATTATAATTATTGTCATCTGGAGGTGTCTTAGTCTCTGATATAGAGCTTTGGCGCAAGTTCTGGCCCTTCGAGAAAATACTGCTATGGTTTCTTTGATACTGATCCTGTAGTAGTCTCAGCCTGAGTATGACTAAAACTCTCACTTGCATATCACTTAGCTGGTTTATTTATTTACCCTATTATTTTATTTATTGTTGCACTGTATTTATTTTGGCTTGTATTATCTGTACCTTGCTATGTCCCCTGAGGACCTGGATCCGGATTATGTCTCCAGGATTAGCAGACGAGATCTACCCTGAGGTGTACGGATCAAGAGCACTTCTCGGAGCAGTACCAGAACCTGAGGACGAGGTGATCGCTGAGGACTTCTCCTGAACATCTGCTTCTTCCATGCTCAGTTTTTATGGCAATTAAACTCTTTATTTCCTGTTTATGAGAACTTTGGTAACAGACTTAATATCGGGTTGTTCCCCGATTTTATTTTATTTTGACTGGATGTTGTTTAATACTTTCTATTGATATTTCTGTGTTTATTCTGTGGATGAGATTAGTAAACCCTGATCATTGTAATACAGCTTAAGTATACCCCGATGGATCCATTAAATTGGGTTAGTCCATCGGTGTGTGCTGCTGGCCATTGCCACGTGTCCAGATCCTCGATATTTGGGGACTGGGGTGTGACAGGATTGCGTCCTCACAATCAAAGAATAATATAACCGATCGGAAGGGATGACACGGTTGTAAGACATGTTCGAAGCACGACACAACCAAAGAATCATGACCAAAGAGAAATCGAAGGACGAGGTTTAAGCAAAACACCTAGGGAAGGAATAAAGTATTTCCCTAGACAATGAAAGTTAGGTAATTCAAGAGTGAAGGAATTGGGTTATGGTAAGAAAACTACAGCTAGGGTATCAATTACTAACAAGTTCAAAATACCAGGTTAAGGCTAAGAAAATGAACTAACTGGCACGTGTTAAAGCAATGCTAGGAATATATATCTATGATAACTTAAATCTTACGCGTATTCGCTACTCCGCGAGTCTGCGCGTCCTCCATGGTCATCGCAAAAGCTTGTCCGCGTCCTTGTGGAGGTGCCCTCTGCTGTTGCTGGGCCTGCTGGAAGAGTGCTGCTTGTGGTGCCAAGGGTAGCCTCGGCTGATATCCTCCCGGTGCTGGTAAGGCTTCTTGGTTAATCATCGGTGTTTCTCCTCGATGCGACGTGTAATCTCTGGCTAAATGTTGGCTGGATCCCCAAATCAAGACATTCCCAACTTGCGTCTGTACTCCCTCTCAATATGGCCTACCTTGCCACAGTAGTGACAAGTAGGAAGGAATGAGGCGCTTGGTGCTGCTCTCGGTGGTGGATTTATCTGTTGACGCTTTGCAGACTCCTCTTGTGATGCTCTGGTTGGTGCTGGTAAAAATGGCCTTTTCAGGCTGGATTCTCTCATGGTGATGCGCTCAATGCGTCGGGCTGCAGCAAGAACGTCCGAGTATGAAGTAGGTGCAACGGATCCGATCAATCTCTGTAGCTCAAAGTTTAGTCCGTCAAAGAACTTCTCAGCCTTCTCTTCTTCTATCGGGATCAAGGTAGGGGCGAAGCGACTCAGACGAATGAACTCCGCATTATATTCTTCCACTGTCATATTGTCTTGAGTGAGGCGATTGAACTTATCCCAAATTTTTGATCGAGCAATAGCTGGAATGTACATCTCCTGAAAGAGTCTAGAGAACTCTTTCCAAGTGACTCGGTCTGGTCCGAGTCGTGTCTCCTCAGTTAACCACCAGTGATGTGCATTGTCTTCAACTGCATCCGGACGGCAGTCATCCAACGCTCTATTGGAAGCTCAGCTGCTTCCAATTGATGTTGAGTGTTTGTGAGCCACTCATGAACTTCAGTGGGCTCCTCCTTGCCTGAAAAGGTACGGGGCTTCAATTGGCGAAAATCGGTGATAGAGCCCGTCGATGGTCGTCGAGCTGGCAGGTTCGCCTGCTCCAATGCGGTCACTATACCGTTTCATAATTTCTCTACCTCGTGACGCCGAGCCTCTTGTTGAATCTGTTGTTGAGCTTGCATCATTGCGTAGATCATTTAAAATATTTGATGTCCGTCCATAGCCTGCCCTTGTGGGAATACGAGCATTGGTGGAGAAAACTGCGGCGGAGGTGGAATGTCATCTCGCCGAAATCTAGAAGCATGCTGATTTACTTGAGTGCTTCGGTGAGTGGAGGGATCTCCACTTAATAGTGCCACTTCATCTTTTCCGTAGGTGGCTACAGCACCTTGTGGTGTTCTTGCAGGAGTTTCGTCGTTTGCTCGTGGATCCATTACTCTGCATCCAAAATAAACTATAAGAGACGCACAGAGCAATCAAGGCAGGATGCAAGTCAAGAAATTCGAATCCGATAGAGATCAAGAACGATTCAATCAAGTGGATGAGATCCTATAACTTATCCTATCCTTGTCACAGGCTTGCTCGGTCCCTTAGTTGAAACCGAAGCAATTTAGTCGTTGACCTGCATGGGACACCACAAAAACTATGTCACGCCCCAGTCCCAAAATACCGAGGGACTAGACACGAGGCAATGGCCAGCAGCACACACCAATAGACAAACCCAATTTAATGGACCCATCAGGGTGTACTTAAGCTGTAAAACAATAATAAAGGTCTATGCTACTAATCTCATCCACAGAAATAAATACAATCAATATGAAATATAAAGCAACATCAAGTCTCAATAAAATATATCTCGGGGAACAATCCGATAATGAGTTTGATACATCAATTCATAAACAGGAAACAACAGAAATAACTGAGTATAGATAAAGCAGATACTCAAAAGAAATCCTCGGCGATCACCTCGTCTTCTGGTTCTGGTACTGCTCCAACGCATGCTCCTGTTCCGTATAACTCGGGGTAGATCTCCTCTGTTAAACCTGGGAACATAATCCGGATTTCAGGTCCTCAGGGGACATAGCAAGGTACAAGAACAACTCAAGCCAAATAAATGCAGTGCAATAATAAATAGGGTAAACTATATAACCAGCTAGGTGTTATGCAAGTCGAGAGCATCACTAGAACTCAGGCTGAGACTACTACAAGCTCTGTGTCGGGGAGCCGGTAGCAGTGATATCACTAGTAGAGTGCCTAGATCTGATGTAGAGTCTAGAGCCTCACAATAATAAATAAATAAATAAATATATATATATATATATATATATAATTAGCCTGTAGCCTGTGTGTCTCTCCCCACCCAATGTAATCACACGTCTCATGTCCATGACACGCAAGATCATGACCTCTAACTGATGCAATGAGTCATAATGAGAGCTATGCATATATAATATCTATGTCATAAATCATATAGCCTATACAAAATCACCATGAATAACCCAGAAGATTCTGTCAATGAACAGTGTCAAGTGTCCTATGGTATGACGTACTTGATATTGCAAGCACGAAGATATATAGGGTCGTGATATCAATCTCCAGTGGCGTTACACGACTCCGCGTATGGCGTCGACACCCGAATATTATTCGGACGCTAAGCAATGTCACACGGTCCTACGTTGAACCGATACATCATGTAAATAATTCAAGAAAATAATATAATACAATTGATGCAAGTATGACAAGGTACACTTGCCTGGGGTTTGGTTTCCAACTACTGCTCTGGTATCAGCGGGATCTGCAGGTACTCCTCCGGTTGCTGAAATAAACACTACCATCATGTTCAGAAGATATGAAATAGCTAGAATTGTTTTTGGTAACAATTTATATTTCAAACATAATTCAAGCATCCTTTAATTAACATTCTATTGGATAATTTTAACTTATAGATTAAATTATTTTTGGTTAAAAATATTAAAAATTGATTATATTGAATTTAATCTCATTCAACCGGTTAAGATATTAACCATATGAGGATCCACTCTTTCATCATAAATGAGCAAATGACCTTTTTATCTATGAATAATTACATTTTTAAGTAATAAAATGATGAAGAAAATATATCCTTATTATTTGGATTATATATTAGTAATAGATATATATGTGTTAAAAAAAACTAACCTATACTCGTGTGCTTTCCAACAATCGTATATCCAGATACAAGACGCGATACGTGGTCCACAATATCTTCTGTATAAAAGCTTGTTCCACATATGCCTCAGTGGGATGTACGTCCTACGAGGCACGTTAGAAATGTATTCTATATTTATAGATATGGAGGTTTTTTTTATAACATCCATCTTATTATTTTGATTATATATTAGTAATAGATATATATGTGTTAAAAAAAAAATTCTAACCTACACTCGTGTGCTTTCCAACAATCGTATATCCAGATACAAGACGCGATACATGGTCCACAATATCTTCTGTATAAAAGCTTGTCCCACATATGCCTCGGTGGAATGTGCGTCCAACGAGGCACGTTAGAAATGTATTCTATATTTATAGATATGGAGGGGTTTTTTTATAACTGATGTGCACATTTGCGGACATATGGTTATATACAAATATGTAACTATGTTCATGTCATTATTAAATAAAAAAATAACTATCTTTTTCCAAAGTTCACTAAGGTTGATTCTGGAATTATTGTTGCAACATAAGTAATTTTCTAAAAAAGCATATAACTTTTGACAACAACCTTCTACAATTGAAACAAACTTTACAAAAAGAAGATTTGACAAACTATTTTATTAAACACTTATCTAGGATGCTTATAGAGAAGAAAAAAAAGTTATAGTAAGCAATTTC
Source organism: Iris macrosiphon (assembly GCA_036927795.1). Classification (NCBI taxonomy): domain Eukaryota; kingdom Viridiplantae; phylum Streptophyta; class Magnoliopsida; order Asparagales; family Iridaceae; genus Iris; species Iris macrosiphon. The sequence goes on along the minus strand of JAYESA010000016.1, from coordinate 112,022,273 downwards.
AATCCAGCCTTATTATGTCGGCTTTTGCTCATCGTTGAAAATAAGTCCTATAAGTTGTTTGGTAACATCAAATTATAAAAAAAAAATTATAGATAAGTTCTGTATTGAGACAATTTTTGTTAGCACATGAAAGACTGTTGCTGCTTCAACCAACAACAATCCCAAACAACTTATCATGGCTACTACTTATTCTTCTTCTTTTAAAGAAAAACAGTCCGAAAAAGCTGTTTGATAGCAATAACTGATCCAAAAAAGTTGAAAAGTTGAGTTAATTATTGGAGGCAGCTGTTGAAAGTAGGTGATACGTTGCTTTCATAAGCTGCTTCTTCCCAAACCAGGCCTAGAAAAGCCCACAATTCCATTTCCAAGTCCAGCCCAACAGAACCTTCTCCTCCTCCTCTATAAATCTCCAAACGAAACCCTAACCCTAGCTTCTCATTCTCCCTCCCGAAAAGCCAAACCCTAGCCCCAGCCCTAGCCCTAGAAATGGTGTCGGGATCGGGGATATGCGCGCGGAGGGTGGTGGTGGACGCGCGCCACCACATGCTCGGCCGGCTGGCGTCCATCGTGGCGAAGGAGCTTCTGAACGGACAGCGGGTGGTGGTGGTCCGGTGCGAGGAGATCGCCATGTCCGGCGGCCTGGTCCGCCAGAAGATGAAGTACCTCCGCTTCCTGAGGAAGAGGATGAACACCAAGCCCTCCCATGGGCCAATCCACTTCCGAGCCCCCGCCAAAATTCTCTGGAGGACCATCCGTGGGTATAAAAAATCCAATCCATCCTACTTGAATTTAGTTTTGTTCGTTACGTGATACCTCTTGTGATAATACGATTAAAAGATGGTTTATTTAGCAGTCAGCTGGATTTGATATGAAGAAAATGCTATGGTCTAGTAGCAAAGTTGTCATCTTTAGTTGTTTCTTTGAATTTTCGATCACTGGAATGGATAGTTGTAGATCAATCAATAATCTTTGCTAAAGATGATTCTTTTAGCAATTTGTTGGACAGGTCTTAAATAATCGTACAGAGTACTCGTAAAGTTTCGCAAAAATTATTTTTTGGGTTTTTTACCTTAACTATCCATAAGTTTTTTGTTTATAACACGGGGTACCCTTGCTTTTAAACTAGGGCTAATTAGAGTTTAGACCCTGGATTTTATACCAGCTTAGAGTTTGAGTCATGACATGTCCAATTGGAGAGTTAGACCCTGAGTTTTTATTTTTTTGGTTCTTTTTACCATTTTACCCTCCCTAGCCTTTATATGATGGTTTTACTATTTGCATGGGAGGGAGGGTATAAAGGGAAAAATAAATCAAATAATAAAAATTCAGGGTCTAAACTCTACAATTGGACAAGTTATGGCTCAAACTCTAAGCTGGTATAAAATCCAAGGTCTAAACTCTAGCCCTTTAAACTAATTACACTGGCCACCCCTTCATTTAGAAAAATAAATTAAAAATAGGGGTAGTTAGTGTTATAACTTATTATTTTTCTCTTAAAGTAAGGATACCATGTGTAATAAACCAAAAAAGTAGGGGTGATCAGTGTAATTAGTTTAAAAATAGGGGTACCCCGTGTAATAAAAATAAAACATAAGGATAGCTAGTGTAAATAACCTTTATTTTTTTTTCTTCGGGTCTCTATGCGTTTATTAAGGTGAAAACTTTTGCTTATTTTTACGCATATGTTGTATTAAGCACATGTGATCTTCTATTGGATGAATGGTTATGGACAGAAATTCAAGAATAAATTTGAATGCAAGTGGGTTGACTTTGGAGGTGGCGTCTAGCCAATTGGGATATTGCTAGAGAAAATGCATAATATAGTCCGATATCTATATGAGGGATAAATGTGTAATATATCCCAATATATTTGAGGGATAAGATAGTAGGTAACGGAGCTGATAGGTCTAGGTGTAGACCTAAAGAAACGTGCATTAGATATGTGAAGAAGAGTATGATTTTAGTTAATGTTGTTGTAGGAAGAGCTAAATGGAGGGGAAAAATTTGAATAACTGACCAAATGTTTGGGATAAAGGCTTTCTTCCTGTCATTCTTGGGGCTAATGAAGTGATGATTTTATATGTTATTATTTAGTTTGGTGGATTTCCTAGTAGCCTTTGATGTGAATTTGGGTCTATGTTGCACTTCTCAAAATATGAAATATGGACACATTCATGCCACAATGACATTGATTTTGCCGTGTTCTAGTGTATTTTGGAGTGTCTTTATTGTGTTTGATAAATGTCCGTCACCAATTTTTGGGGAGTTTATGCTCTACTTCATTCACATTCTTTTTGCATCATGCAGTCCCAAGTGTTTTTTTCATGTTAAATTTCCATTTCTTGTGCTAGCATTTTTCTTTGGCACGGAGCACATCATGTTCTGCCCTCACATATATATGAATAATCCATTTTTCTTCCCTTCTCATTGCCATGGTATTTACTTCTTTGTTTAACTCATTTTATTTCTTATATTAATATTTTCAAATATTTTTGTAGATATTTTCAATAATGCTGATACTTAACAATCTTCATTTGTTCATATTGATCACTTAATTGCTGCTTAATAGATACAATGTTTTATATGTTCTATTGCTTCAATTCTTAATTCTTATGCAGTCCCAAGTGTTCTTTTCATGTTAAATTTCCATTTCTTGTGCTAGCATTTTTCTTTGGCACTGAGCACATCATGTTCTGCCCTCACATATATATGAATAATCCATTTTTCTTCCCTTCTCATTGCCATGGTATTTACTTCTTTGTTTAACTCATTTTATTTCTTATATTAATATTTTCAAATATTTTTGTAGATATTTTCAATAATGCTGATACTTAACAATCTTCATTTGTTCATATTGATCACTTAATTGCTGCTTAATAGATACAATGTTTTATATGTTCTATTGCTTCAATTCTTAATTCTTATGCAGTCCCAAGTGTTTTTTTCATGTTAAATTTCCATTTCTTGTGCTAGCATTTTTCTTTGGCACTGAGCACATCATGTTCTGCCCTCACATATATATGAATAATCCATTTTTCTTCCCATCTCATTGCCATGGTATTTACTTCTTTGTTTAACTCATTTTATTTCTTATATTAATATTTTCAAATATTTTTGTAGATATTTTCAATAATGCTGATACTTAACAATCTTCATTTGTTCATATTGATCACTTAATTGCTGCTTAATAGATACAATATTTTATAAGTTCTATTGCTTCAATTCTTAATTCTTATGCAGTCCCAAGTGTTTTTTTCATGTTAAATTTCCATTTCTTGTGCTAGCATCTTTTTACCAAACTTTCGTTTGGTTAGAAATTCTGATGTATACTAAATCATACAGTTTGGGTTTATAAGCAAATAACATATATATTGCACTTAAATACCTTGAACTACTCTCTAATACACTGATCTTGTTTTTGACAAGGTGCTACCTCGAACTTCATTTTGTCACTTAAATCATGAACCATTGTTCTTTTGCAAGTTCCCCCTGAAAGGAAATCCTAACAGACTATATAATGCTCTTGTAGTAATTTTTATATATATATAAGTTCATATAAGAAGTTAAAAGCAAAAAGTTCAAATGCTAGACCCTGCGGCTGCACCTCCCCCGCGCTCCATGTTCACGACTACCTACCGTGCATCCCCGGTGGTATGCTAGAAATGGCACCAGCCTTTTGTCACTTTGTGCTGCCCTTGCGGTCAGCTGTTGGTGGAAGGGGGGGGAGGGGAGGTTTAGTGTTGTTGGAAGAGGGTTGAGATTTGGAATCATCTTTTATATGGTATTTAGTTTATTTTGTTTTTCAAAAGAGTCATTTTTGTTTGATTTGTGGAAAAGGAGTAAAAATGTTAATACTTAATGGGGATGACTTACTAATTTAGTGGTGTACTGTGCGAAAGCTTAAGGGCCTGCTTGGCAATGGTGTTTTTGCCGGTTTTAGGGTTTTTTGAGCCAGTCGTTTATGAAATGTTTAAGAAAACCCTCTATTGGGTGATAATTTTTTTTAGGCGCTTGGTGGTTTTTGTCGGCTTAAAACCCCCTTAAAACCAATTTAGTTTAATTTTGTTTGTCGTTATAAACACCCAAATCAATGGTTTTTGAGGGTTTTTTTTCTATTTATACCCTCATTAAAAGAATCTAATCACATCTACTACCTAAATTAGTCTAATACCATATTTCCTCCTCATCTATGCTTTTTTCGTCTCTGCTTTGCTCGTCTATGATACTCCTTTCTCCAACAGGCAACTGCTTCTTTGAAGTTGATTAGGTGACAATATTTTCTTGTTGTGACCTCACAATAGGCAATGATATAAGCTTGCTTTGGGAAGACTTCATATGGGCATATTGGTAAAAAAAAATTTAAAAACTGACAGAAATGCTTGATAATGAATTACCAAGTATGGATTGGACTGGTTTGATACTTAAAAACATCCAAAACCGGACCCCTCATAACAGCTCATAACCGGTACTTTAAAAATACCTCATAACCTCTATCCCAACAATTGCCAAGCAAGGAGTTCAGGACTTGGGGTATTTTAGTGCTAGAATAATGCTTCATGGTATGAAATTGTCAAAACTTGGTTGTTGAGGGTGTTCAATGTTTAACCAAAATTTCAATTGATCAAAACTGTAAATGATTCTAAAACTCGAAAGTTTCTTTCCCTTATAAATCCTACTATTTCAATTTATTGTCCACTGGTAAATATTTCCTTGTGTCCTTGATATTAGAAAGGTTGATACATTTGGGAAATGTCACTACTGATTCCTAATTTGTTCTCAACAGTTACATTTTGGTCAACAGCACTATTCTGTCATTATTATTTTTGGGCTGACATGTGGTTTTGGACCCGTTATAATAATTGTGCAACATCCAAAGTACACATCCATTCTGAAATATTTACATGCAAATATATCAAATTTCTACTTGAAGCTTTTTTCTTGATATATTGTTCAACAAGAAACTTGTTTATATGAATTATTGCTTGCATGATTTGCAGGATGATCCCTCACAAGACAAAGCGTGGTGCTGCAGCCTTGGCAAGGCTTAAGGCCTACGAGGGTGTTCCACCACCATATGATAAGGTCAAGAGGATGGTCATCCCTGATGCCCTCAAGTAAGCATGCAACTCTCTCTCTTTCCCTCCCTCATCCTGATTGGGCCATGATATGGGATGTGTATTTTGTGAAATTGGTTGATTGCAAAGAATCCCTTTTCTGTAAGGGAAGATGCGTTTTGTGAACCGATAGTGGTTCTTTCCCACTTGGTGGCTTGGAAAACCTAATGGTTTGAACTGCCAAGCAGACATGCCTCAAGAAATTTTCATGTTCTGATGGATGATCATGTGAAATGTTGGGAACACTGATATTGGAACATTGATTTTCATCCTTATAAATATTCTCTATTAAATAACATCTTTGCAATGATGAGTTCAAGCAGTAGACTATCTAGTACAGCTTACTTAGTTTATCTGAAAGTTTTTACAAAACTAAGATGTATTTTTTAAATGTTTGCTTTAGGGTATTGAGGCTTCAGGCAGGTCACAAGTACTGCCTTTTGGGCCAACTTTCTAAGGAGGTTGGATGGAGCCATTATGATACCATCAAGGTGATTTATTTCCCCCTTTTCCATTTTTATTTGTATCTGTTAAATTCATGATACAAATTTGACATAATGGTTTTGTATTCTTTGTACTGGCATTTTATGATGCAATAAGCATGCCAAACTCTAGGTGATGTTGTACGTCAACATGCATGCTGAGCTATATATATGCCTTACTATTTGCTGCTTGTTCTTTTATCAATGTGATATTCATATGTTAATTTGTGAAGTTTGGTTGAATGGAGCCCCCGCGGACTTCTGTGTAGAAGTTGCCATATATGTTTGTACTCTGGCTTCATTATTTTGATTTATTTATTTGAGTTGCTGGGCTTCTTAATATGTTGAATATCACTAGTTTCACGTCTTTGATGATTCATTTATATAGAAGGGTCTAGGTCTATCTGTATACTATTAAGAAAGAAACAAAAATCATTTATTTAGATGATACATTGGTCTACCCTACCAGGCTTTTGCTTTTATGTAAACCCGGGCATCTTAATATGTTGAATATCACTAGTTTCTCGTCTTTGATGATTCATTTATATAGAAGGGTCTAGGTCTATCTGTATACTATTAAGAAAGAAACAAGAATAATTTATTTAGACCATACATTGGTCTACCCTACCAGGCTTTTGCTTGTATGTAAACCCTTGCTCGCATTGAGAATCTATCTTTTGACTTGGCCTACTGTATAGGCATTATGGAGCGAAGGCAATTTATGACCCAATACTATCAGATACTCTTAATGGCTAATGGTCTCAATTGTCAGGCACATTATTTTGCTAATATTCATTATATAACAACACTCTCTTTATACCAACTTTGCCTAGAATAATTCTGTATTTTATCAGGGAATATTCATGTAATGAAAACTGCATCTACTGGAAGCCTGCCAAGTTATTTGAAACATGAAAATCGAGACTGTTTTAGTTATCGATGATTCGATAGAACTGAAGTTCTTCAATATTCTTTCATGAATTTTCTAGTGCTACTACATTTGTTTGAAAGGGGACAATATGTAGTTAATTGATGCAGTCCTGTTTAAAGGAACTTGATGCAATAAGAAGATATCTGACGTTTAGGAGCCTGTACATTTTAGAACATAGTTTGGAGATCATCGTACTCTGGCAATTCAAGCTCAGGCACCCTCTATATCTTTTTTCCTTTCTCATGCAAAAGGTTTTTTCTGTTCCAGCCCCATACAACGTGGGGCGTTTAATAGGGGTGAGGCGCGGCAAAATAAATCCCTGTTTGACATTATCCAACAATATATTGGCCAATTACATCCCCAGGTCTAGAGGATGGTTAGTTGGTTGCTGATTAAGTAGATTACAAGTCGGCCAAGTAGAAATTTTGCTACAATGGTTACCCAAATGATTTATTTACATTGCTAATGGTTTGAAGAATTCTATGCTAACATGTTAAGAGATGGTCTCTGTTTATTTCTGCCGAAGCAGACACAAGTGATTCCAACTCCAAGAGAAGAAATTTGTATTTTGCTTCAATTCATGTTTCTTCTTTTGGACACTTGCAATTTGTTTGTAGCCACTAATATTTGCCAAACATCATCTTTTGTGCACATGAAAATTATGAGATCTATGATAGAACAGCTTTGATTAGGCTAATGACAACTTAGTGAATCTATTACCCGAAACCTATTACATTGGTCTCTTATATTTCTAGTTGCCTCGATCCATATTAAATATTGTTCTTTTTGTATTACTTGCACTTGAATCCTATATTCAAGTAAATATCCAAATTCCTTTATTCTCTTTGAGTTAATTTAGTTTGTGTTTAGAACAAAGTTATCACCTTGCCAGTCTTGTTTCCATGAGGGTGATGATACTATAAAACAATAAAAGCTGGCTCATAGATCATTCCTTTATTCTCTTTCTGGCTTAGACTAATATTTCTAAACTAAATTAGAATCTTATTAAGTTTATTTTTCTTCTGAGGGTATTTATGTGTTTATTCTTGTAGGAGCTTGAGGAGAAGAGGAAAGAGAGGGCCAAGGTTACCTATGAGAGGAGGAAGCAGCTGGCGAAGCTGCGCGTGAAGGCCGAGAAGGTTGCTGAAGAGAAGATCGGTCCGCAACTGGAGATCCTAAACCCATTGAAGTACTAAAGTAGATTTAAGGTTTAAAACTTAATTTTTGCCGGACCCTTTTGATGTTGAGGATTCATGGTTTAGATTTAAGCTTGCTTAGAATTTTACATAGAAACACCTAGCTTTCTATGTTGAGGACTCGTGCATGTTGTGTTGATTTTGAAATTTTGTTTATTTGAACCTGATTGCTTTGCTTTTCGATCCCTTCAAATGGATACATTTTATGTTGTTAGTTGCTGTGAGTTAACTTGTTGATGTCTACTGATTCTCTGCTTCTATGTCAGTTAATGACAGTTTATTTAGCTATTTCAGGTTATGACAAATAGTTAGGTTGTTATTACGTGTGCTAACACTGCTCAGCTTAATTTTGGTCACCAAGGGTCAAATTTGGAGTCTCCTAGCAGACGAGTCTGAATGCATTTTATGGTGCCAGGATGTGTTGAATGTGATGACACAACGGCATTGATTTTTTTCATCTCTCTCTCTCTCTGACACAAACTCGGTTTCATCTTATACATTTATGGTTTGGAGCAGGTGTAGCAGTCTCATTTTTTAGAGTTTCTCAGGTTTAGTTGGCCTCTTTGCCGGAAGGGGAGGAAAGTGTTGTTTTTGTTATCAAATTTTTTATTCATAGCACTTTGATAAAATTGTTCAGAGAACACAATGTTTAAGAGAATCAAATTGCCGTTGTTTTTTTTTAATTATCAAGAAAATGTTTTAGGCAAGGTTTTTTTTTTTTTTTTTTTTTTTACGAGATCAAAACAAATGCCATTGCTTACTGCGTTAATTGCAAAAAATGTCATAAACAATGCAGTTTTGTAACTATATATATTTTTTAATTTTGCATATGAAATCTTTTATTTTCATGATTTGTATATATTCTTTTATAATTCGATCGTTACTGATACATATTACATCTTTTCCGTACGGACCTTGGATTGGATTCGCAGTTTTGAATTACTGTGTTTTTAGCAAATTTTGTGACACTTATGCGGAGCCCATGTGGATCCAAGGGATAATATTTATCGTGATGGAGAGGATCGTCGTTGGCATAATCATATAGGTAGTTATAACAAACTACACCCCTCTCTCTTCAGTGGGCTCAAATCAATATATCATCCGCATCAATCTTCATTAATAATCAGTATTAGTCTTAAGGAATGATTATCATTAATTTTCACAGAAATTTAGCATCAGACTTTGGGTAGCAGATTAGCGTGTGATGTCTCATTTCTAAAATACGTAATATCAGAATACGCGGCGGCAATTGTTAGCTTCATATCAAGTGGACTCAAGTTAAACTTGATATGTATACACTGTCCAGACTCGAATCAACTATTCATAGAACTTTATCAACTACATCAATAACTCTTATTCATAGGAATACGAAATATAGAAGGGAAAATAACCACGGAAAGATACGAAAGGGGGTATCAACTAATAATACCTGAAACATGCAGAACAAATCTCAACAATTCCATGATAGAAGTTTAGCAATAACCTAGAACGAATCGGAATCTAGATCCTTAGCGGAATGTAGCAAGATATATAATATATATGCTGTAATAAAAAATAATAAATAATATCCAAGGAGGAACATGTAATACATGTACAACTACTGATAACCAGTCTATGCAAAATGCAAATGATGACAACGTTCGCATGCATGAGTAAGGGAACTGCCAGGTATGTGCGTTCCGTCACGGCACTAGCTTATCAGCCATAGAGCACTGCGTAAAAGCATGTGAACAACTATGAATGTGTGTAAAGAAGCTCGAACGTCTAGTAACTGTCCTTCCCGTCCAATGTTATTGTCCGGGTCGAATTTACGACACGTCCAGTTTGACTCTTAACAAGTAATAAGTCCAATTAATCATATACACAGGTCTATCGGGAATATACGAACAAACAAGTAGATATCACAGGTCAAATACGAGTCACCTAATATGTAATACAACATGAATCCGCGTATCATATCTAATATGTGTCAACATGAATAATCATGTAAGTAAATTGGATGAAACAGAAGATACACATAACAAGTATATCCAAAGAACGACTGATGAAAAGTACATAACATGTAAATATTGTAAATCAAATAGGTAAGGTATACTTGTCTTATTTCTTCCAAATTGCTAAGTCTGAGAGTTACAAAATTGGTCCAAGTCCAACCATACTAAGGCCATCTCCAATAGGGATTTATATCTCCCATTTTTATGTGGTAGAAATTTATTTTAGAAAAAATATCTCCCAACCATAGTTCCTATCTTCTTTACTATCATATGTCGCATTGATGTATAGCGGTGCAATTCGGGCATGTTGGGTCGGGCTTGAGCTCAACCCGAGCCTAACCCAATGAATCATAAGCCTAATCCGAGCCGAATCCCGACCCGACCTCGGGTTCAACATATGTACCCCAAGACCAAGTCCGGGGGATCGGGTTGGGTCGGGTCCATCAGGCTCTAATATGATATTTGAAATAATTTTAAACAAGATTAATATTAAACACATAATCAATTAGCAATTAAGATTCAATAATTAGAAAATACAAACATAAATGAAATTTATGATAAATAGTTGAAGAGCTTGGGTGAAAAAATTTATGGTTTAAACTTTTTATTTAAAAAGTATATATATTTTATGTATGTCGGACTTCAAGTTCTTTGGGTAACCCGAGACATGAACCCGAGTCCAACCAAAATTTTGATTGAGTTCAAATATTTTAATCCGAACCGGAGCCCAAATACGAGTATCTTCATTCCTAACCCAACCCATTAACGGGTTTACCTGATCGGGCTGGGATTTAATCCGCTCGAGTTGCACCCCTATTGATGTAGGATGTAGAATTTCTATTGAGGATTCTACGTGATACCCTCGTGTAGAAACTCTCATACAAATGTCCTATCTCTCATAGCAATTAATATTGGGTCCACCACCATTAATTTGATCCTTTTATTTTGTGACACCTAGGATAGAAATAGAGAACCATTGGAGAATATTTTTTATTTTTTTTTACAATTTATGTGTAGAAACTCTACCAACTAGGATAGGAATTTTCATAAAGTGAAATGCCAAGTAGAATATAAACTCAATTTTATAAATTTTTATTGGAGATGACCTTAAGGCCATCTCCAATGGAAATTGTTAAAATTGAGTTTCTATCCTACTTGTCATTATACTTTAAGAAAATTTCAATCATAGTTGGTAGAGTTTCAACGTAGAAATTACACAAATAAAAAAATATTCTCCAATGGTTCTCTATTTCTATCCTAAGTGTCACAAAATAAAATGATCAAATTAGTTGGTAGAGAGGGAAAGAATTTCTATGAGAGTTTCTACATGTAGAAACCCTAGAAACCCTAATAGATTTTTTTTATCCTACATCAACGTCACACATGATAGAAATTAGGATAGAAACCACCATTGGAAGAAGTTTTTTTCAAAAATAAATTTCTACCATAGAAATAGGGAAGATAGAAATTCCATTGCAGATGGCCTATGGTCTAAGGCCATCTCCAATAAAATTTTCTAAAATTGAGTTTCTATCCTACTTGTCATTATACTTTAAGGAAAATTCTATTTTATTTGGTAGAGTTTCTATATAGAAATTGCACACACACAATACTATTCAATGATTCTCCATTTCTATCATAGGTGTCACAAAATGAAATGATCAATTTAATAGTGTGAGTTTTAATAATAATTGCCATGAAAGATGTAGAATTTCTACACAGAATTTTTTTATCCTACATCATTGTCAACTATGATAGAAATTGGAATAGAAATTACCATTGATTTTTTTTTTCTAAAAAAATGTTTTAGCATAGAAAGATAGAAACCCGTTGAAGATATCCCCAAAAAGCGTACCAAATTTCATAAAATAAACAACAAATAATTACACAACAAAATATTTATACATATATTAAACAAAATCTAATTAGATTTTTTTTTTTTTATATGTCTATGCTTCCTATCACCTAGGTCAACTAAACTTGTTTTTTGACAATGCCATATAGGTCGTAGGTCTGGATCACCATAGTCTCTATAATCAATACTAGTATATATGCACATGCGTTGCACGTATTTCATATTACTTGAAAAAAAAATAGTTTATTAAAAGAGCAAACGATATTTTCTTAATTTTATTATAGGTGGAAATATAATAGGCAGGAGCTTGAAAGTTGGGAGAAATTAAATGACAGAAATATGAAAGATTTCTCTTATCTCTTGGGCTCATGTGCCTACTTTGCATGTATGCTTTATTAACTTTTACTTTATTCTCCAAACTACCTACTTTGCTTGCTTGCATGCATGCATATCTTTGTTTTATTAACTATCATTTCCCAAGTTGCCTCTTTTGCATGCATGCATGGATGCATACATACATTTAATACGTATTTAATTACTGTTTTTTATTACTTAGATATCCTTATCAAAGTTAATACATATTGAAATGTAGTGAATGATATTTTTGGAACGAAAATTTTTTACGGTGAAGTCTAGTTTTGACATTATATAGTAGAATAGATAATCTAATTTACAATTTTTTTATCAGCCCCTGCAAATGTCCAAATAACCCTTGCTCGCTTGTCATGCGGGTGATGGTTGGTGACATGGTTTGAATCGTACATATCATATTAAGTCGCACATTAATATATAATAACAAAATATATAACTCATAAAATCTATTTTCTATTGACAATATGATTATGAAGTGTATACTAACGCACATTTTTTTGTTATCATCAATCAATCGATCGATCGATCGATCGAATATTGATTAATACGAAACGATCTTTCCGCACCCCCAATTAAAAAAAGAAAAACGGTGACTTCAAGGCATCACCACCGTCCACTCACTTCGATCATCAATCGGACGGTCGAGATGATCTTCCTCGCACCACCCCACCCAAAACCATAAACCCTTGTGAACTACTAAAAGCCCGTATGATCCGACGGCTAAGATTGTCCCTGATGGGTACGTGCTTCTTTTTGGAGCAAAAATATTATAATACCCTTTCCTCTCTTTACTCTCTCTCCTCTTCCAAAGTGTTCCTCTCTCTTCTACAAAACCCTAGAAATCCTCCCTCTCTCTCTCTCTCTCTCGACAAAATCCTAAAAATCCTTCTGGTTTGGTGAGCTTCTGATCCTCTCCTTCATATTGGTTCTCTACGTACTATAGCCATGGCATTGTCTTTTTCTTGTTCTAAAACCCTAAGAACCATATCTGTTTTTCATGTAATTAGTATAATGTTTCGTTTTTTTTTTCATGTGGGTTTTTGTTCTTGATCGATATGATAAAATGGGCAAGCGTCAAAATCGCGCCTTTCCACCAATATTTTTGGGGTTCGTATTTTAAAAATTGACGGAGATCGGTGGCGTTGAGTGATATTTTATTGATTTTCTCGCACAATCTTTTTGTGCTTGAAAATTTTAGGTTTTAGATGCTCTTATTATTTTATTTTTTGGGAAAAGAATAGTAGAAAATTACAGGAGAACCCCTACTCATGTTCTAAAACCCTAGGACAGATTTTTTTCCCCACGCATTTGTATGTTTTCTTCTTCTTCCTCTCACGCGGGAATTTTGTCTTTGATCTGTTTCATGGGGCATACATAAAAATCTCTCCTTTCTCCTTATTCTTGGCATTTTTGTTTGAGTAGTTGACATAATTATATATTTTTGGTGAGGATATAAATGGAATTTGTGCTGAGGATATAAACGGAATGAAACAATAAAACCCATCAGAACCCACCGATTTGGAGTGTTTATAAAGACACCCAAAATTACATTTCCCCGGGTTTGGGGGATTTTTGAGCTGACCAAAAGTAGTGCCTAAAAAATTAACAAGCAAAGGTTTTCATAAACGGCCAGTTCAAAAACACCCCAAAACCGGTGAAAACACAATTACCAAACAGACCCTTATGGTTTTAGTCAAAAGAATAGTGGAAAATTACAGGGGAACCCCTACTCATGGTCTAAAACCCCAGGACCGATTTTTTCCACGTATTTTTATGTTTTATTCTTCCTCTCATGTGGGAATTTTGTTTTTTATCGGTTTCATCGGACATACATAAAAATCTCTCCATTCTCCTTATTCTTGGCATTTGTGTTTGAGTAGTTGACAAAGATCATTGCCGGTGGTGATTGATCTGCTTTGGGTTTTGATGGTCTTAGGGTTTTCTCTAAGGACATGTTTGGCAACCGAAAACTATTTGAAAGTTGGAACTTGGTTTCTAGAAACTAAAGAAAATAGGTTTCCAAGTTAGAAAATATATATTAAAATATTGTTTGATGAGTAACATTTAGGGGTGAGCATTCGGTTAATTCAGTTCAAACCGATATGAATAACCGAAAACCGAATTTGACCGAAAATCGAATAAGCAAAACCGAACCGAAATGGCCCATAACCGAACCAAACTGAACCGAATTAAATCGGCTTTCGGTTTATTTGATTTTTCGGTTTATTTGCTCTTTTTTTTGTTTATATATATATATATATATATATATATATATATAGTAACTAAATTTTCTTATTCGGTTTTGGACTGAAACAGAAACCCAAAAGCGAATAAGAAAATTTAGTATTTTCAAAACCGAAACCGAACTAATTTTTTTTTAAACCGACCCGAATCTCTTATTCGGTTCGGTTTGGTTTTTGGTCCAAAACCGAATAATGCTCACCCCTAGTAACATTACTACATATCAATTATTAAATTAGTATAAATGTGGACATTATTTGTTTGTTTGGACCATTTTTGTAAATAAAAAGTAGTAACAAATATGGTTCCCACTAGTTTATTGAGTTTAACTCCATTTTGGATTAAAACTGGATGATCCTATAATATCCATTTATACTTAATTTCCTACAAACAAATAACATAAATTCATAAGGTTGATATTTTCCTCTTGTGTAGTATATAGAACTGTATTTGTTTGCATGGATTAAAAGTGGTGTGTTGCTATATTATAGATATCTGGATTTGTAATGGGTGTATTGCTATAGTATAGATATCTGGATATATATTGGGTGTGTTGATATATTACAGATATCTGAATATGTCAATGGTAACTGATATATGTCATCGGAACCCTAAACCTGCTAAGAAATCCGAAACCAATTTACATATCAAGTTTATGACTTGTGAACATTCATGCCATCTCGATTGTTTTTAGAAGAAGTAGAAATCAAATGAAGTATAGATATCTGGATATGTACTGGGTGTGTTGATATATTACAGATATCTGAATATGTCAATGGTAACCGATACATGGCATCGGAACCCTAAACCTGCTAAGAAATCCGAAGCCAATTTACATATCAAGTTTATGACTTGTGAACTTTCATGCCATCTTGATTGTTTTTTGAAGAAGTAGAAATCAAATGATACTTTAAACTTCTTAAATTTAAGTGCGTTAAATACTACATTCAATATTCTCAAAAAATAAAGAAAAAAAGTACTACTACATTCAAATAGCTTAACCAACAACTACATGAAATCCAAAACTCAACCAGAATATTATGCGTATAGGAATTTAGTTGGAATCGAAATATTATATAAATATTATAAATCTGACCCAAATTCTTACATGAAGAGCTTATAGGGTTCAGATTCGAATATTATATAAATCTGACCCGTACTCGATCCATTGACAGTCTTAATGCCAGGAACTGTTCCTGGTTTGTGTACTGTTAGCTGTGATTCTTTTCTTGATCCGGGGATGTAATCATGTAATGTTACCGCAGTGAGGGTTTGGTATGTTGATGCTGGTAATCTAGTTACATTGGAGTTGTCAATGGTGTCTACCAAACTAGTATTCTTATATGCCAGCTCTTGTAATTTTTACGGTATGAGTGTCAGGCTTATGAGTAGTTATTTGTAACTTACTAGACACTAGTTTTCAGTCCTGCTGATGCTAGATCAGTCGATTAACAGGATTCCTTCATTATTTTTAGGAAAGTCTCAGTAATTGCATTGTGTAAATGAGTCCTTTTTAAAGAGTAATTTTATTTTAGGGTTGAACCCTCTAATGATTGGTTTAGTTATTGGCCAAGAATAACCCTTGAAGTTAATCATAGTGTGACTATGTACCCAAGAACTAAAATCTATCCTCAACTTCGTGAATCGTAACCATAAACGAATAATAGGAAAAAAAACAGTATATTCTAAAGTGAGAGTAAAGATAAAAAACTTAAAGTAGGAGATGAAGTGATGACATACTGTAGCCTGTGCAAGCCAGTGCAAGCCCCGGTCATGTGGAATGTTATGTTCCCGTGTTTGGTTTATTTTACAAGTTGGGTACTCCTAAACATTTTTATAATTTGTACAACTTAATATTTCGAAGCATTTTCTCAAACTACCCTGTGGGATAGAAAAGATAAATATCAAATTCTTTTATGTAGGAGTGCTTGCATTATGAATCAAAAGATGCAGACGTTGAAGGCATATATGGATTGGAATTGTATCTATGTTTTCTCATACACAGAAACTTGTGGTTATTATTAGTCATTGTAAATAATTTTTACTTGGTAAGTTTGAAGGCAGATATCTCTAGTTGAACTTTGTGTGCTGGTGGTATGACATGAAACTTTTAACACTCAAACTGTTATAAGACCGGTCATGCTTTATGGATCATAATGTTGGGTAATAAGCTAGAAAATGAGTGTAGCTGAAACAATATAGCTAAGATAGATAGAGTGGTAATACATTGATAGACTGGATAAGAAATGAGTGAATATAGACCAATATATGAGAAAAAATCATGTCGGCTGGTTTATATAGACCAATATATGGACATGTTGGAATGAGCGATAAGATAACGACTCATGTAGACCAATATATGGACCTACTTGAATGAGTGATAAGATATTAGTCAAAGGAGCCCCTAGAAGAAGGGTTAGGCCTAACGGCCCGATGAACTTGGTTTGAGGCCTTAACCGAGGGATAAGGCTTTTTTGTTAATGTTACAATGGACATGTTTCCTAAGCCAAACCTAAAAAAATGGGAAGAAGTCTTTGTTGTTGTTGGGAGAGGGAACTCTAATTACATTGTATTTTTGCCTACACATTAGTGGTAAACAAAAGGAAAATTGAAATAACAACATATATGGTTGTTAGCAGTTATCTTCTCATATATTTTTGAGATTCAACTTTCTTCTTTAGATCTTCTTGTAAGGAATAGTTGAACTTTTGTGGCTTGAAACTGGATACTGTATACCTGATCATAGTTTCTACATCCTCTTGTGAAGTAGTGCGACATTGCTTCTGACCCTACACACCCTCGTGCAAAACTAAATGTTGTTTATATGAAGGTTCACATGTATATGTTTGAATTTTGAAACTACTACTATTGTCTATATGAATGCTCACATGGATAGAACTCCTAGTGCTTCATTGAGTGTCTTCTTATGCATCTAAAGCTTCTCATGTACAAATTTCTGAAGAGTAACATTTAATGATAAATGTTATCCAGCCGACTGAATTTCGATTCCAATTTCAAGACTTTTATATGATAGACATAATCATTGGTGTATTCACGTGAATACCTGTTTTCTTGTGCGGATGGTTCTACTGTGTATGTGCATGTGCTTTCATGTGTATTGATAGGTATTTCTCATTAATTTAGATTGATGCAATCAATTGCAGGCATGGCGTTGCAAACTGCAACCCCCACTACTACCCCTGCCCCATATGTGGTAAGAGTTTTTTTTTCTTTTATCTAATTCCCTGCGTTTCTGTTCTTTCGACCTCCAAAGATACAACTAAACCTTTTGCTAACCTCTAGCATATTTATGATTCTGATATATTAATAAATGCCTTACAGGTTGGAAATGCCTTTGTTCATCAGTACTACCATGTTCTTCTTACATCGCCAGATCTGTTGCACCGATTCTATCAGGATTTGAGTATTCCGAGTCACCCAGATCTTGAAGGAGTGAAGCCATCTGTAAGCATTATGCAATCTTTGTTTGTATGAAATTTTTTACTAGTTTTATCCATCATTATTCAATTATTGTTTTCATTTCATCTGTTTACTGTTAGATCTAAAAACCTTTTTAATCATCTTTGGTATTAAAGTTAGGTATACTTTTGTAATCGTATCCATGGTTAAATGTATTTATATGCATTTCAATGAAATCAACTAATTGAATGCCTTACATATTGGTTTTATTTGTCTTGTGCTGGAGCAGGCCATCAATGACAAGCTCTTGTCATACAATTTCAACAGATCGGAGATAGAGAGTATAGATTCACAAGCATCTTACCATAACGGGGTCATGATTTTTGTAACTGGATGCTTGACTGGGAATGACAATGTTCATCGGAGGTTTACCCAGTCATTCTTCCTCGCTCCACAGGGTAATGGAGGGTTCTTTGTCCTCAATGACATCTTCAGATTTTTGGATCCGCCTAAGGAATCAGATGAGATTTTAGCCAATGCCAATGGTATTACTGATGATACACCAAAATCTCCACCAAGTCTTGCACCAGGTATCTTCATACATATGTCTTATTTTCCTTGCTTTCCAATGGATTCTGACTTTTTGGCAATATTATTTCTACACAGTGGAGCCGGATTTGATTCAGGAGAATCATGCTGACGACCTCACATCTCCACCATCAGAGAGTGCGCCTATTAATCACGAGGAAGTTGTGATCCCTTCAGAAAATGGTAGCTCAGGTGTTGAAGATGAAGTTACTGTAGACCCCCCAGTGCAAAAGCAGTCTCATGTATTGCCCATCCAGGAGGTGGCTACTTCTGTAACTGAAGAAGATGGCCATAATAAATCTTATGCATCAATAGTGAGTTGATATCTTTGCCTCATTGCTGCTTTATTTCCATATTTTGAACTGCTGAAAATTTCTTAACAGTCTTGCAAACCTGTACTTATGATTAAATTTTGGTTTTCTTTATCATCCAGCTAGTCATACGGTGGCTGTATCTTCACTTGTTTCTTTTGGACTGAAAATCTAAACCGTCTTATTGTCTTAATCCCTCTCTAGGTAGCTGGTTGTGCATCTAACTTGTTGCTGAGATTATATATAGAAAGTGAAACATTTATCTTTCTCTATTTATATATAGACAAGTGTATGCATATATCCTTCATTGACACACACTGTCTCATTCTTCTCCTTATCGTTATCATTACCCTTTTGTTATTTCTTAGTAAAACCAGTCACTACAATATCTAATATTTACACCTTGACTTATCATCTAAAAGTATCAAACTGTATGAACCAGTTTCCGTAAGCTGCTTATATCTATCCTTAGATTTTCGAATATCTTGCCATAAAGTTGTTCTTCAGTGAGCATCATTATTGCTAGTATAAAACAATGCCCACCAAATGCCTAGAAAGGAAAGTTTTGGTTTGCTGGACAATGTAGTTATCTAGCTATATAAGAAAAAAAAATGTTTTGTTGAGATTCAGAAGTCAATAGGCATGCAAGATGGAGGAATAGGAAAGGTTGGTGGCTAACACTAATTCAGTGGAGAAAGCAGTATTTGGGAAATAACCAACATACTCAAAGAATGTAATAATAATACAAATACTGACTAAAAGACTCAATATGAAAATTAAAACTCTTGATTCGATAACTATGGACTGAATTATTGACGAAATCGAAATAGCTTAGAACATGCCATATAGTTTATTCTTCTATATATCTTACATGTTAGTATGTTACAACAATATGGAAATTCATGTACTCATCTGTTTATTCTGGAAGAACATAATGTGTAATTTTTGTTAGCAAAAGCTCTCCCTTGGACAAAAGTGTTCCCTAGTAATACAAAGTCTTTCTGAACCTCCATTTTTAAACGTGTGTGAGATTCCTTGTGAAGAGAGCAGCTGCTGACTTAACATGAATTGGCAGGTGAAGGTTATGAAGGAGAGCATGCCACAGAAGTCAGCTTATGTGCCTAATATGGCAAAGGTCCCTGCTAAGGCTGCCGAGAAACCAGTGAATCTTCCCACTACACCAGCTGATCCCACACAGGAATCAAGGAAGTCTGGTAGCAAAAATGCCCCTGAGATAATTAACTCTCAAGATGGTGCGAGTACGATATATGAATTGCATAATTTGTGTTTTCATATTCTGTACTCTTACGCGAACTTTATCTTAGCAGCGGCAGGTCACTCTGTATATATTCAGAATCTGCCTCTAAATGCAACAACTGAACAAGTTCTTCAGGAACTGAAGAGATTTGGAACTATTAAGCCTGGTGGTGTACAAGTCAGAAACCATAAGGTGGTTGTATGTAGCCAATCTTACGCTGCATAATTCACATATCTTTGTCCAGGTAACTCAATTGTCTTTTACTCATTCTTGCAGGTAGATCGCTTTTGTTTTGGCTTTGTTGAATTTGAGTCAGAAACCGCCATGCAAGATGCAATTAAGGTATGTCATGTTCACTTAGATCACTTGAATATTGTTCACAATAATAACCGTTGATGTATCATCTGTCAAACTAGTTCCTATTACAAGCTATGTAGGAAAATTCACTATTGAGACAATAGGGCTCTTGTTTTGTGTATGCTAGTGTCTTAATTATGTTTGTAGTCTTCAATATTTTCTTGAAAATAATATTCTGGTGGGTGATGTACATTGCTTCTCCAGAAGCTATTTAGTTCACATTCATTTGACAACTAGCTATGGTATGTGGCAATTAGTAGTAGCACTGTTTTGTTGCGAGTTCATGAGATGTTCCTTGTTAATTTTTGGTACTGTGTTCCAATACTTTAGCAACTTGTTCTTTATTCGTAGCAACTACATTTGGTCTGGATGTGGTGCCATGTTG
Organism: Iris macrosiphon; assembly: GCA_036927795.1. Taxonomy (NCBI): domain Eukaryota; kingdom Viridiplantae; phylum Streptophyta; class Magnoliopsida; order Asparagales; family Iridaceae; genus Iris; species Iris macrosiphon. The sequence goes on along the minus strand of JAYESA010000016.1, from coordinate 112,001,769 downwards.
AAAGCATATTGCAATTTATTTCATCAACAAAAAATTTACTGTAGCAAAATAAATTTATATTAAATTCATGCAAACGAAACAAGTTTGTAAAATTTTAAAATACAGACAGAGTCCGCCAACAGTGCTGGCGGAAAATACAACAGACGTACATGTAGGCACGAAAAAAATTAAAGTGACCCCACAAGTCAATTTCCGCCAACACTGTTGGCTGAAATTGGGGGGGGGGGGGGAATTTTAGCCAACTCTGTTGGCGAAAATTGGGTGTGGGAGCCCACGGGTTGGTTTGATTGGTTTGGTTTGTTTGGTTGGTTTAGTTTGTTTTAATTAGTTATATTTTGATTTTATTTATTTATTTAGTTTTGTTTTGTAATTAGATGTAAGAAAAATTATTTTAACGAAATAAAATTAAAATTGTAAAGAAAAATCTAGAAATATTTTTTTCGGAAATTTGCATCAAGAGCATCAAAATTTGTATAAATTCCATCTAAAGCATCAAAGTTTAAAAAATTACGAAAAAAAATCAAAACGTCCTTTGGGTGTTTATATTTTTTAATATTATATTCCTACCGTTAATTTTTTTGCCGTTAACAGACGTTAAAAAAAAATTAATAATAATAATAAAAATCTGCCGCAAGAATATTACGTCTGCCGTCGAGCAGACTTCGAGCGGCCATAACTATTTGTTTTGAAATCGTTTTTTGTTAAACAATAAGTCGATTTGTATGTTTTTGACGAGAGTAACACAAATCGTGTAGAATTTTTTTTTTATCCGAAGCAAGACACATTTTACAGGCAAAAATATAAAATTTAAAACTTTAAAGTATCAACTTTTGACTGAGAGATCGAAACAAGGTCCAGTTTGTGCCAAAATGACCGTATCGAAAAGTACTACGGGATAAACCGTTTCACCGTTTGACGGACTACTAAAATTTTTAGAATCGCAAAAAAACGATGTTTCGACCTCCAAATTTTACTTTCGGTCATTTTATTTTCGAATATTTAAAATTTACTGTAATAAATTTATATTAGATGTGGGGGCCCACGGATTTAAAACGATGTTTCGACCTCCCCAAAAAAATTAGGAAAAAATTTAATAAGAATTTTTTTAATTAATTGTTTTATGTCCACTATCAAAAAAACTAATAAAACAAGTAAAAAAACAAAAATAAAACTAAATAAATTTAAATTAATTGTTTTCGTTAAAATAATTTTTCTTAAATCTAATTACAAAACTAAATAAATAAAACCAAAACATAATTAATTAAAACAAACTAATAAAATAAACCAAGCCAACCAAAGCAAACCAACCAAACCAAACAAAACCATCCAACCGAACCCGTGGGCCCTTCCAGACCCAATTTCCGCCAACTGTGTTGGCTGAAATTGGCCCCTACCAATTTTAGCCAACAGTGTTGGCGGAAATTGGCTTGTGGGATCCACTTTTTTTATTCTTTTCCTGCCTACGTGTTCGTTCTTTTTTGTTTTCCGCCAACACTGTTGGTGGACTGTCTCTATTTCAAAATTACCCAAACTTGTTTCGTTTGCATGAATTTAATATAAATTTATTTCGCTACAGTAAATTTTATGTTTCATCAATGCTTATGAAAGCTTTCTACTTGGTATTTGTTTGTTGGTAATGCTTGAGCTACTTACTGCAAATGTCACATCCTCTATCTTGTTTGCTTTTGAGACTGTTTTATATAAATCCATGTATTGTTTCTTTTGTTCCCTATTACATTCTGCAAAATACATTGATGCATTACTTTTGTTAATTTTAGGCATCACCCATTACTATGGTAGGCCGCCAAGTGTTTATTGAAGAGAAGAGAACAACTACACGAGGCAAGTCCTTTTCTAATTCCCTTAGCCAGTCTTTACATATAATAATTTCAAGACCATAGTGCATTCACATCATGTTCATGTTATTAAATATTTGCTAGACTTTTCATATATAGTTTGATTAGTGGGGTTCCGTAACGAATAACATCAGGTCATTGACCATATTGATTTTTCAATGATGATGGAAGACTAATTTATCCCTTAGTTCTTGGAGTCTGATACTCCGCTTGAATCATCAATATCAAATGTATTTTGTTTGTTAGAGTGAAAGCAATAACATATGATTTACAGAGGAAAACTACCATGTCATAATTATTTACTGCTTAAAGATTTCATAAACCCAGACTTCACCGTTCATGGACCATCTGTTGTCTATTGTAATTCATGCCGGTGCAAATATTCTTTGCCCATGAAAACCATCATAAATTTAATCAACAGGCCCCAAAGGGCCCAAATCCATTGATGATGTAGTTTCATGGTATTTAAATATTTTTTGTACCAATGGTTCCTTTGAAAACTTAATCCAAAACTTTACTACTGCAAAGAAATATTTACACCTTTTATATTAGATTACCGTCATTCTGGTTCTTTTATGTTGTATTTATCGTTTACAATCTTTTCAGGTTTGATATTCTTTTAAGATCACAGATAGATTCACTAGTGCTGGATTAAGTTTTTGACTAACGTGCAATCATTCAGTTTTAAATGGACAAGGCACATATCTTCCATATTGATACTGATGTGTTACCTACCCTTGTTCCTCCAGTTGTTAATGGTGTTGTTATCAATAATGGCAATGGAAGAGGGCGATTCCCAACCGGAAGAGGTAGATTCCGGAACGACAATTTCAGGGGCCATGGTGGGAACTTTGCGGGCAACAACCAAGGGTATCGGAGGGTAGAGTTCAGGAATTGGGGAGAGTTTTCAGGTCATGGTCGGGGCCGAGGACTGCCAGGTCATTTTGGAGAAGGTTATCAGCATCGGGCCATTCAGAATGGTTACGGAAGTTTATCTCGTACTGTTGTGGTGAATCAAGATTCCGTTTCTGCTTGAAACTTCATGCTGAAACTGAGAAAAAGGCAGCATATTTTTTTGTACCCCTTCTCTCGGGGGAGAAGCAAGTGAGAGAAAAAGGATATAGTTAGTTTACCAATCACATATGAAGAACAAAACTTCATTGTAAGAGAGGATTTTTGGGGATTGTAACAGTGATTTCATGTCATGATATGAAAACCTCAGTTTTTGGGTTTCATTGGGATTCAGTTGAGTCCAGATTTTGGTTATTGCAATCACATACCATGGTGAACTGCAGCTGCAAGAATTTGATGGGGAAATGATTGTTTCTTCCTGTTCCCATAGACTTTCTGCAGGCCAGATATGCTGTCTTATATTCTGCCCTTATCCTATTACATGTCGGCTTTTGTCAGTATAAAACAAAAGAGGGATTCACATGTAATAGAGTAGGAACGTAAAATGGGACAAAATATGTGGGATATCAGATTTGCTCTGGACTTTCATTTTGTTGCACCAATGAAGAAGTTGCCATTTATTTGTCCATGATAAAGTGAAAAAAAAAAACTAAACAAAATTTATACTTAAAGAAAAAAAAAATTCAATATTTTTTTTTATCAATTAAACTCTTATTTTTGGCATTTGATGAAATAATTCTTTCCGTCTACTAGTTGTTTACATTTGAATGTTATAATTGAATGTTATAGTCATAGTCAAATTGACTGATATTATAACGGTTTTATAATTTTTTTGTATATAGATTTAAAATATTTTATATTTTATTATGTTATTATTTTCTTTCTTTCATATTTTACTATGTTTTCATGTTGTTTCATATTTGTACATTATAGTTTATTTTCTTTTAAGAATTGCAGTTTTTTTTCTCTCTCCTAAAATATTAAAATTCTACTTTGTATAGAGAAACTGGAAATTCATACTCTGTTACGGAACCTTCGAGTTTCTTTGTATAAAATCCAATGGCAGCAAAAACAATAGAAGACATGGAACTCTCCCTTCCTATTTTTAATTTGTATATTTCTTAATAATAGCTTTCAAAATTGTGAGCTTATTTTAACCAACATGATTCTGCTTAGGGACAAGTCCGTGCAGTGGATATTTGACTTGAAAAAGTAGGCACGCCATAATCAAAGTTGGTGTATGGTATCCTCCTTTTTCTTTTAACATTCATCCACTAGATCCCTTCCAACTCAATATAGGAGACAAAGACGACCTCACAATGATCAGCAGCAGTAGATGCCTCCTTCCTTCCTTCCTTTCTTGATTATTATGGGAACCAAAACTGGCCAAGTGCTCCTATCTCAAGCCTACATATCTTTCTAAGGTATAAAATTATTTATGTACCACTCCTATTCCTTGATTATGGCCCTTAGATCATCTCCAACCGTATTGTGACTTTAAAAAAAAAAGTTGTTGCCACTTTGAATGACCAAATTTTATTTAAATTTTTTTCTCTAATACAATTGTCAAATAAATTATAAAATTTACGTGATAAAAAGTTATAAATGTCATTGTGAAATTAATTGTCTAGTTTTAGACAAATGCAGTTGACGATGTCTTCATCTCTATGTCATCAATTATGAATAATTTTTTTTTTTAAAAAGAAAAAGAAAAGAAAAAGAAGTCTTGGAAGTTGTAAAAAAATAACCATCTCAATACTTTTGCATTGAAGAAGACTTTTCTACTTTATTGTCTTTTGTGAATACATTTTTGCCACATAGGAAAAACATTGTCTTGTGCCTCATACCACATAGGAATCACAAATTCACAACACACTACAAGACATTAGGATTGGAGATGCTCTTATTTGGATCCAGAGCAAGGGGCAAAACCAGACATTTCATTCACTTCGGAGGGACGAACTGTCTATATATATATATTTTTTGACTGTGGAGGTAAACCTTAAATATAATTAAAAAAATTGTATACAAATAAATAAATAAATCGTAGGGAGGCGTTCACTATCTAGCCCCGCCCTTGCCCAGAACCCGAAACCGACCCCAGACCTAGTTTTGTGTTATAAGATGTCACTCCCCGTTCCCGATATACGTATTTGGAACGTATTCTTGCTTGCTGGCATGGTTGTCTGGTTGGTTGGAGGCCAGACGATTTTCTGGTAGAGTTGGTTCTTGGTTTATTTTGAGATCAGGGCTTGGTCATGACTTGAACCATTGGTTAAATGAATCCAAACCCTCCCTATATAAACCAAAATACACTATCTCTCTTCGCATTATTTCTTTTCCATTCTCTCTCTTATGTTTTCTCTCTCCCTCCATAGGCAAGTACACCTTGCATGAAAATGGAGAAAATTTCTATTTTATGAGTCCTTTATGCTTGTTATGTGGTTCTCCTTACATTTAGAACTTGGTATTTTCGGCTTTGGTGGATGGATTAGTGTAGATATATATTTTTAAGTTTAGAGCTTTTTATGTGTTCTTGAGTTTTCTTTGGTTTTGATCTCTAAAAATTTGTTGTTTTCGAAAACTTATTGTTCTATGTTGATGAGCATTCGACTTATTCTTTAGCTAAATCAATTTTCACAGGGAATTCAAAAAGTTTTCTCAGCATGAGGGAGGATCAAGAAGAAAATCCAAAAGGAACTCGAGTTTTCGGTGCGATTGCTCGGGAGTTATTTGAATACTTTAGAATTTACTTTGTTGGATTTGGACTTTGTTTGAGATTTTCATGGAAGAAACAAAACTTAGATTTTTGGAACTTCCATGGCCGAAACCTGCTGTTCTGGGATGAATGAGCTTTATGCGGCACGCTTAGCATGCGGCCTGGACTTCTCGCTCCAAAGTCAGCATGCGGCCATCTTGTTGGTCGCATGACTGAAATCTGCACATGCGTCCCTTGGACAAATGCATGAAACTTGAACGAATGAAATTTTACTAAGTCCAAATTTTTTTGTGCGGCCAAGTATGTATGCGGCCAAGAGGAGCATGCAACCTCGTCGTCCATGCGGCCTCGAGCTATGCATTTTCTCTTTTTTTGAACGCATGGCTCAGCACTGCCTTGGCTCATCTTTTTATGATTTTGTCTTGTTCTTCTGACACACTTTATTGCATGTCACACCAGTCACGTCCATCACTTTATATTACCTTCATGACTTGCATTTATTGTCCATCATTTTGGCACTTGTTCCGAAGAGTGAACCTTGCCCCACCCATGCGGCCTTGACATCCATGCAGCCTGCGACTGCATGCAGCCTTGATATCCATGCGGCTCACAATTTCATGCGGCCTTGACACCCATGTGGCCTCGACTTCATGCGGAACCTTGACTATGCGCTTACTGTTTCATGCACACGTTGAACACTTGCTGGGTTTAAAAATGTTATCGTTTTATTGAATGATTGTGATGCTATATGTTAAACTTAGAAAGGACTTGTATAACCCATATGTGACCCTGTGCTAAATTGACTAAGTATCTGAGATGAGTCGGTAGATGTGGCCTTATATGCACTTACTATTTTTTTTCGGTCATATTATTATACGTTGGATAGAATAAGTGACGTAGTTCAACTCAGGGGAAGGTATGCAATCCCGATCCTTGTTTGGTTTAAGGATTGTGGATCTGATCTCGAAGAGTTCTCGCACTACTCTTATTCTCATCTATCGATATAATAAAGTAACAACTAATTTGACCAATGCTTAATTGTCCTGTCCTCAATGACTTGTAACTTGATAATTTGTCCATGATCTTGACCTTAACCTTGATACTAGAACTTGTTCCTGCCCTGACTATTGTATCCGTGCTGATACACTTGATCGCACCGAGAGTGCTACTTGATATATATATAGTGAGCCATCGTGCCATATACTCCTGCTACGTGATATATGTAATTATTTTCATGCACGGATCTGGTAGTTGGACAGTGACTTTAGTCGTTGCTAGATAGTATATTGATTGTTGTATCACACTTGGGTAAATCTATATTTAACTTGCGAATAACAATATGGGTTCATATCAAGAATGCTCGTAATTAAAGTACGACATCTAAGAAGAATGTTCATGTGACCACGACATACAATTCTATTAACCTAGGGTTAGCTAGACAATTTAACTTGTAGAGCATTGGGAGAAAATAGTATCCCGAGATCGTGCATGTCGAGCTACCCTAAAATAGCTGGGAGTAAAGGCTGGCCACCACGAATACTTTATATCATCCGCACTAGTGGAGTGCAGTATCTGATCTAATTATAAGACCGAGCGAGTACCTTTCCTATAGAAAGCCTGAAACTATTACTAATCGTTAATTAGCTAAGTGCCCTTGCAAGGGACTGGTGCACTTATACATATATTCTTGCTCGTATATCATTGGTCTAGCCAGCCCTGCTTGATTAGGGCACGATCTGAGAATACTTATATTGCATTTCTGGGATAACCCAGAGATCACATATCAAGCCATAATACATGATTGGTCTTTTAAATTTCTTGTAATGCATGCCTAGCCAGGAAAGTGGGCTATCATGGCATGGTGATTCAACTCATGTCCTTGTTTGGTTGTTGGGTTGCATTATTGTGATATGATAGACTGGACTAAAATTACGATGCAGAGTTATTTCAGCTTGACCATAATCAAGGAACGTATTCTATCTTGATGTGATAAGGCACTTCCTGTCCTTGTTTGGTGAAGGGGTGTCGTATCATGTTATGGATATGACATATGCCATTGATTGATGGCTTACGCATCTCATGCTATACAACTGATTTTGTTTCTTCATTTCGTGCTTCATTTGTGGTACTTGCTATTTGGGGTCTGACCCCATTGGTTTTGCATGGCCAGGTTTAGAACCAGCACATGAGGATCAAGCTTACTTATCCCTCACTGATAGCACACACTCGAAGGATGGCTGCTGAGGGACACGAGTGAGTTTCTTTATTCACTGCTCGTCTTTTATGAACTATATTCTTTTGGGCGTTTAGCCAACCAGCACTTGTTAGTCGGCAAATCTGGACACTAGTTTCCTACATGACTGTAATATATTCAGACTGCAGCTCACCCACTATCATGTATACTTTTGATCTTGTATCTGGCTTATTATTTTGTCTTGCTAGATCTCTAAGAACATTCTGATACGATATTTGGGATGCCTTACTGCTTATTCTAAAATATTCTATGTTATTGCTACTTGTTTGAATGATTGAGATATAGAAGTTCTTGACCCTAGGAGACCTGATTGTAGTATACACTTCCATGTCTCTAGACAACTTTAACACATTGCGGGTTGCTTCAGTATTCCGCAAGGTGTGGTTGGCTGAGTCATTCTTCCGCCCTCAAGTATTTTGGATCTGGGACGTGACATAAGATCATCATTACTAAGGTCCATCCCACATTCTAGATTCTAGATTCAAAATATAGGAGCTTATTTTGTGTAATAGTAAGTCCCATCCCTAGTTCCAATTTCTAGATTTTTGGTTCTATCCTACCCATAGGTGCTAAGGGTTGGGCCTCCCAATTTCCAGATTGTAGGAACTCATTATGTAGAATAATATATCCTAATTTGGAGCCCAACTTTCTAGATTCTAGATTTTACATTTTTTTTCCTACATCAATTTTTTACCACACAATCTTTGAAACCGGAGCTCACTTTATCATTTTATACTATTCTCATACAAACCCAACCCATTCTATATTTATCTTTTTTTAAAAAAAAATTTGGGCGCCAAATTGCATTTGTGAGTCCTAACTACTAATGATGCTCTAATAGTTTAGTTCTTTTTGTGTAGATTTTAGTGACATTAGAACTTCAGTTTATGACGATAAATAGAGTAGGGTCCTCGTAGAGGGGATTCAAACCTGAAGCATATACATAGCAATACCTGGGCCCCATAGAGCATAATATACATATTCCTTTTCAAGGTACCGATCAATATAATTAACTCTGTTTTTTATACTAATTAATTACTGAAATGATCAAATTAGCAAACCAAAATTTATATTACAGAATGTAACATTGAAAGATATAAAAATAAGATTTTCTTTTTTATCTGTAAATATTTTAAATTTGGATTACCGTAGTAACATTAAAAATTGTTTTTTTAGTATTGAAATGAACGTAATAAAATTTATATTCATAATCCACATATCTTAATCTACCGCTTGTAACTCATATTCCATTTCAGGGTATATCACCACTGGCAACCCATCGATCCCAAATATTACTAGCAATTCAATGGTACTAGACCATTTCCGTAATATTTTTTCACATGAAATCTCAGAATATCATATCACTGAAACTACACATTAAAGTGTCTAAATACTTCATCCTCGTGCATAAGTACACCAACACTTTTATAATTACAATATTTCAACTAATAACAATAATAATACATAAGTGACTTCATTTATCTTTTATCTTTTCTTAGGACATCATCGGGCGTAAGGACGTAGCAAGAAAGCAAAATATGATTATTTATTAGGAAGTGAAGATAAAGCAAAGAAGGGTTAGAACCACTCATAATTTAGAGAATTGTTGAAGGAAAGATAAACTACCTGTACGATCAAGCTCTCCTTATGCGTCATCCTTAAATTATACCAACATTGGTTCAATACACTTCTTTCTATATTTCCTTTCTCACTCTCTCAGAATCCAATATGAATGCAGAAATATATGAAAGCGAACAATGGAATAATTCAAAAAAAACAACAACTATAAAAACGCATTCATCAAAATCAAGCAAAGAAAAAGTCCAACGATGACAACAAAAAAAAGGATGAGAACTCTTACATATAGTTTACTCTCCAAGACACGATTCATTATATTTTGGACTTATTCCAATAAAAGACAATCTATGAATAGGAAGGTCTCAATGCATTTATCTCGATGCCGAAAGAATATTTCCACTTAACCCATTTTCGACTCGGTTATACAAGCCACAAGCCAACCTAATGTCACTGCCAGAAGCATGGCACTACAATAATGTCACACCATTTGTGCTTCATGTCAAGATACTAGCAATGCTAGTGCTTAATAACTCATTAAAAATATAAAACCAACCTCTACACATGACTTTCTCGTATCATTGAGCAAAAAGTAGACCACTTAGGTTTAAGGGTTCATCACATCATAGTCCTAAGAGACTAATTGATAACCTCTGCCTACAAGTCTTCTTTGAACTAACATGAGATGACAAGTAGATTTCTCATTGAACTAAGAGAAAATTATTTATAATATAATTACATAGACAAGTACATCAAAATTTCTTGAAGCCCATTTTTCTTGTTGTGTCGTCAACCAACTGGCACTTGATTCCCTTAGTGAAGGGGTCTGCTAAATTTTTATAACCGTATACAATGATTACTATAATGATACCATCTGGGATGTGCTTATTTAGTGATGTGTGACTCTACTTACTTACAATCCTCTTCTTCCTATGGAAGAGGGAGTTCGATGCCACTGCTGCAGTTTCCTGATTGTTACAGCAGATCGTAATAGTCAAAATATGTGCACCAACTGGAGGGAGATCAAACTTAAGCTCAATAAGCTATTTTGCCTCATCGGTTGCTGTTGATGCAAGTGCAAATAATTTAGATTCTATGGATGAATGGGAGAGAAATATTTGTTTCTTCGATTTCTACGATGTAGTAGCTCCGTCCGCAAAGAATAAAAAGCTTCTAGTGGACCTCTCATTTTCTTTTTTGAACACAAGCTTGCATCCTTGAAGCCTTAAACTAAAATCAGATAGCCTTCATAGTGCAATGCATACTTTTGGGACTTCTTCAAATACCGTATGAATCTCTTCATATATTAATTTCTAGTGCTCCATGACATGATTAATCGAGTATCGACTCAATATTTCCACAGCAAATGCTATTTCAGGTCTAGTGCAACTTATTGTGTACATCAAGAGTCTAATGATGCTTGTGTAGTCCAACTATCTGATAGTTTTCCAAGTATCTGGCCTCACCTTCTTATAACAACTATAAGGAGTATCAATACCAGAAATATTATTTTATATATATATACCATGTGATTATATTCTTAATGTAGTCGACTTTAAGAGAGAAAACCCTACTTTTGTCGAGATAATTTTGATCCCAAGGATGACATCAATATCTCCAAAGTCTTTCATACTAAATTTGGACGAGTGGAACTTCTTGGTATCTGAGATGCCATCAAAGTTCTTATCGAGAATCAACATATCGTCAACATAAAAGTAAACAATCACACCTCTACCATTTGTGAACTTAGTGTATATACTCTTATCTGTCTTCCTAACCTTATAATAAGTTGACCTGATGACTTTGTCAACTTTTCGTGCAAAATCTTAGGAGATCGTTCACCATATAGAGATATCATTGATTTTATACTAGGTTTTCTAGTCCCTTGAAGACAAACCCTTATGGTTGCTCCATGTAGATCTTTTCACTCGTCTCCATTCAAGAATGCTATCTTTACGTCCATCTGGTAAATGACCATCTTGTGAATTATAATAAGTGTATTAGCATCATGATATTAGTCATCTAGGTGACTGTTGCATATGTGTCATAGTAATCAAAATCCTACTTCTGAGAGAAACCTTTGACCACCAATCTTGCCTTGAACTTATCAATAATTCCATAAACTCTCATCTTCTTCATAAAGATTCATTTGCTCCCAATGGGTCTTTTTTCCTTCAGGTTGGTCGACCAACACTCAATTTTTATTTGGCACTATGGAGTCAATCTCATTGTTGGTAGCTTTTTTTTTTCAGAATACACCATCCTTGGTCTTTATTGCCTTGTCAGAAGTTAATGGATCTCCTTCCATATGGTAGGTGATGAAGATATTTCTGAAGTCTTATTTCTTCTTTGCTTGGTAGGAGGCTCGATCATGGGCTATGGCTCTGTAAGTACATCCTTTAGGGTCTTCGTGACAATATTCTTCAAGGTTTCCTCATCTAGAACCTCTTTGATGTTTGCAGCTAGATTAGGAACGCCGATTTCACTCTGTTAATTACCTAGCTCTTTGATAGTTCAATAAGATTTATATTATTGTCTTTGGCAAATTTTTCCTTGAATAACTCTACATCTTAAGATTCAATGACCTAATTTTTTTTATAGATCAAGGAATTATGATCATATCTATTTAGCATATCCATAAAGGATAGTCTTGGTGTTCCTTGTGCCTAACTTTTGAATTTTGATGTTTGAAAGCTTGACATAAGCTAGACATTCCATACCACAATCGAAGAACATCTAATTTGGGTCTAACTTTAAACCAGAGTTCATGAGGAGTGATCGCAAACTAGGCAAGTGACACTTTGTTTATGACGAAGGTGGATGTTAGAGCAGCTTCTCCCTGTAAGTGCTGAGGTATTCCCACTGTTAGATACGTAGAGTTTATCATTTCCTTCAGCGTTTGATTATTTCTTTCATCAACTCCATTGGATTGCGGGAAGTATGACATGGTAGTCTCATTGATAATCACATACTCTTTACAATATATAATGAACTAGTACGAGTGATATTCTCCACTTGATCACTTATGAGTCCCACGTATGAAGTTCACCCTTTGTTGTTAAGTCTTTGAATTTCTTGAACGATTCATCCTTAGACTTGAGCATGTAGACAAAATCATATTTTTTAAAAGTCGTTGATGAAGGTTTGGAAGTAATTCATGCCTTCTTTAGTGCTGAAGAGTTTGAAGTCAAAATATTTGAGTGCACCAACACCATAATCTATTTTCTTTGATTCACCTTTTTAAAGGGTTTTCTCATAATTTTGGTTTGTGCATAGCCTTCGCACTTGTTTGATTCTTTACCCCCATATTTGGAAATAAGACCTAGTCGATATCACCTGTAGAAGATGTAGTGTCTACCCAACAATCAATATCATATGTAAAAGCATTTACTCAGAGATCATAATAATTAGGTTAAGCTACATTCCATCTGGTCTTTAAGTTTTGGATTTGATATGTAGTCGCTCTTGTAGCGGCCTTTTTGTTGCAGTTATAGTAGACAAGTACATCATCTTAGCATTTGTTTTAAAGCTCTTTGGATTTAGCATTAAGCTCCAGAAGTCCCTCTTCTTGTGAAATTGATGTTTTTTTCTTCTCCTTATGTTCTCCACTTTGGATTATCACAAACTTCTTCACCAACAAATTCTCCTTAATTTTATTCCTTTCTTCCTCTTCAATGTATATGAAACATAGTGGATATATGAAGATAGATAGAAGGGGGATAGGAGAGAGAGAGAGAGATCCACATGCGACGAAGTGGTAGGGGGAGTCTTGACCGAAGAGGGGGTGGAGGCTGCAAACACATAACGGAGGGATAAATGCTAGGTCTCTTTAATTTTTAGGGAACTAGTCCAAAATTTGATAAAAATAACATATAATAGCTAAACATAAGAAAATTAAAAGTTTATTGTAGTAAGTTGCAAAATGATGGTTCATGAAATTTTGTAATACCCCGCTCTGTAAGGTGCATTGGGCTAGTTTATTATCTTAAAGGACCTGATACAGGGGCGGAGCTAGACATTCCGCTTCGTGGGGTAAAAAAGTATTGAATGTAGCAAATCAACTTTGAAAAGTAATTATAATTGTATGTTTACCAAAAATGAGTTTCGGGCAACCTGTCACGCCCTAGATCCAGATTACTGGAGAGCGGGAGAATGACTCAACTAACCGCACCTTACGAAATACCGAAGTAACCCGCAATGTGTTAAGATTGTCTAGAGATAAGGGAGTGCATACTACAATCATGTCTTCTAGGGTCAAGAACTTCTATATATTAATCATTCAATCAAGTGGCAATAACATAAAATATATCAGAATAAGCAGTAAGGTGTCCCAAATGATGCATCAGAATATTCTAGAGATCTAGCAAAATATCAAATGATATGCCAGATACACAATCAAAAGTATACTTGACAGTGAGTCAACTGCAGTCTGAATATAATACAGTCATGTAGGGAACTAGTGTCCAGATTTGTTGGCTAATAGGTGCCGGTTGGCTAAGTGTCCAAAAGAATATAGTTTATAAAAGATGAGCAGTGAAACAAGAAACCCACTCGCGTCCCTCATGTCACGCCCCGAGGCGTCCCCCGAATCGTGACCGCCGTGCGGGCCTGGAGTTGCGCCCGCACAAGGCTTTAATGATTTGCATAGCAAGCACATATTAAGAGTACGCAGATAAATTAAAACACAGATTTGAAATATAGAAAAGTTCTCTTTATTGATAATGAACATCTATTACAAACTCCTGAACGAGTCAACTAATATGCCGAACGGCTTACAAAAGAGATGACTCAAAATGAGATAGCAGTCCTGTACATTACATCCCTTTTTAAACTCAAAATGATAAAGACCTCCAGGCTGGAGGATCGCTTTGCCACGGAGCTGCATTTGTGTATGAAGAGTTGCAGCTTCGGACTTCAAAAGGCTTTGAGGCGCGGTGAAGATGCGCTAACAGCTGGACTGGATCGGGAAGACGACTTCGGCTCCTCGCTCGGTTCGCCTTGGCGCGGAGAACCTGTTTCAACGAGGGTCAGTATATCGAAACATGCTGGTGAAGGCGAGCTAGCCTGACTATACCAATCAACACGTTGTTTAGTGAAGCATGCATATTTTTGTGGGTTTCTATCTTGCCTTAGTTCATTTACAAGTAAGCAGCATATAGAAATTTACTGAAATGAACGTGCCACCGTTCGGTGGATTTTACCTGACCGTCTGAATTACCTGCACAATACTTACCATGCCTTCCCTGAAACGAAGACACAAGTTAGTATGCAACAGGTTTAAATATACATAGGATCACTGGTTTGATGCCACGAAGGGACGGGTTATAGTCTCAAGACACAAATGATATACACCGCAGGTGGCGAGCCCCGCTGCATAACACTTTGCCCCATAACATACGACTATACATACGTTCCGTCCGGATCGGATCGGTCCCGGCGCCCCGGTGACCGTCCGCGAAACTCATAACATACCTTGTGCACAAGTCGTCCGTGATCGAGAATACTCATAGAATTTGTTCCATAGCATACAGTTTTGCATAGTCATCCTGACAGTTTATTTCATAACAAGCATATATTTCCATACTTAGCACGATTCATAGAACAGTTATAGACGAACTAGCATACAGGATGATAACCGTTCATAAGTTTGTTGACAAGCATAATAACCAAGTTATTCTCTTTTATCTTGGTTTCTTTTATTATTACTTGGTATCGTTTGATCGGGGCAAAGGAGTGAAGCTGGAAGCAGAGCTAGCTAATCGGGTTGGTAGCCACTCACTTAGATTTTGGAAAGAAGAAGGAAAGAGGCGCTTCACGACTCCGCTCGCAAGCCGCCTACTGCTCGTTCATCTGCACACGAACAGCTCGATTAATACTTCTTCCTCTCTTTCCAATCTCGGAATAGAAGTGCAAGTCAATGAACGAAAATAATGAAACCATCGAAACCGTTCAAGGAAAATAAGCAAATCCCAAAACCAACTCAAAGCACGAAAGCAACAAGCGACATCGAAAACTGAGGCAATAAAAGATAGCAGCGGAGAGGTCCCTCCTGACTCTGCCGCTAAGCCGATCCTTGGGGCGCAGTCCACCGAATATAGGAATCGATTCCGAAGAAACAAATCCATAACGAGAACGAGTTCTTAATTCAATCTATCCCGATCGAACGATACCGTTTGTGTTTCTTAGCCGCGCTCCCCGCACCGGGGGAACGGGGCGCTACACCTCAACAGTCATTCTTCTAGTGCGTGCCATCAGTGAGGCCGAGATAAGCTTGATCCTCAGGTTCTATTTTTTAAACCTGGCTATGCAAAACCAGTGGGGTCAGACCCCAAATAGCAAGTACCACAAAGGAAGCATGAAATAAAAAAACAAAACCAGATCTATAGAAAGAGATGCATGAGCCAATAATCAATGGTATATATCACATCCATGACATGATACACCATTCCTTCACCAAACAAGGATATGAAGTACCTTATCATATTAAGATAGAATACGTCCTTTGATTATGGTCAAGCTAAAATATTCTGCGGTGTAGTTTCGGTCCACAGTTTATCGTAACACAACAACACAATCCAACAACCAAACTCGGACATGAGTTAAACTATCATACAATCTGTGTTCCTAATTCCACTCAACAGAAGGCCCAATACACAAGCAAAAATATAATCAGGAGAAATAATATAACTTCAGTCCATGGAGTATAGTAACACAACAACACAAACCAATAACCAAATAAGGACATAGGTTGAATCATCATGCCACGTTAGCCTACTTTTCTAGATGGGCACCTATATAAGCAAGTTAGACGGCCAATCATGTATTATAGCTTGATATGTGATCTCTGGGTTATCCCAGTAATACAATATATGAGTATCCTCAGATTGTGTCATAATCGAGCAGGACTGGCTGAACCAATGATGTACAAGAAAGAATATATGTAAAATGATGCACCAGTCCCTTACAGTGCACTGAGCTAATTATTAATCAGTAACAATTACAGGCTTTCTATAGAAAAGATACTGGCTCGGTCTTATAATTAAATCAGATACTGTACTCCACTAGTGCAGATGATATATAGTATCCGTGGTGGCCAGACTTTACTTCTAGCTAATTTAGGGTGGTTCGACATGCACTATCTTGATATACCGTTCCTTTCCAATGTTCTACCAGTTAAGTTGCCTAATTAATCCTAGGTTAATTAGAATCTCATGCCATGGTCACATGAATATTTCTTCTTAGATGTCGTACTTTAAGTACTGACACTCTTGATACGAATTCATATTATCACTCGAGTTAAATCTGGATTCGTCCAAGTGTGATGCAACAATCAATACTATCTAGCCACGGCTAAAGTCACTATCCAACTACTAGGTCCATGCAAGAAAATATGTACATATATCACGTAGCAAGAGTATGTGGCACGATGACTCACTATATATATATATATATATATATATATATATATATATAAAGTCACTATCCAACTACTAGGTCCATGCAAGAAAATATGTACATATATCACGTAGCAAGAGTATGTGGCACGATGACTCACTATATATATTTATATATATATATATATATATATATATATATATATATATATATATATATATATCAAGTAGCACTCTCGGTGCGATCAAGTGTATCAACACGGATACAATAGTCAGGGCAGAAACAAGTTCTAGAATCCTGATCATGGACAAGTTATCAAATAGCAAGTTATTCATGACATGATGGTCTAATACCGGTCACATCAATTTGTGACTTTATTATATCGATGAATAAGATTAAGAGTAGTACGAGCATCCCTCGAGATCAGATCCACAACCCTTAAACCAAACAAGGACCGGGGTTGCAGAACGTCACCCGAGTTGAACTATGCCTCTTATTCTATCCAACGTATAATAAGGCGATCAAGGATAAGTAATCTAATTAACAAGTAAAGTAGCAAGTGCATATGGATCCACATCTATAGGGCTCAATGTGTGCAGAAAATAGTAGGCGCATAAAGCAAGTTGGCGCACAAAACACACAGAAGTAAGGTAGGCGCACAAACGACCAAAACTAGGTTGTGGCGCACTTTCGCAAGAAAGTGTGCGAGCTAAAAAGGGTGGCATACTTTGTCAAGTTAACCAACACTACACACTTGACAAAAGTGTATGGACAAGAATAAGGCGCGCTCTATCAGAAAGTGCACGAGCAAGCTAGCTAAAAAAAAAAAAATACACAAACAGAGGTCAAAGCTTGGCATTCGAGAAGCTCGTCAGCCGAGGAGCACACAAATCAACAACACAAAAATCAAGAAACAAGCTAAAGGTTCGTTCCTATGGAAATGAAGAAGAAAAAGGTACGCGAGCAACAAAACAATAGCAAAGTGCGTCGCTGACGAAACATAGGAAAAGTGCGCAAGATTGCCAACGCGAAGAAAGTGCGCGGGCTGAATGTGGTGCACTTTCCCTTGGTTTTTCCAGAAGAACTTTGATAAAATACGCACCAAAGTGAACCGACTGGGTTTCTTTCCAAAAGTGCGCCACTGACTCAAGGAGTGTGACTGGCGCACTTTTGCTAGGTGATTGAGTGTAGTATGATTAGTATGCACGAAGAGTTAGATCAACACACCAATGCACCCAAAGTAAAACATACGTATTTCTACGCTAAATGGCTTCTCTTGCATACTCTTCATAGAGCACTGTTCTACTTCTCCAGTCAGCCATTTTAGTACACGTATTGTATCAAGTTTCAGCACTGAACCTAGCTGGACTCGAAAATAAGCACGACCAAAAGCAAAGTTACATAAAATATGATGCTCTACACTATGAGCTAATTAGTTTTGTAAAACACAAAGTTTTGGGAGATTAATCCCCAAGAAAATAAAAGTGAATCCACAGACCCAAACTCTGGTCCATGCAATTCCAACCAAGAACATCAAGAACAACAAGATTAAAGATGAAAGGGTACTCGGTCCCAATAATATCAACTGGAAATAAATAGGTATTATTAAGAATTAAAGCATGCATAAATGTATGGTTCTTCTCTTGTGCAAGATGTACTTGCCTACGAAGGAAGAAAAAACTTAAGAGAGAGAAATAGAAGAAAATAATGGGTAGAGAGAGAGAGAGAGAGAGAGAGAGAGAGAGAGAGAGAGAGAGAGAGAGAGAGAGAGATGGGAATATATAGGATTATATTTGAGATATAGACTGTTGGATTACTCAAACCCATCCAAGCCACACATGCCACCAACCCAACCAAACCCACTTTTTTCCATAACTCACGGGTACAATCTAAACAATGGTCGGGATAGCAAACAACATGCGCTAAAGACAACTTGCGCCAAAGACAATATGGTCAAAGTACATCGGGAAGGGGGCTGACATCTCTATCCACCTAAATTTTTTTTTTCGAAATTCAAACTCAAGGCTAGTTAGAGATATCAAGACAAGATACAAACTAACTACAAGCGATCTACATAAATAAATAAGTAAGTATAACAACACGTATAATGAAGCAATACAACATTATTTCAGGATGATCCTTTCCATCTGGACGTGATGCCGCACGAGCACAAGCTGTGCCCATGCAAGGCCATGATCTGAACAGACGATAAAATATTTAATCCACAGAGTTGCACAGATAGTCCGAATGCAGCAAAATAAGAAATGAATAGGCGATTAGTAACAAGTTCACAAAGTCATCAATAGCAGAAGCATTGAACAACACAAGTATGAAAGTAAAATGAGTACTTTATTGATATTGAATCCGTATTATAAGTGGCGCTAGACCGAGATTACAAGTTGCTCAAGCCCTCTCTCTAAACAATAAAAGCGTACCAAGTAGCTATAATTGTGGAATGATGCATAGGCGATGTTCCAATATTATGTCTTGTATATGTGCTTCAGCTCCGGACGCAACGCTCTAAGGCTCCAGAGCAAACTTTATGCCTTAGCTCGCACGAAGGGGGTTTCCACACCGAACGAGGTTCTCCCGTACCCTGCAAGCAATTTGGTGGGTTATCAGTACATGAATGCACTGGTGGGTAGGCTTCTCGCCCGCTCGACAAATTCAAACACGTTATAAAGGTTCCATGCTGTCACGACCCGCACCCGGTTTAGGGGCACGAATGCGTGGGTACGTCCAGCCTACGCCGCAGTGTCGACGGTAGAACGCTGTCAAGGTCTTGATACTATCTAACTAATGTCACGCAAGCATCCAATCTCCATTAGGAGGCACGGATGACACAAATAAGATGAACACATACTCAATCACAGGATTACAGCACGATAAGATTTCGAAACAGAAATTAAAATTAAACACAACACAAGTCCACAAGTAATATTCTAACTCAACAATATCCAAGAATCATCAAAATGCCGGAGACAAATCCGGTACCAAAATATTCTACTTAAAGAACTAACAATAAATAATAATTTCGGCTAGACCTTCCAGAATCACAACTACTACCAAGTCTGCAGCTACTCACCATATGGTCCATAAAGTGTCGGACAGCGGTCCTCTAAGGCATAGTCTAGAAAAATATTTCCAGTCAGGAAGGAGCAAAGCAACACTCTCAAATAACAGTTCCATTAATTGATAATGTCTATAATACAATAAAATATGTCATGCTAGCTACTGAGAAGACAGTGAATTAAATGCAATGGCAATTTAAGAGAGACAGGCAATGTAAAGAGACAGGCAATAGGCAATATGATACAGTCAGTGTATGTATGGAAATAAAAGAACAAGGAGCAGTATCATATACGGGTGATGTAGTATATGATTTAAAATAGGGAACTGTAATCTATTCTAAGTGTTTGAAATAGTAGTTTCAAAATGTGATCGGCTTGGGAACATGTACGATAGCTACAGGGCCTGGCTAATCATGGGTGAAGAGCATGATTAACACTTACAATTTTCTATACTACAATAAGAGGTTATGATCACATTTCTTACTATCTACTTCCCCGCCCCCAACTAGTACTGTGGATCCAACCATGACACGTCACGATACACGAGCAAGTCAAGTCTATCATGTACGATGTCTAATATACATGTCGTGTACAATGTCAATACGATAATCAAGGTAACATCTCATGACTGCAGATCCAAGCTATATACTAGTCCGTGTAGCACAGTGTCAAAGATTCAGTTGTAACATTTCAAGATCATTGAACTTATAGAAATTATCAAGAATTGGAAATTATCAGAGAATGTACTTGCCTTGGGTCCTTAGCTGGTATTTATTGGTGTCCTATTCCAGAGTATCCCCTGGGATCAACAGTCCTATAAATATATCACAATTATAACACTTGTATCAGATGCTACGCTAACACACAGTCTATAAACACTGGCCTCAGGGCCATGCCAGGCAGGGCACTAGTCAACTAGGGTCATCTAGTATATTCACTAATTAAACGTAGTATTATTAATAATCAAATATAATACATATATATAGGGTTATACCAAATTCTATACAAAATATGTATAAGTGTATACTCATAATAGAATATGTATTATATATACATAGGTAAAAATATTCATAACACATATACATTTATATGTACAACTACCAAAGTTTTATATATATATACAAAAGAATATATATATATATACTAAATTATATTTGTATATACTACATATTTATAAATACCACGATCATACATATATATGTATTTACATATACCAAGATACACTTTTATACTAATACCAATATATATATATATATACATTTTTATACCAAAATAATACATATTTAATACACATAGCAGAACACGTATTTATATATACCAAAATATGTTTTACAAGCACATACATATATATCATTACAGTTTTATACACATACCATATCTATTTACATACCAAAAATATGTTTATACATGTACTAAAAATACATATTTGTATCTATACCATTACATACATTAACACATATATATTTATATATACAGATAAATTAATATATATATACATTTAATACGTATATATATATAAAATAGAGAAATACGCAAGATATATATATATACATATATATACAATAAAATATGTTAGAGACATACATTAACATATATTTATTTATTTTATACTATATGAAAATAACCAATTTCATGCATATACATATATTAAACATTAAATAAATACTGTACATATACATGTATTAGACATTAATTAAATTATACTCTACACATATACCTACACATTGATTAAATATATATACAATCATATATACATACATTATATATATATATATATATATATATATATATATATATATATATATATATATATATATATATATATATATATATATAAAGAAGGAGGGAGAAGAAGAAGGAGGACTTACTGGCTGGGGGGCTGGCCGGAGTACGGCCGGACAGATGGTGGTGGTGGTGGTGTATGTGAAGATGGTGGTGGCGATGATGTCCGGCGGAGCAGTCGCAGCGGGAGAGCGGGCAGCCTGCAGCGGGTCGGAG